>CM063110.1:25016051-25415783 GCA_031841125.1 Acanthococcus lagerstroemiae
CTGCCCTATAAGTTAACTTACTTCATTTTGTATTTCACATTCATTCAGATTTTTGATGATTTTTTCAAAATTGTTTGCAAGTTACCCTGTGAAAAAAGGTATGGGTTACATTGCAACAATGCATGGCGTATTTGTAACGTGAGAACTAATCAATTAAAATCACTACAACAAGTTCAAAAAGTAAGGTATATGTCGAATTGTTGATAAAGTTTCATTTATGATGCATTTTAATTAATGTACATTCATGATAGATAAGCAAGAGTTCTATCAGTGGGGTAGGTTGCAACACTTTTCAAAAGTTACCAAAAGGTCTAATCGCTCAACTTTCAAAAAGTTGCGCATAGATACTGTAATATTGACACGAGACAACACGTGTGGCAACTCAAATCCGAAAGCGAAGTAAGTATACCTTTTTTTCATTTTCTCTCACCCGAGCCCTGGAACCGCCTCTTCGAGCAATTACCTCAGGAAGAAGTAAGCATACCTGGTAGAATTAGTGTTTTGTTCAATTGTCATCCTGTCGCCTCATATGTGTTGCAACTTACCTCATGCGCTTAATTTTTACTCGAAGCTAAATTTCTCAGTAACTAGATACATCTTATTTTCCAACTCAAGTTTGTTCTCATTCTTAGTGTAATATAGTTATCAACTGACGTACTCACTTTGCACTAATCTTCTCTTTATATTTATGGACATCCACACGACGATTCATACTCAACAAGAAACTGCTTTCTTTCCCCCCCCGCACGATAACGTTTGCACAGCAAAAACAAAACGCTGTCAGAAATCGCTGGGTAGTCCAACAGTAAGGTTATGAGTAAGTAATTACATGACTTCACTCAAATTACAGCAGTCGCGTTTGTATCTTCTTGGCTGGAGGCTGTCGCAATGTGCCCCTGTTGAAAAGACCCCCCCTCCTTATTTTAGCGCATTGATTGCAGCAGTAAGATGACGGGATATGTTCTGTAGCGACCACTAATCCCCTCCCCACACGATATTTTCAAGACCGAGTTCTTCTTCTTACATGCTGTTTTTCTCTTCCTTGATCGGCCAGGCAGGACATTAGTGTTAGTATATGTTATAGCACTCTCGGTAAGACTTACTTCTATTCGATTGATTAATAGACGCGCTTTATCTACGAACTCTCGTACCTTTGATTTCGAATGTGCTTATGTAAATCCGGTGTCGAAGTTCGAAGCTCCGGAGGCTCTTGTTCAAATTAGTTTAAGAATCTGAAGATTTGGGGATATTACTTTCATATAGGATAAGGGAAGAATAAATAATAAGTACAGTCCGACCGCTGCATTGTTACATGAATATGTCGTCCATTCTCGGCTTTGTACGGCATTCTCCGTGTCGGCTGGTCGAAACATGATGGAACGAATGACTGCGTAAAGAGGAATATATAATTACATCACTACATCGCAATGCAACGATGGTAACGTTTTTCTGCGGAATTTTTCTGTTTCGCGTGACAAGCCATTAGACATATCCATATCAAAATCCCGGCACCCCTATTTTTTCTTTTACATTTATTCATGTCCTGAAGAATTTGAGGTAGTATATAAATAGGCATCGAAGATCATAATTTCTACCAAGATTAGATGTTATCTACCCGAGAGAGAGGATAAACCAGATTTAAAAACAAAATTCAAAAAGCGGTCTTACTGAACCAGAATTACATATGTAGGTATAATTTATATTAGTATGTAAAAACTTGAACAATTTGGGAAATAATGTTGCCCAGCATTTGCTACTATACATACTGCTATCCCAATTTATTTGCGCATATCTGATTCATATGACATCTAATGAATCTCGACTGGGTTTGTTTCAGACTTGAATCCCTCGGACTCCGGATTGTACACCTGCACTGCATCTTCTGCAAACGGCGAATCATCGTGGTCTTCCACGTTGGCTATCGAGAAGTCTACTGACACGAACACACCGCGTCCACAAGATCCGTCCACATTTCCCGGACCGCCGGGAACTCCAAAGATTTTGAATGTCACTACGTCTTCCGTAACGCTCAGTTGGACTCCGCCGACCCTTCACGCCGGCATTTCTCCGGTAATCGGCTACACCGTCGAGTACTACAGTTCTGATCTGCAAACAGGATGGGTCGTGGCTGCTCAACGAATTACTTCCGATTCCATAACGGTATATCTTCAACGAACATTAACAACTCGTTTACCATCAACTGATGGAAATTAAAATTAAGCAATTTAATAGCGCGGCTAAATGTAACGATGTGTTTTCTTTTTCTCATTCTGTGCAGATAAACGACTTAAGGCCGGACACCACCTACATATTCGTGGTCAGGGCAGAGAACTCGCACGGGATGAGTGTGCCCAGCGGCGCTTCGAACATCGTTCGTACACTGGGAACTTATTCGACTACGCCACAGCATTTACTTGACAACGCACGTTCCAAACTTAGCAACAAAGTTCTTGTTTTACGCGACTTGTTTCCTCTATCATCTACTTCGGTCCGTATAGTTTGGGATGTAAGTTCGAACAACTGTAATCGTATTAATTAACGATACGTGCTCCCGTCTTTGACTCGGAGTGGTGTATGGCACTGTTCCGGCAACAAAACTGATTAGTATTACATGGAGATTACAAATACAGCGCGAAAAAGTACATAGCTTAGAGATAAAACTTCTTAAGGGGTGGTGGTTGATTAAGATGCTCGGAGAATGCGGACGATTCCCAATTTTATGAATTTCAGACGGGAGGATATTCGTATAGTCGCTTGGCATTATAGTTTGGATATTTTTTTGAAAATGACACACAATCATGAGCAGAGTGCGTTGTAATAGAGCTCATCCAGACCTTCGAATATGTGTTTGAAAACGTTGGACTCCTTGTCGTATAGTACCTGTTCATAATTATAGACACATTGGTCGTATATGTTACTGGGGAATTTCTCGATGGCTCGGTTTCCCTAGAAACGCAGACACAGTCGACAAGACCACACGACTCGGTAGTTATCTTAGAATCGAGTGATATGTCGACTCGATATCGATTATAACGTCGAAATATCACTCAAATTTGAAATACATATTATCAAATTGAAAGGTTTCGTCGCCTTTGTCTTGTTACTAATCCATGAGATTTGGTCCGGTTAATTTGGGAATTCTAGGTGGGTATATATAGAGGCTGGATGATAAAGAACAGGAAAAGGAGATAATAGAGTGGAGGTATAGTAAAAATTAAAATATAGTCAGCGAAATGGCATTTACTCGGTATCTATTTATGTCATAAACCGTCCCTGCCCATGGTCCAATACTTAAACGGGATGTAAGATTAAACCTCAAGCGTCTTCTTCATTATCTTTTCAGAATCTGCAGAACAGATTCAACAAATTGTGGGACACTTTACCTGTCTGATTTAGTGGTTGACTTATATTGGGATGTTAACCTGAGTTTCCGAAGTTGGTATCCCCGCCGGTAATAACATGATTTCACGAAATCATCCCCTTTCAATTCTTATCAGTCGTTCTCTCCATTGTCACCATACCATGATACGCTACCTAGGTGAGGTTAACATCCCAATAAAATTATCTATTCGGAAGTTTGTGGTCTGGGACCCGGGGAATAAAATCTGCTCAAGGTGTTTCTATTCAGTTCCTTGAACTCATTAGGACCAGCATTTGTCGATCTTGGTCAGTTTTGTTAATTTTATTAAATTGCAACCGCCACTTACATATACTCGTATGTCACTGCGTGTTCTGTTGATATTGAGGATAAATTCGAATTAAAATTAGCAAAGGTTTTCTCAGAGTAAATTGTTTACGTCAAGAATTTCCTCAACTTTGTTAGCCTAATATGGCTGAAAGTTGTGAGATATCGCTTCTTCTCCTATGAAAGTTCAGTATTACCAACTCTAGAACAAGAACGAAACGTCGTAAAAATCTCTTGTTGGAAAACAATTTTAGCAATTTCAGTTCAGTTTTGAAAAGAGCTGCTAAACCCAAGTAACTTTGCCCATTAATGTAAACGTATTGTAAAAAATAAATAAATAGATAGGTGGGTAGCTAGGTAATAAAAAAAGAGTTTGATCGCTGCACGGAAGGATATTCTGTTTCATGGATGTCATCCAGGCGACCGCATTGACGCGATACTCACATTCCAATGCCTTTTCTAGTCGTCCATTTTCGGCGTCGTTTAGCATTCTCCGTGCGGCCGGTCGAAACATGATGGAACGAATGACCTCATAAAGAGGAATACGCAACTACAACACGATGGTAACGTTTTTCTGTGGAATGTTTTTTGCGGAACGTTTTCTGCGGAATTTTTTTCTTTTGCGTGCCGAGCCATGAGACACGACTGATCGTGTTCATCTGTTTGGCTGACTCTCTGGGAGAAACTTTTTTGCTTGTTGATTTTAAAAATATTTGTCAGTTGAAAAAAATTGGACTATCAGCAAAATTATGAAGTAAATAAGAGATCTTTTGTTATTTTATGTATTTACTCGTATTAGTCAATCACTACAGTTTTGTAGTTGGTATGATTGCTCCATTATGAAAATCAATAAGAAATTTTGCTTTCTATTTGTAGAAGAGGATAAATAATTGCAGTGAACTTTTTACCGTTGAGTTTATAATTAAGGTCTGTGTACGGAATGAGGCCCAGGAGGGTAATAAGGCCCACTCCTCATATCTCGCGTCATGATGCTTGACGACGAAATGTGAGTGCGTAGGTTTATAGAGAAGTGATCTGGTAACTCTACTACAGCCCCAAAATGTTGTTTTCAGTTCACGTTTTCTAACAATAGCCGATCATTTTTTCAGTGACTACGTTTTAATCACAAAATTGAGATTGTAAAATGAAAAACGCTAACAATTTTTTCTTTTAATGTACGGTGATTTTGTTAATTGAAGTATAAATATTCGAATACTTTATGAATGTACATAGCTGCGTTTCATGTTTTTGTACATTTTCAACTTTATCCGGTCTCAATCAGTGATAGTCTTTAAATTAAATGTCGTGTATGGTTAATAAGGCTCAGTTAAATTTGAAACAAGTTGCGTGTTATTAAGTACTTAATTAACATAGATAAAGCAAGTTAGGTACTCACAATATTCCGTGTTATAAAAATTAACGTACGAGAGCCACCAAAGTCACTTCCCCGTTTAACAAAGGTGAATCCATTTTAATAATTTACATCCTGAAATTTTTTTGCAGCAATGGGTCCATTGTATTAAATGTCTATAGTGAGGGAGGGGAAGGTTTATATGGATGGGAACACTCACATTTGTCCTTAGTATTACTCATCATATGTGGACATTTTAATAAATTACCACGAATAATGCAGATTTTCCCTCACTTTTTAGCTATATGTTCTGAATGCATGTTGGTAAGAAGGCCCACTGTGGGTAATAAGGCCTAAGTGAGTCTTATTACCCACCGGTTGAGCGCCTGATTGCCATGGGGTGGGTAGGTGAGGGATTATTCTGCGGTGTGATAGCGGGATGTATCGACTCTCTTCTCATACCGTCAACTTTATCAAAAATATGTTTATTGCCTTCCTAGACTCGCAAAAGTGAATAGTCGGCCTTATTACCCCCACTGACCTCTCATTTCCCATAGGCATCTCAATAAAATTTTCGAATTTCAAAAAGGAAAACAAAAAAATAAAAAAATAAAATTAAAAAAAAACAATTTTACAAATGAAAATTTTTTAATTGAATTAAGAGATAGAGAAATTTTATGAACTATCTTCAATTTTTCAATCAGTTTGTAGAATAAGAAAAATGTGAGAACTGTCCAAAACTTTACTGAACCGCTCTTTTGAAATTATCTGGTGGTTGTCTGCGTGACATCTGAACCGAAAATAGAGAAGAAGAGGATAGAAAATTTTAATAAACTTTTCTTCAGGTATTTATTATTTATTTTTAAATCAAAACCCAGAAAATAGTTCAATTTTTCTTCTTAACTTGAAAAGAAATATGAAAGGAAGAGAGAAATATGAAAAATCAGCAAGTCATATTTTCGACAGGGATATGTCTAGTGGTTCGCCGGGCGAAAGAAAAAAATTCCGCAAGAAACGTCCTGCAGAAAGACTTTTTGCAAAAAAATATTCCACAGAAAAACGTTACCATCGTGATGTAGTTGCGTATTCCTCTTTACGTGGTCATTCGTTCCATCACATTTCGACCAATCACACGGAAAATGTTAAGCGACACCGAAAATAGACGACTAGGGAAGGCATTAGAACGTGGGTATGCGCATCAACGCGGTCGCCTGGATGACGTAACGTATCCTTACATATCTTTCTGTGCTGCGGTGGGATTCTTTCTTTCTTTCTTTTTTTTCGCTCTCTCTCTCTCTCTCTCTCTCTCTCCCCCTCGTATTTCCACCAGTTGTAACCAGCCTCTCGTATCAGTTGGATGGATGGGGATTAAAGTAATTTTTGGAGGCGAAATTCAAATATTTAAAAGTGTATACTTCAGGAGGAAGCAGGGTAACAATGTATTTGGTATTTTGCAAGAGGTGACAAAGCTATTCACTAGAGCAGCAGTGCCCTCATTTTCACCCAGCGTGATTCTGGTCCCGCTCTTCTTCCTTATCAGTCCAAATTCGAGACAAAATTTCCCTGACTTGGAGAACCAAATTTAAAGACAATATGAGCTTGGTTTTTTTTTTCTTCCTTTTTAGTTATCATAATTTGGAACTGAATCGTACGTTTTTTGTAAGTGATATAAAATTGAAGAAAATATGAAAAATTGCATCCTCATGTTAGGTAAACGAAGCCACCCTTTTTATTTGTATTCGTCCTTCCTTCTGCTTTCTTGTCAATTAAAATTCGAAGCAAAATACAATTTTTTGGATATGTGAAATAAATTTGTTGGAAGGTTGCGTTGAAAATGTTAGTGGGTACAACATTTTTTGATATTTTCTATGACAATTTGTCTCAATTTTTCATTGGCGCCAATAAAGGGTCGGATATGGAGATATAGCCCCTCTTGTCCTCAGACTTAAGAATATGAAACATAAAAGTTCACAACTGAAATCTTGAATCCAAGATATATTTTTTCTTTTTTGCTTGTTCAGTCAAAATTCGAGCAAAATGTTGCTGAACCACTATTTTAGTTACAAAATTTTTACCTATTTCCTCCTCTTTCAGTATGAGAACTTCCTATTTATGCCTCTGCAATTTTTACTTGATTGTTGGTAACTAAAATTGGGCACAGTTCAAATTATGATCTCTTTTGTTTAATTTTGCCTATCAGTCAGAATTTGGGACGAAATTTTACTGCTTTATGCTATATTGTACCTTCATACAATAATATATATTATGTTCATTGATTTGTTGTTCAGATATTGAATAATGCCGAGTGGATTGAAGGTATATACATTCGATTTCGTGACCTCTCCAGCGGATCTCAGACGTACAATTTAATTACGGTCATGAATGCGGAAACAACATCGTACCCAGTTCCTAGTCTGCGCAAATACACGAAGTATGATTTCTTTCTGGTGCCATTCTACAAGTCAGTGGAAGGCCAACCGTCTAACTCGATGGTTGTGCAGACTGCGGAGGATGGTAAATGAGTTTTATTCCAGTGGTATACATTGCGACTGTCTAATCTTTTTGTCAAGAACTAATGATTGGTATTGATTTCTTCGTTTCAGTACCATCAGCTTCGCCTGATTTCGTCCAAACTGGTGTTATAAATGCAACTACAGCGTTTGTGAAATGGTCACCTCCTTCGCCTCAGCATTTAAATGGAGTCCTACAAGGATACAAAGTAAAGATTCTCGATGTGATTGAATGCTAGATAACTTTTCTCGTTTATCTGCTCCTATGTTGGTTGTTAGACATGTAAAACGTGTGCAAACACCGAATAGTATCTACCTACCCTGTATTCTGTATACACTTGTCATCGTCTAATTACTTGCCAGAAAGTTACCCACTGTGACTCTTTTTAATTCATACTATTCAATGCCCATTTAGCTGAGCTCTCTGGAAATAAAATTAAGCGTATAGGCTTCCACTCGAATAACTTTCAAAAACAGCTGTATTGATAAATTGAAGCAGGGTATACTTAGTGAGTACTTCCAGTAGGTACTTATTATCCATTAGTAAATGAACAGCTTACTTTGGTAAAAAGAAAGGACGCATCATAACACATTAGGAAAGCGTGGGCCATAGCCTAGTGAGTCATGATATGGTGGTATATATGTATCTTCCAACGAGTGGAAACTATGTAAACATCCCTTGGCAGCGGCGGCAACTTTGTTAATACGGGTACCAACCAACAAATGGTTGTCATTTTTAAAAATTTTTAACAGTAAGTACTTAGTTAGTTTTGAAGTAATAACTTCATTTTGATAATTACTCAACAGTATTACAGGGTGTCTCAAATTAAATGGACTTTCTGCAATTGAACGTAGGACAACTTATCGCAAATGTCTGTATAAGGGTTTGCCTAGCTTAGGAATTGAACCGGCGAGATATTGATAAAATGTATTACTCAACATCGATCACGAATTTTCCCCCTTCACATTTAAAGCAGAAACTCAAAACGTGCAGAATTATGTGACTAAAATGTGGGCCGTTTCTCATATTAATCTCCACATTATTTGACGTACAGATGATTTTTATTTATTTATTTTTTTTATTTTTTTTTTTGAGCGGGAAATAACTTCAAGGTACAACATTCTTTGATTTTTCATCAATCAAAAATATTTTGAAAATTTGTAAAACTACACTGAGACATGGCCCTTGAAACATAACATACGCATAATGTATGTCATACGAAGCTTTGATTTTACCTAAATTATTTTCCAATATAGCAACTTCATTTTCATACACCTGTGGGGAATGGAATTGGAAATTTTTTTATAAAATTAACACTGAGTTTAAGCGTTGAAATTTGCACACGTTGAGGCTCTTATTATGCAAATGTTATTTACTCTAAGTATCATGTCTTCTGGTTTGATTGATGTTTAATAATTTTTGATTGATGAAAAATCGAAAAGATTGGATACTTCAAATTCCTCATTCTAGCATAATAAGATTAATTGATAATCGAGTATGAGTTAAATCATTTTAAGATGAATACAAAAAATGGTTCACGTTTTATCTATGTCGAGTGCCTCGTGCACACTTGACTTAAGTGATATAAACTTCTTTTTTTTTTCAGAAGAGCGTTTAGAAAATTATAAATAACGTGTTATATACGTAGCTCAAATGGTTTACGTCATCTAGCGGGCTAAAAAAGGAAGTAATTCGTCATTTGCGAGTGTAGCCCGATAGAAGGCATTGAGATCTATAAGAATATGTATTTAACTCATTTTTCGTCTAAATGTCACTTAGGTCGAGTGTGCATGAGACACACGATGTATTCCTGTAAGTTTCACGCCCCTACCTAGTTGGATTAATTTTTCATTAAATTTTGTTCAGTGATACAGAAAATTACTTTTTCTCTTGTTTTGTCACAAATCAAAAACTAATAAGATTAATGAAACCAAATAGGGACATGTAGGTACACTGCAGGATTACATGGGTAAAATATGGACAATTTTTAATAATAATCTCCGCATAATAAGAATCCAAATTAATTTTTAATCAATTTATTTGTGGTGAGAATAATGAATCTACCTAAATTTCAAAATATTTTTTTTTGTTTTTCATAAACATTTATTAAAAATCAGAATTGGGCAGAATAATATTCGAATAATGAATAACGCAACCATTATTCGTTATTCATAAGCGCATGAATAACGAATAACGATTATTTGTTAGTCGTAAGTATGAATAACGAGTAGTCATTCATTATTCAGTAATCAGTATTCAATAACATCAATCACGCGAATAATGAAATCAGACCCGTAGCCAAAGTGGGGCCAGGGAGGCGTTGCCCTCCCCTGGCGCAGCCATTTGCCCCCCCCCCCCGAGAATATTGGGAAAACTTTATTTACTTTCTAACTACCTCACTAAGATTAGGGAGAAGAAATATCCCCACCAAAAATATTTTTACACCCTCCCCCTGCCAACAAAAATATTTTTACCCCCCAAAAAATTCCCAAAAATATATATTTTTACACCCTTTCCCCTTCCAACAAAAAAATTTTTTCACCCCCAAAAAAAGAAAAATCCCAAAAATATATTTTGTACACCCCTCCCCTCCCAACAAAAATCTCTGCCCCTCAAAAAATTCACTCAAAATACCCCTCCCTCAACAAATTTTAACCCCCCAATCGATCAAAGAATATACCCCCTCCCACCGCCAAAAAATGTTTTACCCCTCCTCCCCCAAAAAGAATATTTTTCCGTCAAGGAAAGTACCCCCTCCCCACCCCAAAAATATCCCCCCCACACACACCAAAATCCTCCCCCTCAATATTTTTACATAGTCCTCTAATATTGGCGAGTTTTTAAAAATACTTCAATTTTCGACTTTTTCTCCCTTGAAAATCTTATTTTGCCGGAGCCCTCTTTGGAAAAATCCTGGCTACGTCACTGATCCTCGTTAATTTTTTTGTTTTGTTACTGCGTCCACAGTGAATATAACGAATAACGGTGATTGACGAATATTATTCACATCTTCATTTTACTGAATAATGATTGATGAATAATTTTACGTGTTGACGAATAATGAATAACGAATAATGATTGATCTGTTATTCATGATTATTATTCGAATAACTCCCAACTCTGTTAAAATCTATCTTTTCGGGAAGAAATATGGTAGGCGGAATATAGGAGGCAGCAAGACGTATCTAACAGTTTTAACATAAGTGGACTTAGCGTTGATTTTATACCAATTTTTTCCACCGACATCACCAGAGGCGTACAAAAATAAAGTTGTCATTGGGGAGAAATAATTTTCCAGGGATTTTTTAAAATGAATACAGTTGTTGAAAAATAAATCTGAGCAGCAGAATTGTACACATAGAAATCTGTAGATGAGGGTATTCATAGTCTTAAAGTACTTCTCTTCTTGCTACATCACAATCATCTGGTCATTTTTATCTTAACTTTGCTTTGCCTTGGTGAAGTTTGGAATTGAGTAAATTGAATTAGAACTGCACTGGCCGGCAGCTTATGCAGCAAACGCAACACCTGCCACATATTAGTTGCCGCCATTGTCTCTTGCACGATATAGAGGTTATTCCAAGAATAGGTACCCTTACAACTCGTAATCACCTTATTTTCCATATCTTGTTTCAGATTCAAGTTAAGCCAACGAACAGCAGCAAGGTACTAGCCCAAACAAACGTTAACTCCTCGACGACTATGATACTGCTGAATAATCTAACCACTGGCGCTACCTACACTGCCAGAGTAGCCGCTTTAACTCGCGCTGGACTGGGCCCTTACAGCGCAGCGGTGCCCATTTTCATGGATCCGAACCTAACATCAAATATGCTGTCGCAAAGGTCAAACTTGGAATCCTGGTTTTTCATTTTACTCGCAGGTTTTGTATTGGCTGTGATCGTCGGTGTAATGTTGTTGCTCTACTTGAAGAAGAAACAAGGGACTGAAAAAGCGTTAGGCCACTTCGATGGTAAGAAATGCAGTACGTAAAATGATAACGCTAAAAGCGAACTTACTACCGAACTAGGCAGTTCTAAAGACGGCTGTAAAGTAAAAGGTACAATTAGGGACACTCCAATTTTTTTCTCAATAACTTGGCTCAAAATTATCCGATTTCAATGAGCACTGCGTCGAAGAGTGAAGCATGTAGTCTAGTTTCATAGATCAAAAAATGTTTTCAACTTTGTACGTTCCCCCACTACCGTAATTTTTGTGAATTTGAAAACTGAGGTACTAGTAGGGACCTAGGTATAAATATGAACCACCTTTCGAAAATTTAAAAAAATCATCAAAAAATACGTTTTATTACGAAAAAATACCAAAATTCTAATTACGAACAATATATTACGAACGTCAAAGTTATTTCAGCTTCTGAACATTCGATATGAACCTACACTGTTGACACTTCCAGTAGGTACACTGAATCCAATATATCCTCTCCGTATCTGCTATCTTCATACAGTTCCTCGTAGATGAAGCATTCACAATCTGTCTCAATATTTGATTTTTTTTCACGCTTCATTATCATCGTCATGGCGTGAGTCAATGTGTAAGAGCGGCTTATTATAACAATTTCGGCGTTCGTTTATTTTTCATATTAAGAATCTTTTTTCGCGGCATCCTAAATAAAGAAACATGGCATTTTAGATCATAAATTTTGCAACCTCAAAAAATACGACGTTTTGTCAAAAATGAGAAAATAATTTTGAAGTATCATATTGAAGGGTACAGGAAAGAAGCAGGCAAGTCACTTTTGTGGCGAAGCGAAAAAAATGAAAATAGTATATTTTGCAACCAGCGCAAGAAGCGTGTCATTCGTGACGAATGCGAAGTCTTGCAGTACGAGCAAGCGAGTGATGCAAATGGCACGAGCAAATGACGCGCTTCTTGCAAAAGTTACAAATTATATTTTATTCAATAAATGCTTGAATAGTATTTTAGAGGAGTAATTTATCAAAGTCCATAGTGTCTTATCAGTATCCCGAACCATCATCCTACACTAGCGCTTCTATAGGAGGAAGGTTTATACCTGAATGTTTATTTTTGTTCATTTTTGCACTAAAGCATAGAAGTTACTTTTCACGCATACTTTTTTTACTTTTTAAGCATAATGTTAGTGCACTCCACTGTCGGTTTAAGTTTCACTTCATCCACTGAAAAGTGATTACAAATAAGGCGCCTTTCGAGCATGTATTAAAAAAACAATTTGTTTAGATATAATATGGTTGTTTTTTTTTTTATGTCGGTGAATTTTTTTTTCCAGCCTGTGGCATCCTTTCAGGCTTCCTACCATAGCTCAGCTACCTATTTCTACTCATTACTCCCGTTCCAACGGTACTAATAATTCAATTTCGCAAAAAAGTGACTTACCTGCTTCTTTCACCCTTCATTAAAGGATAAAATGCCCTAATAAGGCCTACATAACTGCGTTCCAATTGATAGTTTTTGACATGGATATGTCTATCAGCTGGCCCTTCTGTCCTTTCTGTCCTATTTGCGACCGACACCAATTCCAGCTGACACAAATCCCCAACCGACACTGAACTTAATTTCAGTTCAGTTCACAGTTTAGTAGTGGCGCATATTGCGTGAAGCCAATCAGTATGATTTAGCTCTTCATGGTCACAATTCAGTTCAGTGGTCCACATTTCCATAAAAATTATTTTTCCTTCTAGCCATGTGCTCATTGATCTTGATCTTTGCTGCACGGCTTCAGTTTGTAGCCGTGTTGTTAACAGAAATTTCCCTTAGGGTACGATACACTCCTGTCACTATGACGTCATATTACTCACCTCAGTATAGGAACTTTCCAAGGTGGTGGCGTCCTAGTATATCGTTGTTACTGATAAAGCAAATAACAACAACAGTGAAGCAGGATCAAATTTATCAGTTGCATTTAGTTTGCACAAAGTAGATTAAGATTTTAGTTCTTCCTATTTTCTTATATAGCTTTAAGACAATCATCGCGTTTTATTACGTCCACAGCACGAATCATCATAAATAATTAATTAATTACGAATTAAAAATCATCACACAATAAACTCTGGGGGAAAACTGTGAAATAGTAATGTAAAATTGACGAAGTATCCTGCCTCACTATTGTTGTTATTTTTCAATATTGATGATAACGTGCGCTTCATAAAACAGCCACCAGGTATCTAAAACGCAGATTTCCCCCACTGAATGACTTTTTAGAATTTTTGATGCGGATCTGTCTAATGTCTCGCCACGCAAAAGGGAAAATGCCACAGAAAACGTTCCGCAGAAAAACATTACCATCGTGATGTAGTTGCGCATTCCTCTTTACACGGTCATTCATTACATCACTTTCGACCAGCCTACACAGAGAATGGATAATTGGTGTGGTGGGACGTATGGCGAACCCCCGGCCCCGGAAACTACCCTTTCGAGTATCGCATCAGTGGCCGGAGGGACGATTAGAGAAGACATTTGAATGTGGGTGTGTGTGTTAACACTGTCGCCTGAATTTTTTCCCCAATTTCTTTTTTTTAAAGGTGAAAGTACATGGGGTGGAGTATAAATGGACATCCCTAAAACTTCCATACATTGCACCACAGCTCCCAAATATTTATTTCAAAATGACAATGTCTGGTCTTATTAAGAATATGTGTACCATAATAAGGCCCAACTCAAAACACCTAATAAGACCCAACCTAATATTTACTAAGATTCAACCTGAAATGTAATAAAGCCTAACTCTTACCATGAGTTATTGGGCTGTATTAGAGAACTTCACATCTTTATCTATAACGTAGATTTTCCCTCACTGAATGAAATTTTAGAATTTTTGATGTGAATATGTCTAATGGCTCGCCACGCGAAAGAGAAAAATGCCTCAGAAAACGTTCCGCAGAAAAACGTTACCATCGTGATGTAATTGCGCATTCCTCTTTACGCGGTCATTTATTACATCGCCTTTCAACCGGCCGACACAGAGAATACCGAGGGAAGCCGAGAATGGACGATTGGTGTGGTGGGACGTAAGGCAGTGCAGGCATACCAAAGTGGCCTCTGATACACCACATCCCCGGCCTCGGAAACTACCCTTTCCAGTATCGCACCAGTGGCTGGAGGGACGATTAGAGAAGGCATTGGAATGCGGGTGTGCGTGTTAACATTGTCGCCTGAACGACATATCCCTGTAACAATGTCCTTCCATGCAGCCATCGTGGGGCTCTTTTTTTTGCCATTTGGTAACTAATTATACACGTACAACGTCATTCATTTACTGTTTGATTAAACTTATTTTCCTTAAATGAGCTTCGTTTGACATGACAAAATACGTATGTTCGAGTTAAAATTTTACAACACAAAAATGGCAATTCCTAATTGAAGTTTCGTGATGAGAACCCCATCATAGATTTACCACATCACAACTTAGCATTCTGTAGCAGATAGATCCGCACTAGCGCTCGTTCTCTTTAAGATAGATACATTGGGCTTTATTACAGGGCCAGGCCTTGTTAGGACACTTTACTTTATATCATCAGAAGTAGATTTTCTTTTGCTGCTTTCATTCTTCCCAATTTTTAGGGTGTTTGCCCGCGCGCAGCGCCGTAAGCACCCTATTGCAATCGAAAATTTTCTTTAAATACGACTGAATTGTTAACAGATCATATAGTTCAGTCTTAGTTCTTCGTTCTCTGTCAACTGCTGCCACCTATCGATAAGTCGGTCTACTATTATGAATGTACCCTCTCCGTTAGGATCTTACGAATGCAATTTGGAAAATATATGAAAATAGAAGATCCTCATTCTAGCGTTCGTGGCGTATATTTGTTTTATCGCATAGACATTGGTACTGTGTCTGAATATTAGCTTCAAAAGCCTTAACATTTCAGACTTGGTTTTGTTTTATCAATACCAGTGTAAGAGGTTGGCGCAACAACACCAGGGATGCGGAGAAGCCGGAAGTTTTTGCATTTTTAGGATAATTTTGAGAAGCCAGAAGTTGGAAGCTGAAAGTTTTTCAGCTTAAGCAAACACCCTCTTACTACCTCGCTATCTGCGAGGTAGCTTGTTTCATTTTTAATATCGTCAACATTAATGAACTTCATAACTTAACAAATTTTAACAATGTGAGTTGATAAAGTTGTGAAAAAACAAACAATTCTACTCAGCATCTAAAGAATTGAACCGGAGCACCGAAAATTCTGTAGAACAATGTTTTTTCCGTACCTAGTAGCATGTTTCAGAATTAGTTTGCCTGGAGCGCTAGTAGTAGCTCTTGTAGAGGGTGGTCCATATTTGTACCTTGGTTCGTAAATTGTACCTTTTACTTTATTCTGCGTGAGAGTTGGTGGCAAATTGAAAAGTTATTTTTGGAGACTCGGTTTTGACGTGTAGTATGTTTTACAGTTCCAGTTGTCAGTACTGATTTGTCTCACTTGCGGATGGTGGGCATGCGAGGCATGAACTGCGGCAAGGACACGCTGTGGATAGACGGCGGCTGGCACACCGTTCAGGATAAAGACGGGAACGTTATAAATTCTACGAATTTAAAAGACGGCAGCGTTATCGATTACGCCGAGGTGGATAGTTGTAATTTGTCTACGTTCTACAACCCATGTAAAGGATTACCCTCGCCGGGAAATCCAACACCTTACGCTACCACCATGTTACTCGGTTCTAACGAGTGTAATGTGAGTTATATACCTTTTCTAGCCTATGTACCGCCGCCTTATTTTTCTTCTCAATTTTTAAACTTATTCAAACAAACGCTTCCTCTTCCGGAGCTGAAATGTAGCCAGTTGAAGGCTGCAGAATAGAAACCGGATCATTATTTTAGAGAATTGTGCATTGAATGTACTAATCGGTTTGCCGGATATTTAGGAATCCAGCCAAACAGGCGGCTCTCGGAGTTCAGCGGAAAGGAAAACCTTAAGCTCGAACGACTCGATTAAGAACAGCGAGGATCAGCATTCTCCCGTGTACAAAGGTATTTTTCCATCAAGATCATATTCTCCCAATTACGGCACGCGCTATCTCAGTCTCACACCTTACCCATACGTGATAAATGGAAGGTGCGAGACCGCCATCAGCTCCAGATAACTCATGCGGCTTCTACCAAATTAATGGATGCCATAAATTACTGAAAATCCCGGCGAATGTTTGTTTTGTTCTCATGACCCGTTAGCGAACTTTTAAAAAGGTCACGAAGCCTTTAATCATGTCTATAAACATCCCGAGTTCAATCGATACTTACCGTTAGTTTAATTCGATTGCTTTATGAACGAGTTTTGCAAGTTAAACGCTTATTCCGAAACGTCCTTTGTCAGAGTGAATTCATTTCCATTACTGTGTGCAATCGAAAGAGAGGAGAGTAGATAGATGAGGAACGCGGAGAGTTCTGAAGCACTGCATAAGTTAATGACTGTAAATAGTCTCAGTTAGTGAAATTGCTCGCTCGTATGAGGAGTCGCAACTCGCTAGTATTTAAATTAAGGGGAATCGATAACAAAATTGAAATATCTCTAACCCTGTGATTGCGAGGAGGATACCTACCTATATAATTCAGTCGTGTTGGTAATGGCAGTTAATGACAAAGTTGTATTATAATAATACTTGGGAAGTTTATGAGTTATTGTAAATGTTTCGCCCAAGCCCGCCTCAAAGTGGTGTGATCAAGTCAAGCAGCAGTGTACATGTGAGGACTTATCTCTAAAAAGGGCGTCCGTCAGACGGGCGCCCTTTTTGCGGAGACTGTTATTTTCGGATTCCTCAGCTTCAAATCTATCCAAGAGCTGATTTCTTTTTTCAAAATCAATCAAATTTAAAATATAACGTTGTTTCTTTTCAGTGTCTTGAGACATGGTTGCAGCTGATATGCTGCACGGCATCAGAACTAATCCTCTTATCACCGGGTGTTTTAAAAACGAATCTAGGCGAACACTTCAGTTGATAACAAAATAGTGAAGATTCCTTGTCTCCACAAAAAGGGAGTCCGATATAAGAATATAACTATGAAGTTTTCTCGTCTCAACAAAAAGGGCGTCCGTGATTGGTTTTTCTATCAACTCTCCCGCATCAACTTGTCAATAGATTGTAAATTTAATTATCCCATCTTGCAGATCGAATTCCGCTCTACAATTTTTGTAATAAGACTTTTTGCCGCAAAATTAGTCTTTATAGTGATAATATCGAGTTGAAACTTTACTGTCTCTTTTTGTTTATTCCAATTTATTAACTCACAGACGCCCTTTTTACAGATAGGTCCTCATGCATTCAATGATAGAGCACTACAATCAAAACAAACCAGGTAGGCTGCCCAGATCATACTCTTTTTGGAGGAAAATACTTTTTTGATGCTGTAAAAGAAAGAGGAAGTCTATCTTTTCCCCAAAAATGTCAAGAAGTACTCTTTTTTGTTATGCTGAAGCTGATAATAAAAGATAACCATATACATGATGACTGCTAGCATGATAGCGAAGGCCAAATTTCGCGTGAGATTGAGACACTTGCTCTACACTCTACAGTTAACGAAATCAAAATGTGACGTGTCACAAGAAAAGGGCCTCAGTGTCATGTACCACTAAGGCCCTTTTCTTATGACACGTCTGTTTTTTCACTCTAGGTTGTAGTATTGTGATTTTATTTTTCAAGTTTGTCAAAGTACATTGAGCTACCACGGAGCCCAAACAAAATTAAAAAATGATTACATGCCATATGTACGAAAATGGAATACATACAAAAGGCACTCAAATATCTATTTCAAGATTATCGTAAAAAAAAAAAAAAAAAAAAAAAAAAAGATTAAAGCAAATGAAAAGAAATTTAAGCGTGAACGTTAACGTTTTTCTAGTCCATTTTTCTTTTTAACAAATAATATGTACTTGACTAGATCCAGGAAAAGAAAAAAGGGAAAAGTGGAAATGCAGGCGAGAATCATTTATATAACATAGGCCAGGATCGTACCGACGAGGGGGGCACCCCCATTAGCCGAATTTTTTCCACATACATGTGGGCAATTGTATAAATTTGGGGTATTTGTAGCCTCCCTAAATCACAAACCCCCCTTACTTAAATTCTGGGTACGGCCCTAACATAGTCCAGAAAGACTGTTGAAGCGAGATGCGAGTTTGCTGGAAAATTTTTTTGAACGACCAGTAGTACTCCTTTCTATTAAAGAATATCTGGAAGCCTACCAGGGATAGTGGAGATTTGAAATTCTGAGATCAAAAATACAAAAATACATGCTTACTGTTTTCAAGTCAATTTCTGGAATAGTCTTAATCATATTTTTGGCTGATTCTTCAGTTTTTCTTCTTGCTTGCGATAGCATGAAGAGGCGCGGAGGGATACAGGGCTTGACTCAACATTTAAAGACGATACCTTTTTTTTTATTCACTTAAATTTTTGTACCCTGTAAGAAGAATCCTAATGACGCCAGTGTTTCTTATTGAAGCGAAACTTCTTCATGCAAGTTCAGGACGGATAGTCAACATAAAAAAGGTGAAACGAACGCGAAAACATGTAACGGTAGTGACGTAGTAATGCTCCACCCACATTCAGTGAGATAGAAAGCGAAAGAGAAAGAGAGGTATGTGAAACCTGACTGCTCCCCCTCCACACTGTCGTTAACAGTTTTCTGTCAAATAACATTCAGTACACGCACCTACGGACTAATGTAGCAACTCACACAGTGCAGAAGAAGTCTCGTTTCTGTCGAGTGTCCCCCGGCATGCACGTATTATCTTATTTTTGTACTCCGTGTAAGATGTACATGTAAACGTCTATCACTTTCATGACGTCCTTCATCTATTTTTTGCCAGTGTATTCTCTGGAGTTGCTCTTATTTTCGACCACTCGAATTTTATACGGGACCCCTATAAACTAGTTTCAATAAAATAGAATACAAATCCGACAACGTCTCAAGTCAATCGGATAAGAGGAAAACGTGCCTCGAGCCCCCTTCCTTTTCTTAAGGAAAAACACGGAGTTTGACAATGACGACCTGACTTCCAAAACGCGCTTAGTCCAAAACACAGAAGTTTGAGAAATTGAAAAAAATGCAGCTAAGGTCCTATTTACTATCACAGTCGTATCAGTGCTTTGAACACATATATAACTCACTTCCTAATAGAGATAGAAACTCGCGGTGAACGTTGGAATGTGTGTTTTCTTCCTCTCCACCAGATAGCGCTAAAATATCAATTACGGTAATTTTGGACTAAGCGCGTTTTGGAAGTCAAGTCCTCAGTAAGGAATTTTTTTTCTCAGTCTCCAAACGCGTTAAAAATTTATTCTCTCTGATTTCGAAAGTTCATCTGATACAGATGAAAAATGAAAGATTGATTTCTCAATGTCGATTAATGGCCCCGTGGACTCAAACGAGGGGGAGAATCAAGAGGGAAGCTTGAAGCACCTCTTTCCTTCATCCGATGGACCTCAAACTATGCAGGAATTTTTCTTTTTACTTCATTAGAACCGATCTGAGGTGGATACTGTTATAAAATTTGAAAACAAAAACAACCAAGAGTAAATATGGACCACCCTAGTATACCCTTTCTGTCATTCCAAGTCTTCATCAGGTACTCAAATTAAACTGCAACTGCATTGCTAATCAATCCTGTGATAAATTATTTTCTAGGAGACACAGTCGAAAGGGAAAGCAAGAGGAAAGGCAGTGGAAGCTCCGGTTCGGTAGTTCACTGGTCAGATTTTCAACCGTCTTCCTCCGAATCGACGAACCGTCTTCTGAATCCTCAAAAACCACTGCATTCTAGTCATAAATATTACAAACAGTATTCGGATTCGCCGCACCGGAAAATTGATAATCCGAATAGAATAGGGGGTGTGCCTAGGCCAGAGCACAGGTATCATCCACCTCCTGAAGAACACCCTCCACCAGTGAGTATGAAACTTAAATTGTTCACAGTTTACTATACTATCACCTGTAGAATCGGGAATACGAAGAAGACTTTCTTCATAATATCCCCCTGCCCAGACGTGAGAACAAACGTTCTTTTGCTTGTTGATTTCTGAACAAATGCCTCGGTGAGCATTATACTGGGCAGGTCCCCGTGTTTAAATATTCACATAAGCGCAAACAGGAGGTGCTTGGAAAGGCTTAGCCCTCTAAATCACTAAAAGCCCCTTCTCCAGAAAATTACACAAGTGAAAGAATTTTTAGCATTCCTTCGAACTTGTTAGCCCCTCCCCTTTCAATGTCACTCCAAGTCAGCTATTTGCGCTTATGGATGTTGATCTCAGTATAAGAACCTGAAATCACTTTCGTTTAATTTTAGACATTATCCCCATCTCCACTGGAAAAACCAAATACTAATCTCTATTTATTTTTCAGGTGCCTTTTTTAAGACCAGGTTTTAAGGATAGTATACCAAGTCATAGTCATTCATCCGGTTCTAATAGCGGTAGCTACTGCTCGAGAAAAAGTCGACATAAATTTCCGCCGTGTAATAAAATACCCTCGGAATCGGAATTCGAAAATGCGTCTTTGTTAGAAATACAAAATGATGCCAAAAGGTATGGACGTTATTACAGATACTTGAAAAGTTGAAGTTGAGTTTTTTGGCAGTTCTCGGTGTATTTTAACAATAAAATTGAAACGTGTTGTTCGTTTTATAGGTTTGCTGGCCATCAAGTGAGATATGCGTCCAATATTGCTAATAAAGATTGTAGTGTTCAGTCGTCATTACCAAGTTTAATTAATTATAACCACAGTAAGTCGAGTTTTGTTAGAAATTATTACTTTATTTTATTATTGGCTCCGAATAAGTCCACACTTACATGAGTACGTATGTACAAACAGATAACATGATAGTATTTACACCCCATGGAAGGCGCCACCCATTCCGCCCATTCTAGGGCATAAGCATCCACTTCCAGCATTTTCTTGTGCTGGTTGTGGTCCTCCATCTGGGCCCCATATAACCTAAAATCTTGTGGCACCACCTGGTGGTAAGGCAATCCTTTTCCCTCTTCCTGTCCAGTGGTACCCATAAAGCGGTCGTTAGGTTCCATTTCTCTCCCCTTTCCCTGGCATATGACCCGTGTATTTAAGTTTTAATTTTTTCATTTTGTAAATTATATTTTTAGTACCCGTTCTCTTCCTAATCAGGGACGTAGCGAAGAGTTTTTTTCTTGAGGGGCAAAATATCGTGTGACCAGTTCTCGTTTTACTCTAGGGTTTCTCGGACCGAACTTGCAACAATACGGCGACCTGGTATACCTGCGTAAAACTATATGTCCCCTACTATCATCGTAGACCAACTCGGTGTAATTCCACTATTTCCAGGCAGCGTTGTTAGGTCATCTATGTAGAGCATCAAAAAGTATATCCAATTACATTACAGAAATTGTTTCAGATAATGAGAGAAAATAGAAGGAAACTGTATGTGTGTGGTATCATAAGCAGTGAAACCGTGACCAGGTTTGCTAGTGTCGACTCCTGAAAAGGTGATCAAAGTTGATGTTCCCATTGGGATGTGGAACGGAATGTAGGAGCGCTAATGTGCACTTCTTAATGAAAGGTTGAGTATCACAGACGGAAATAATATTGCCGTAAATGGGAAATACGGGTTTTTCAAAAAATCATTATAAAATTAAGGAATGACGTACATGCTTCAAATTTCAACTGTAGGGAGCTACATATTCAAACTTGTGATTAAAAATTTAATAAGTCAGGTAGCAAAATTAGTAGAAGTGCGGTGAAGTACAAAATGAGAGGTACGTTATCAGTTGCCGGCCCGACCCACTCGCAACCCGCGCGGCCTATTTATTTCTTCTCCCTGATCACTCCATGAGGGTTCACAAAACATCCGCTAGATGTCAGCCACTTTGATCCCGAGTCCCAATAAGAGTACGTGTAAAACTGGCAAACTTAATCGCTTTTGTAATTGCTGAAAACTTGTTGTTGTCTTTTTTTTTAAATTGTATAACATGTTAAATTGAAGCTTCAAGTCTCTAGTTTATGATGAAAGGTAATTTAATGCATTTTATTCGCCCCAGTTAGATGAATAAGTTGATTTTCAAATTACTGTTTTTCTTATGGAAGTTTACCATTGGTACAAAACGCGCTTGTAAACAACTAATATATGGAAAATGGAGCCGTTTCAAGTTTATAAATGAAAACAACAGAGACCCTAATCTCTGAATTTATCTATTATATGAACCAAGAAAACATTTTATTGACTAGAAAGAGTGAATTCAAGTTACATGTATTCTTATGGTGATAACGTCCATGATCACCTTTTCAGGAAATTTCACAGCAGGGCTACCAATCTCGAGAACTTTCAAGTTGTAGCGCTAATTACACGCAGAATTTGATCGCGGTCGCAATAAACGTAAACTATTTTGTATTAATTAGCATAGTGATGTAGTAATTGCGGAAAACTGGAAAACTGAAAGAAAGAAAGAAAAAAAAACAGAAAGGGGGTAACTTTGCGCACAATTGTTATTTGTTCTTCAAGCCAGTAAGTGATAAATTTTGATGTTCTGTATTATTGCCAGTAAATGAAGAAGTGCAAATCAGATGGTTATACATTTCAGATATGCCAACAACATACGCTCCTATATCGAGATCTCGGCCTTTCAACAGAAAGAGGTCTTGTTTGATGTTTTTCTTATGATTTTTGAAATAACAGAAGAGTACAGTTCTCATAGTTTACTTTTTTTTCTTCTTTTTTTTTAAAAATCTTTGTACATTAGTACACATATTTCATCAGTTTGGGGTTATTTGGCACTGTTAATAAACAACACTACATTTACAACTTTCTTCCCGTTCATTTATAAACACGTGTAGTGCCACCCCATTAGGGTACCACCTGGCACGCTTGATTTGAAGGGTGGTGGTCACAGTCTTTTGGGGAAATGTATACAAAAAATACCCTGATTCTCTAACCCCGTTTTTACAGTCTATAGAATGTGTCAAACTTTGAAAGTTCAGAAAAAAGTGAGTCAAGTCACCCTGTGTGACAGTATTTGAAATCAGAGGTGTGACTAGGTTGGTAGATACTATCACATAATGTCCCTAATCAACCACTACCTCCTTTCTTTTTAAAAGCAGCTTTTCTCTGCCTATATTATGCGTGACACAATATCATTGAATAATTTACGAAATAAATCATTCCAAATGCTGCGTTTACTAAAAATTATTCAAACACCAAAAACCATGAAATTTGACAAAAAACTGAGAAAAAATTACGTACTGTAAAACAATAAAACACATCGAATGTTGGATTAAAATAAAACACTGAATCAATTAATGGATTTAACTAAAATTTGATCACTTTCACCCCATGATTTATTCAGTTTCATTATTTCGCGGATATTCGGCAGATGAATGAAGTAATAAAATTCAATTAAAAAGGATCTTACGGAGCACAAAACTCTCTATCAGAAGTGATATTCTGTTCTACTCGTTGCTCTATTCGATCAAAGTTTGAGGAGCATTCTTGCAGCCCTTATATTCAAAATGTCAGAAGTCTAATTTTCGAATCTAACTGACGACAGATTAACGAATAATGTTAAAACAGAACGTAGATTTTGTAGATCACGACATCCCTGAGCGCCGCTCTCATCTAAAGACTTGCTACAAGTGAGCATGTTCAGGGCCGGCTATCTTTCATTTTCTCACCTGGTGCAGACACAAAACTTCTAAAGAAGGAACCGTAGAACACCCCCTCCCCCTAGAAAATTGAAACACAAAAAACATCCTATAAGTAAGTATTAAGTACCAATAAGTTTTAAAAAATTGAATTTTCGGGAAAATGTGGATTTTTCCACGAGCATGTGCTCTAGTGCAACTGGACTTTCGCCGGCCCTGAGCATCTTCACCCCCATCGATAGTAATCCCATAGCTCCCTGAATACGTTTCTGTATATGTAACTCTTGTAACTTCGTGAAATGAAATCACTTATATTCTACTCAAAAATCCTATATGCATTGCTGTAATTATCATATCTTTACTCAACGTTTGATTTTCTTCTGTGCAGTAAACTGGCACCCGAATAAATACTACGAAGATGATGACGGAGGAAGCTGTAACAGCAGTTGTTCCTGCAGCGAGTCGTCTTGTATGTACGCCGAAGGCAACCCGTGCCCTATTGCTCATAAAGTATAGTTGTCCTTATTTTACCATCGTGATTTGAATTTATTTTTATTATTTTTTTTTTTTTTTGTATTTTGTGTAAACATTATAGCTGTTTCGGCATAATTGTTATTTTCTAGTCAGCAATTGTTTGGGGAGGGAAAGTATAGTCTACAGTATTCATAATCTGACATATCAATAAACTGGCTTGTTTCTCCGAGTGGATACAAGCTTTTCTCATTCTTAGCTCGGAAGGGTGAATTTGTGTGCGTAATTCTCACTTGTCTACTGCCTTTCCTCCCAAGTTATATGGTAGACTTTTTTCACCTTCATAATCTAAGATTTTTGTTTTTATATAATGTTAAATTTTTATTGTTTAAACTAATTTTAACTATCAGTTGTTTTATCTGAATCTTGTATTCTCTGAAGCGCATGGAAATGTAGAACCATAAAATCATCATGACGATCGATGATTTCTTGGGAAATCGTGTATTTCATAGATCTTGACGAACTCCATCTTACTGGCACAGTGCCGAATAATTTCCACTGTTATTTGTTCCTACGTAAATTGATAATTATTTGTATATCTGATAGATGCCTGCTCGTATTAGAATTATCTACCGATAATTTACAGGGTTCCATTTTAATTTCCTGTGCGAATACCCGTGTGCCTCTTGTACTAACTCTAAATGTTAAACTACTTACAATTTCATAATCAAAAATGATTGTATATATTAATCTTATTGATCTCTCTACCAGCTGATAGGTTGGAACAATGTGTAAATTATCGAGTTAGCCTGTCTGATATTTTTTAGCTCGGAATGTAGGTACCTATCAGGTTTTTCTCGTATTTAATACCTATTCCGTAGTAAAAGACGCGAACAACGTTTTAAAATGAAAACCAATTTGTTTTTATCATAGGTAAATTTGACGTGGTACGAATTTCAAAATTGTATAAATTTACAGTAGGAAGCTTTAATTCAGAAAAATTTTTCCTGATGAATGTTGAAATTTCGATCATTTTCTGCTGGCACCTACTTTCTTGTACGATCACTGATTCTTTCGAATTGGTTTGTTCGTTCTCGAGCTTCTCAAAATTTACGAAATAAATAATGAGCGCGTTAATAGTTCATTATCGTGGTCCCGAGGTATAATTATCATCGGAGAGACCCATTTCTCAAACACTTTTCTACCATCTTGTCGATTTACGAACTGTGATCTTTCTTAACCTATTCTGTAAAGTCGACTAGAGTAAGGAATATTCGTTTCCGCCTTGTAAAACTCCCATGTAGGAATAGTCTGGACAAAACTGGAAGACTTCAGTCCGTCCGAGAAACAAAACACTGAGCTGTTTGTTTGATTTTGTTTGATTTTGAAAATTTATTGAAGACACAGTGCTGAGGAAATTGAAAAATAATTGGTAAATTTTGATCGAGTACCTGTTCAAATTATGTGGCGGCGACGAAGAGTTATCTTTGAGGAAGCACCACGTGACATAGATCGCGAAATGTTACTCGTGTGGCTTAC
Source organism: Acanthococcus lagerstroemiae (assembly GCA_031841125.1). Taxonomy (NCBI): domain Eukaryota; kingdom Metazoa; phylum Arthropoda; class Insecta; order Hemiptera; family Eriococcidae; genus Acanthococcus; species Acanthococcus lagerstroemiae. The sequence goes on from CM063110.1 coordinate 25,042,200, forward strand.
AGCAGATGTGACTGTACAGTGGTGTGTGCTCCTACCCCCGAAAAGCACCCTAGCATGTTCCGAAACATCGGAGCTACTTGAGATTTGTAATGTGCTGGAGACTTTTACTGACGCGTTTAACATATGAACGTACCGTGAAAAAAGAAACAAAAAGACAAAATCCTGGATAATGGAACATGCTATTTCATCAACGATACCGAAAATATCTAGTTAGATTTTGTCCAGACTGCTCCTGCTGCACGATATTACCATTACCTTTTAAAACACATTATTTTGCATTTATGAGTAAAACGGCGTCTTGTTTTTATTTATATGTATTGTTTCATTTTCCTTGTTTTTATAGTTTAAGATTCGATTACGCCCGCTGGCAACACGAAGAGCGATCACCTATGAAATATAAGTCGATTCGCTTTGTAAGCTGCTAACTTTATAAATTTTATAGTTACTACCGTCAGCCTTTTTGTTTATCGAAATTTTAAAATTTACGAATTGTAATTTTTTAACCAATAACGTGTATTTTTTTTTTAAAATTAATTCATAAAAGTATTTTTAAGAGGTATTCCGTCGTAAAAAGGAAAATATTTTATATTTCGCGTATAAAGAATATTTCAGTTACCTGTCTGGTTTATTTTGTGAAATGACGACTAAGATTATTACGCAATAAATGAATTACGGAGAGGGTCACCGTACATGACGAGATCGAAATTCCTTTTACGCTTATTTCATCTGTTGTTCAAGTTTGGCGGCGACGCTCCGTTGCCCAGGTACACTCAAAAATGTGGGCAAGATGCGAATTTTTGAAGAATGTGGTAACGCTTTCAACACGGTGAACATGCAACACCTACAGCACCAATCGACATTTTCGAAATCTCCCATTTCCTGGGGCGAACTGATAAAAAAAGAAAATCTCTTGATTGGAGATAGCTAGAGCGAAACGGTTTGAAATTTTGGATTGCGCAGACAATTTTGAATAAGACTGACTCTTCAGACGAAAAAAAAAAATTTCCTCCAAAAATTACATGATGTATATACCTAGTATGGAGAAATTTCCAAAATTCGAGAAAATAGAGAATTTCGAAATAAAGACTGTTTTGTACTCAATTTTTCACGCTGAGTTCGAATCTGTTGTTTAAATTTGGCGGCGAAACTCTGTTGGAAAAACATTTGTACAAAGGAAGCAGTTATGAAAAGTGATGATTTTTAAAGGCTTTGAACCTATCTTTGTTTCTTTCCAATGGCGGATCCAGGAAGCAGTTCAGTGAGCAGCAATAACTAGCATGAAAGAATTTGATAGTTCATTTCGTTTCCCCACAAGCGGGGTCCTGTAGAGGCCTTAGGGGCAGTTAGCCAACGTTCGTCTACTGCCCTGTTGATTCCGTTAAAATTTACGAGTTCAAGTATTACTCTGGAGGACAGCGGCCCCAACTTCCACAAAGAAAGACATTGGATGTTATTGCAGCAAACATTCAAAATGTGGCTTCTGGTAGTAGTTAGTTATGATACCTACCTGCCCCCAGCCCCATTGAGTTTCGTGGAGGGAAACTAATGACGAAGAAATTAATTTAACAGTTAATGCAGAGATACAAAAACAAAAGATAACAAGTGCGAATTATTTTTATCAGCCGCACCGCGCCAAGTGAAGCCTTTAGGTGCTTGGGGCTAGGCGCATATTAACATCATACCTGCCAGCGGTTGGTCCCAATTATAAATTGGTACCAATACGTACTCTATCCAGATCATTTTCACGCTGGGCACCGGCCCCCCAGGGGTGGGGGCAAGTTGATCTCAAAATGTGTGAAATGAAAAATCAGCACTTCTTTGCTCTAGATTTCTTACAAAATTTTCTCCGTTTTTCTCTATCTCTCACCGTTCTCGAGATATTCGCCATTTTCCGGAAAATTTTGCATTTTTTCTTCCAGGTTTTGAAAAAACAAGTGGAAAAAGGACCAATTTCGAATTTGCATGTTCTATGAGTTGCATACCTGACTACTGGTAGGCACAACTCATTCTTTTCAAAAAATAAATAATTTTTCCTGCGAGTAGTGCGTTATGCAACTTAAGTAACATCCATCTTCGAAATTGGTTCTTTTACACAAATTTTTCGTAAGGTTTGAGAAAAATTCCAAAATTTCCCGGAAAATTGCGAATATCTCGAGAACGGTGAGAGATAGAGAAAAACGGAGAAAATTTTGTAAGAAATCTAAGGCAAAGAAGTGCTGATTTTTCATTTCCTACATTTTGACACCAACTTGACCCCGGCCCCTTGGGGCTTCTCCTGGGGGGGTACTCGAGATGAAAATGTTTTGTGTAGAAGACATATTTGTACTAATAGTACTCGCTGCAGGCAGGCAGGTATAATATTATCATGCCCCCAGCCCCTCGTAGCTTCCTTCAGGGAGGTGTTGTGGTTGAAAACGTTTAGCACACTTCATCTTTTAATTTTTGTATGCCTGAACTAACAACTATTAAATTAATTTCATCATTAGGATCTAAATAAGAAAAACCTCAAGGGGCAGGGGCAAGGTAGTTAGCACAGTACTGAATGTAACAATTTGCATGAAACATTTCCCTGCTGCATTACACAAATCATATCAAGCTACAGCTACTACATCGAGGAGAAGTTCTAAGGGGCTGAGAGCATTATGATATCATTGCTATCCGCAGAGAGTACCAATAACTAATCCGTACAAATGTATACAGCATACAAATCATTTTTATGTGCAGCACCTCCCCAAGAGAAGCCGCGAGTGGCCGGGGTCAAGTTGGTGTCAAAATGTGTGAAATGAAAAATCAGCACTTCTTTGCTCTAGATTTCTTACAAAATTTTCTCCGTTTTTCTCTATCTCTCACCGTTCTCGAGATATTCGCCATTTTCCGGAAAATTTTGCATTTTTTCTTCCAGGTTTTGAAAAAACAAGTGGAAAAAGGACCAATTTTGAATTTGCATGTTCTATGAGTTGCATACCTGACTACTGGTAGGCACAACTCATTCTTTTCAAAAAATAAATAATTTTTCCTGCGAGTAGTGCGTTATGCAACTTAAGTAACATCCATCTTCGAAATTGGTTCTTTTACACAAATTTTTCGTAAGGTTTGAGAAAAATTCCAAAATTTCCCGGAAAATTGCGAATATCTCGAGAACGGTGAGAGATAGAGAAAAACGGAGAAAATTTTGTAAGAAATCTAAGGCAAAGAAGTGCTGATTTTTCATTTCCTACATTTTGACACCAACTTGACCCCGGCCCCTTGGGGCTTCTCCTGGGGGGGTACTCGAGATGAAAATGTTTTGTGTAGAAGACATATTTGTACTAATAGTACTCGCTGCAGGCAGGCAGGTATAATATTATCATGCCCCCAGCCCCTCGTAGCTTCCTTCAGGGAGGTGTTGTGGTTGAAAACGTTTAGCACCCTTCATCTTTTAATTTTTGTATGCCTGAACTAACAACTATTAAATTAATTTCATCATTAGGATCTAAATAAGAAAAACCTCAAGGGGCAGGGGCAAGGTAGGTAGCACAGTACTGAATGTAACAATTTGCATGAAACATTTCCCTGCTGCTTTACACAAATCATATCAAGCTACAGCTACTACATCGAGGAGAAGTTCTAAGGGGCTGAGAGCATTATGATATCATTGCTATCCGCAGAGAGTCCCAATAACTAATCCGTACAAATGTATACAGCATACAAATCATTTTTATGTGCAGCACCTCCCCAAGAGAAGCCGCGAGTGGCCGGCGTCAAGTTGGTGTGAAATTGTGTGAAATGAAAAATCAGCACTTCTTTGCTCTAGATTTCTTACAAAATTTTCTCCGTTTTTCTCTATCTCTCACCGTTCTCGAGATATTCGCCATTTTCGGGCAAATTTTGCATTTTTTCTTCCAGGTTTTGAAAAACAAGTGGAAAAAGGACCAATTTCGAATTTGCATGTTCTATGAGTTGCATACCTGACTACTGGTAGGCACAACTCATTCTTTTCAAAAAATAAATAATTTTTCCTGCGAGTAGTGCGTTATGCAACTTAAGTAACATCCATCTTCGAAATTGGTTCTTTTACACAAATTTTTCGTAAGGTTTGAGAAAAATTCCAAAATTTCCCGGAAAATTGCGAATATCTCGAGAACGGTGAGAGATACAGAAAAACGGAGAAAATTTGGTAAGAAATCTAAGGCAAAGAAGTGCTGATTTTTCATTTCCTACATTTTGACACCAACTTGACCCGGCCCCTTGGGGCTTCTCCTGGGGGGTACTCGAGATGAACATGTTTTGTGTAGAAGACATATTCGTACTAATAGTACTCGCTGCAGGCAGGCAGGTATAATATTATCATGCCCCCAGCCCCTCGTAGCTTCCTTCAGGGAGGTGTTGTGGTTGAAAACGTTTAGCACCCTTCATCTTTTAATTTTTGTATGCCTGAACTAACAACTATTAAATTAATTTCATCATTAGGATCTAGATAAGAAAAACCTCAAGGGGCAGGGGCAAGGTAGGTAGCACAGTACTGAATGTAACAATTTGCATGAAACATTTCCCTGCTGCTTTACACAAATCATATCAAGCTACAGCTACTACATCGAGGAGAAGTTCTAAGGGGCTGAGAGCATTATGATATCATTGCTATCCGCAGAGAGTCCCAATAACTAATCCGTACAAATGTATACAGCATACAAATCATTTTTATGTGCAGCACCTCCTCAAGAGAAGCCGCGAGTGGCCGGCGTCAAGTTGGTGTCAAAATGTGTGAAATGAAAAATCAGCACTTCTTTGCTCTAGATTTCTTACAAAATTTTCTCCGTTTTTCTCTATCTCTCACCGTTCTCGAGATATTCGCCATTTTCGGGCAAATTTTGCATTTTTTCTTCCAGGTTTTGAAAAACAAGTGGAAAAAGGACCAATTTTGAATTTGCATGTTCTATGAGTTGCCTACCTGACTACTGGTAGGCACAACTCATTCTTTTCAAAAAATAAATAATTTTTCCTGCGAGTAGTGCGTTATGCAACTTAAGTAACATCCACCTTCGAAATTGGTTCTTTTACACAAATTTTTCGTAAGGTTTGAGAAAAATTCCAAAATTTCCCGGAAAATTGCGAATATCTCGAGAACGGTGAGAGATACAGAAAAACGGAGAAAATTTGGTAAGAAATCTAAGGCAAAGAAGTGCTGATTTTTCATTTCCTACATTTTGACACCAACTTGACCCCGGCCCCTTGAGGCTTCTCCTGGGGGGGGGTACTCGAGATGAACATGTTTTGTGTAGAAGACATATTCGTACTAATAGTACTCGCTGCAGGCAGGCAGGTATAATATTATCATGCCCCCAGCCCCTCGTAGCTTCCTTCAGGGAGGTGTTGTGGTTGAAAACGTTTAGCACCCTTCATCTTTTAATTTTTGTATGCCTGAACTAACAACTATTAAATTAATTTCATCATTAGGATCTAAATAAGAAAAACCTCAAGGGGCAGGGGCAAGGTAGGTAGCACAGTACTGAATGTAACAATTTGCATAAAACATTTCCCTGCTGCTTTACACAAATCATATCAAGCTACAGCTACTACATCAAGGAGAAGTTCTAAGGGGCTGAGAGCATTGTGATATCATTGCTATCCGCAGAGAGTCCCAATAACTAATCCGTACAAATGTATACAGCATACAAATCATTTTTATGTGCAGCACCTCCCCAAGAGAAGCCGCGAGTGGCCGGGTCAAGTTGGTGTCAAAATGTGTGAAATGAAAAATCAGCACTTCTTTGCCCTAGATTTCTTACAAAATTTTCTCCGTTTTTCTCTATCTCTCACCGTTCTCGAGATATTCGCCATTTTCCGGAAAATTTTGCATTTTTTCTTCCAGGTTTTGAAAAACAAGTGGAAAAAGGACCAATTTTGAATTTGCATGTTCTATGAGTTGCATACCTGACTACTGGTAGGCACAACTCATTCTTTTCAAAAAATAAATAATTTTTCCTGCGAGTAGTGCGTTATGCAACTTAAGTAACATCCACCTTCGAAATTGGTTCTTTTACACAAATTTTTCGTAAGGTTTGAGAAAAATTCCAAAATTTCCCGGAAAATTGCGAATATCTCGAGAACGGTGAGAGATAGAGAAAAACGGAGAAAATTTTGTAAGAAATCTAATGCAAAGAAGTGCTGATTTTTCATTTCCTACATTTTGACACCAACTTGACCCCGGCCCCTTGGAGCTTCTCCTGGGGGGGTACTCGAGATGAAAATGTTTTGTGTAGAAGACATATTTGTACTAATAGTACTCGCTGCAGGCAGGCAGGTATAATATTATCATGCCCCCAGCCCCTCGTAGCTTCCTTCAGGGAGGTGTTGCGGTTGAAAACGTTTAGCACACTTCATCTTTTAATTTTTGTATGCCTGAACTAACAACTATTAAATAATTTCATCATTAGGATCTCACTAAGAAAAACCTCAAGGGGCAGGGGCAAGGTAGGTAGCACAGTACTGGATGTAACAATTTGCATGAAACATTTCCCTGCTGCTTTACACAAATCATATCAAGCTACAGCTACTACTTCGAGGAGAAGTTCTAAGGGGCTGAGAGCATTATGATATCATTGCTATCCGCAGAGAGTACCAATAACTAATCCGTACAAATGTATACAGCATACAAATCATTTTTATGTGCAGCACCTCCCCAAGAGAAGCCGCGAGTGGCCGGGGTCAAGTTGGTGTCAAAATGTGTGAAATGAAAAATCAGCACTTCTTTGCTCTAGATTTCTTACAAAATTTTCTCCGTTTTTCTCTATCTCTCACCGTTCTCGAGATATTCGCCATTTTCCGGAAAATTTTGCATTTTTTCTTCCAGGTTTTGAAAAACAAGTGGAAAAAGGACCAATTTCGAATTTGCATGTTCTATGAGTTGCATACCTGACTACTGGTAGGCACAACTCATTCTTTTCAAAAAATAAATAATTTTTCCTGCGAGTAGTGCGTTATGCAACTTAAGTAACATCCATCTTCGAAATTGGTTCTTTTACACAAATTTTTCGTAAGGTTTGAGAAAAATTCCAAAATTTCCCGGAAAATTGCGAATATCTCGAGAACGGTGAGAGATAGAGAAAAACGGAGAAAATTTTGTAAGAAATCTAATGCAAAGAAGTGCTGATTTTTCATTTCCTACATTTTGACACCAACTTGACCCCGGCCCCTTGGAGCTTCTCCTGGGGGGGTACTCGAGATGAAAATGTTTTGTGTAGAAGACATATTTGTACTAATAGTACTCGCTGCAGGCCGGCAGGTATAATATTATCATGCCCCCAGCCCCTCGTAGCTTCCTTCAGGGAGGTGTTGTGGTTGAAAACGTTTAGCACACTTCATCTTTTAATTTTTGTATGCCTGAACTAACAACTATTAAATAAATTTCATCATTAGGATCTCACTAAGAAAAACCTCAAGGGGCAGGGGCAAGGTAGGTAGCACAGTACTGGATGTAACAATTTGCATGAAACATTTCCCTGCTGCTTTACACAAATCATATCAAGCTACAGCTACTACTTCGAGGAGAAGTTCTAAGGGGCTGAGAGCATTATGATATCATTGCTATCCGCAGAGAGTACCAATAACTAATCCGTACAAATGTATACAGCATACAAATCATTTTTATGTGCAGCACCTCCCCAAGAGAAGCCGCGAGTGGCCGGGGTCAAGTTGGTGTCAAAATGTGTGAAATGAAAAATCAGCACTTCTTTGCTCTAGATTTCTTACAAAATTTTCTCCGTTTTTCTCTATCTCTCACCGTTCTCGAGATATTCGCCATTTTCCGGAAAATTTTGCATTTTTTCTTCCAGGTTTTGAAAAAACAAGTGGAAAAAGGACCAATTTCGAATTTGCATGTTCTATGAGTTGCATACCTGACTACTGGTAGGCACAACTCATTCTTTTCAAAAAATAAATAATTTTTCCTGCGAGTAGTGCGTTATGCAACTTAAGTAACATCCATCTTCGAAATTGGTTCTTTTACACAAATTTTTCGTAAGGTTTGAGAAAAATTCCAAAATTTCCCGGAAAATTGCGAATATCTCGAGAACGGTGAGAGATAGAGAAAAACGGAGAAAATTTTGTAAGAAATCTAAGGCAAAGAAGTGCTGATTTTTCATTTCCTACATTTTGACACCAACTTGACCCCGGCCCCTTGGAGCTTCTCCTGGGGGGGTACTCGAGATGAAAATGTTTTGTGTAGAAGACATATTTGTACTAATAGTACTCGCTGCAGGCAGGCAGGTATAATATTATCATGCCCCCAGCCCCTCGTAGCTTCCTTCAGGGAGGTGTTGCGGTTGAAAACGTTTAGCACACTTCATCTTTTAATTTTTGTATGCCTGAACTAACAACTATTAAATAAATTTCATCATTAGGATCTCACTAAGAAAAACCTCAAGGGGCAGGGGCAAGGTAGGTAGCACAGTACTGGATGTAACAATTTGCATGAAACATTTCCCTGCTGCTTTACACAAATCATATCAAGCTACAGCTACTACTTCGAGGAGAAGTTCTAAGGGGCTGAGAGCATTATGATATCATTGCTATCCGCAGAGAGTACCAATAACTAATCCGTACAAATGTATACAGCATACAAATCATTTTTATGTGCAGCACCTCCCCAAGAGAAGCCGCGAGTGGCCGGGTCAAGTTGGTGTCAAAATGTGTGAAATGAAAAATCAGCACTTCTTTGCTCTAGATTTCTTACAAAATTTTCTCCGTTTTTCTCTATCTCTCACCGTTCTCGAGATATTCGCCATTTTCCGGAAAATTTTGCATTTTTTCTTCCAGGTTTTGAAAAAACAAGTGGAAAAAGGACCAATTTCGAATTTGCATGTTCTATGAGTTGCATACCTGACTACTGGTAGGCACAACTCATTCTTTTCAAAAAATAAATAATTTTTCCTGCGAGTAGTGCGTTATGCAACTTAAGTAACATCCATCTTCGAAATTGGTTCTTTTACACAAATTTTTCGTAAGGTTTGAGAAAAATTCCAAAATTTCCCGGAAAATTGCGAATATCTCGAGAACGGTGAGAGATAGAGAAAAACGGAGAAAATTTTGTAAGAAATCTAAGGCAAAGAAGTGCTGATTTTTCATTTCCTACATTTTGACACCAACTTGACCCCGGCCCCTTGGGGCTTCTCCTGGGGGGGTACTCGAGATGAAAATGTTTTGTGTAGAAGACATATTTGTACTAATAGTACTCGCTGCAGGCAGGCAGGTATAATATTATCATGCCCCCAGCCCCTCGTAGCTTCCTTCAGGGAGGTGTTGTGGTTGAAAACGTTTAGCACACTTCATCTTTTAATTTTTGTATGCCTGAACTAACAAGTATTAAATAAATTTCATCATTAGGATCTCACTAAGAAAAACCTCAAGGGGCAGGGGCAAGGTAGGTAGCACAGTACTGGATGTAACAATTTGCATGAAACATTTCCCTGCTGCTTTACACAAATCATATCAAGCTACAGCTACTACTTCGAGGAGAAGTTCTAAGGGGCTGAGAGCATTATGATATCATTGCTATCCGCAGAGAGTACCAATAACTAATCCGTACAAATGTATACAGCATACAAATCATTTTTATGTGCAGCACCTCCCCAAGAGAAGCCGCGAGTGGCCGGGGTCAAGTTGGTGTCAAAATGTGTGAAATGAAAAATCAGCACTTCTTTGCTCTAGATTTCTTACAAAATTTTCTCCGTTTTTCTCTATCTCTCACCGTTCTCGAGATATTCGCCATTTTCCGGAAAATTTTGCATTTTTTCTTCCAGGTTTTGAAAAAACAAGTGGAAAAAGGACCAATTTCGAATTTGCATGTTCTATGAGTTGCATACCTGACTACTGGTAGGCACAACTCATTCTTTTCAAAAAATAAATAGTTTTTCCTGCGAGTAGTGCGTTATGCAACTTAAGTAACATCCATCTTCGAAATTGGTTCTTTTACACAAATTTTTCGTAAGGTTTGAGAAAAATTCCAAAATTTCCCGGAAAATTGCGAATATCTCGAGAACGGTGAGAGATAGAGAAAAACGGAGAAAATTGTGTAAGAAATCTAAGGCAAAGAAGTGCTGATTTTTCATTTCCTACATTTTGACACCAACTTGACCCCGGCCCCTTGGGGCTTCTCCTGGGGGGGTACTCGAGATGAAAATGTTTTGTGTAGAAGACATATTTGTACTAATAGTACTCGCTGCAGGCAGGCAGGTATAATATTATCATGCCCCCAGCCCCTCGTAGCTTCCTTCAGGGAGGTGTTGTGGTTGAAAACGTTTAGCACACTTCATCTTTTAATTTTGGTATGCCTGAACTAACAACTATTAAATAAATTTCATCATTAGGATCTCACTAAGAAAAACCTCAAGGGGCAGGGGCAAGGTAGGTAGCACAGTACTGGATGTAACAATTTGCATGAAACATTTCCCTGCTGCTTTACACAAATCATATCAAGCTACAGCTACTACTTCGAGGAGAAGTTCTAAGGGGCTGAGAGCATTATGATATCATTGCTATCCGCAGAGAGTACCAATAACTAATCCGTACAAATGTATACAGCATACAAATCATTTTTATGTGCAGCACCTCCCCAAGAGAAGCCGCGAGTGGCCGGGGTCAAGTTGGTGTCAAAATGTGTGAAATGAAAAATCAGCACTTCTTTGCTCTAGATTTCTTACAAAATTTTCTCCGTTTTTCTCTATCTCTCACCGTTCTCGAGATATTCGCCATTTTCCGGAAAATTTTGCATTTTTTCTTCCAGGTTTTGAAAAAACAAGTGGAAAAAGGACCAATTTCGAATTTGCATGTTCTATGAGTTGCATACCTGACTACTGGTAGGCACAACTCATTCTTTTCAAAAAATAAATAGTTTTTCCTGCGAGTAGTGCGTTATGCAACTTAAGTAACATCCATCTTCAAAATTGGTTCTTTTACACAAATTTTTCGTAAGGTTTGAGAAAAATTCCAAAATTTCCCGGAAAATTGCGAATATCTCGAGAACGGTGAGAGATAGAGAAAAACGGAGAAAATTTTGTAAGAAATCTAAGGCAAAGAAGTGCTGATTTTTCATTTCCTACATTTTGACACCAACTTGACCCCGGCCCCTTGGGGCTTCTCCTGGGGGGGTACTCGAGATGAAAATGTTTTGTGTAGAAGACATATTTGTACTAATAGTACTCGCTGCAGGCCGGCAGGTATAATATTATCATGCCCCCAGCCCCTCGTAGCTTCCTTCAGGGAGGTGTTGCGGTTGAAAACGTTTAGCACACTTCATCTTTTAATTTTTGTATGCCTGAACTAACAACTATTAAATAAATTTCATCATTAGGATCTCACTAAGAAAAACCTCAAGGGGCAGGGGCAAGGTAGGTAGCACAGTACTGGATGTAACAATTTGCATGAAACATTTCCCTGCTGCTTTACACAAATCATATCAAGCTACAGCTACTACTTCGAGGAGAAGTTCTAAGGGGCTGAGAGCATTATGATATCATTGCTATCCGCAGAGAGTACCAATAACTAATCCGTACAAATGTATACAGCATACAAATCATTTTTATGTGCAGCACCTCCCCAAGAGAAGCCGCGAGTGGCCGGGGTCAAGTTGGTGTCAAAATGTGTGAAATGAAAAATCAGCACTTCTTTGCTCTAGATTTCTTACAAAATTTTCTCCGTTTTTCTCTATCTCTCACCGTTCTCGAGATATTCGCCATTTTCCGGAAAATTTTGCATTTTTTCTTCCAGGTTTTGAAAAAACAAGTGGAAAAAGGACCAATTTCGAATTTGCATGTTCTATGAGTTGCATACCTGACTACTGGTAGGCACAACTCATTCTTTTCAAAAAATAAATAGTTTTTCCTGCGAGTAGTGCGTTATGCAACTTAAGTAACATCCATCTTCGAAATTGGTTCTTTTACACAAATTTTTCGTAAGGTTTGAGAAAAATTCCAAAATTTCCCGGAAAATTGCGAATATCTCGAGAACGGTGAGAGATAGAGAAAAACGGAGAAAATTTTGTAAGAAATCTAAGGCAAAGAAGTGCTGATTTTTCATTTCCTACATTTTGACACCAACTTGACCCCGGCCCCTTGGGGCTTCTCCTGGGGGGGTACTCGAGATGAAAATGTTTTGTGTAGAAGACATATTTGTACTAATAGTACTCGCTGCAGGCCGGCAGGTATAATATTATCATGCCCCCAGCCCCTCGTAGCTTCCTTCAGGGAGGTGTTGTGGTTGAAAACGTTTAGCACACTTCATCTTTTAATTTTTGTATGCCTGAACTAACAACTATTAAATAAATTTCATCATTAGGATCTCACTAAGAAAAACCTCAAGGGGCAGGGGCAAGGTAGGTAGCACAGTACTGATGTAACAATTTGCATGAAACATTTCCCTGCTGCTTTACACAAATCATATCAAGCTACAGCTACTACTTCGAGGAGAAGTTCTAAGGGGCTGAGAGCATTATGATATCATTGCTATCCGCAGAGAGTACCAATAACTAATCCGTACAAATGTATACAGCATACAAATCATTTTTATGTGCAGCACCTCCCCAAGAGAAGCCGCGAGTGGCCGGGGTCAAGTTGGTGTCAAAATGTGTGAAATGAAAAATCAGCACTTCTTTGCTCTAGATTTCTTACAAAATTTTCTCCGTTTTTCTCTATCTCTCACCGTTCTCGAGATATTCGCCATTTTCCGGAAAATTTTGCATTTTTTCTTCCAGGTTTTGAAAAAACAAGTGGAAAAAGGACCAATTTCGAATTTGCATGTTCTATGAGTTGCATACCTGACTACTGGTAGGCACAACTCATTCTTTTCAAAAAATAAATAGTTTTTCCTGCGAGTAGTGCGTTATGCAACTTAAGTAACATCCATCTTCGAAATTGGTTCTTTTACACAAATTTTTCGTAAGGTTTGAGAACGGACTTCAAATATTTATCCAACCAGTACTCAGACCTATCTACGAGGTGTGCTTTGAATATTTTTCCAGCAGCGCCCTGGCATACCTGCGAGAAGTATCAAAAATGTGGGGCAATTGGCACAAGAATTACAAAATGCCATCTTACCCCATTGCGGTCATTCTCTATTTCACCCTACAAGTGGGGTGACATTGGTCACATTTAAATATCTGCATTCTTTGTAAAATGAGTTTTTTTCAGCCAGAGCTCTGGCTCCCACGAGATTCACTTTGAATATTTTTCCAGCCATTACCCAGGTTCATCTCCAAGGGGACTCCAAATATTTGTCCAACCAGTACCCAGACTTATCTACAAGAGGGACTTCAAATATCCAGCTAGTACTCAAGGTCATCTATGAGGCGGACTTTGAATATTTTTCCAGCTAGTACTCAGATTTATCTACAAGGCTGCACTTCACAATTTTTCCAGCCTGCGCCCATACTCATTCACAGGGCGTAGGTATTCAGAATGTGGGGTAAGTGTGCAGGAAAATAACAAAGCGCCATCTTACCCTACGGTGGCCATTTTACATTTTACCCTACAAATGGGGTGACAATAGTCACATTTAAATATTTGCATTCTTTGTAAAGTTAATTTTTCCAGCCAGAAATCTGGCTCCCCACAAGGCGGACTTTGAATATTTTTCCAGCGACTACTCAGGTTCATCTTTAAGGTTGAACTTTTAAATTTTACCAGCCTGCGCCCAGGCTCATCCACAAGGCGTATTCAGAATGTGGGGCAAGTTGGCACAAAAAAAATTACAAAATGTCATTTCACCCCTCGGCGGCCATTTTCCGTTTCACCCCACAAGTTGGGTGACAGTGGTCACATTTAAATAGTTGTGTAATTTGTGAACTGAGATTTTTTCAGCCAGACCCTGGCTTCCACGGGGCGGACTTTGAATATTTTTCCAGGCAGTGCCCAGACCAGTGAAGGCAGCCGCCATTTCTTTCCAGTTTAGTCAGTTGAAAGAAAATCGGCTGAACATTAAGTTATCACAATTTGTGGGTACATTTCTTTTTGCTTTATATTTTACAGATGGCAATGGACAACTCGAGTATCAAAACCTCGCGATAATTTGGAATATCCAATAAGTACAACAGAATATTCTTGTGAACACTGTGGCGCTTCTTTTCAAGGAAGGAGCAATTAATAGGGAAGCCGTAATTCCATATAGTAAGTAATTTACGGAACCACAATTTTCTTATACTTTATTATCGTAAGGCCCGTACAAAGCTTTTGTAGAATAATTCGGATTGTTTTATTTATTTTTTTTTAATTTTATTTTTTTTACAATAATTAGTCGATTGGTATAATAATAAATTACGTCTACAACATAAAAATTCACTACAAAACGATAACATTCATAATTAGCATTTCGAAAATAAATAAACAGGCGTACCTACATTGTGACTAGTTTCAAAAATTAGGAAGGAAGAAAAAAAAGATTATAAAATAAAACTAATACTATCGGACAAATTACAGAAATCGTGTCGTCACGACTGCCATTTTCATTTCCCTTTCCGATGTAAGCCACATTAACACTTCGCTAGCTTCCTCATATTCACCACGACGATCTCTCGTCTAAGAATTTTTCTCGAAGGAGAGCGTAAAAATCTCGTTATAGAAAAATACAAACGTTAAACATAAAATAACACGCTGAACGCTAAAAGTAAACCATAATTTCGAATAAAAAATAAATTAAATAAACGGTAAATAAAAATTGTAAATACTAAAGTTAGGTATTAATAAGTTTTTTTTTTAATTTCAAAAATTTTGAAAATTTCTCCATACTATATACATCGAGCATTTTTTTTTCAACGAAAAAATTTTCGGAGAGCTTCCCCGTCGGGACCTGGCGAAATATATTCAACATGTCGAGACGAATTCAGACCCGTCGTCCAAACTGAACTGATCCTCACTCAATTCTTGACCCAGTATAGCCCCATTTTGATTGTATCTCGTGAACAGGGGATTAGCGCCAAATTTGGTCAACAAATTTGAATTCAGCGAGAAAAATTGGGTTCCAGTGATCAGGACTTCATTCGTTAGGCCGGCACAAAAGACAGTATTTTGATACGATCGTTACTGTATATTTCAGCTTATGAAAAGCTTCTGTAGAAATAATATATCATTAAATGACGAGTGCTTCTCTTCCTTTAGTAAAACAGGCCTATTAAAAATCTCACGTACCTTAGCTTATTATTTCAAAAACGCAACTAGAACAGAGGGAGGTCAAAAGAGTAGGTAGGATTTTGAAGTACAGCTACGGGCGTGGTTTGCGAGTAATTAAGACAGACTCGCGTAAGACCGAAGGCATAATACGAGATTACGAGTAGTTCGCTATAGCTGTCCGAAACCTTTCCCAAAGTCCATGCTAGCGCAGCTTTTTTACTTTGGTATTTTTTTTCTCAACACACATTCAGTATACTAACTCCACTGATGATGTAAACAAATCGTGTCAGTTCCGTCCATTCGGTGTTGACGTTCTCAAACTTTCGCATATTTTTATTTACATGTTATCAAATATCACTCTTATCTCATTCAGCCAAACCATTTAGCGATTAAAAAGTACCATTTTTCGGATGGGAATGATTGGAACACAAATATGACTGGGACAATTGCGCTTTTAAAACTCGATACCTCTAACAAACATAATGCATGGCCCCGACCTTAAGGGAGGTCATGTCGTTGAGTATACTGGGTTAGTCGGCAGGGCCGTACCCAGGATTCAAGTAAGGGGGTGTTTTTCAATTAAGATGAATTTTTTTCTTGGTAGGGGACCCCAAATTTATCCAATTGCATGCATGTATGTGGCAAACATTTCAACATTTTATGAAACCTATGTTCATACTTTTTACAAGAAATGTGACAGATCCACCCTCCTCTCCGTCTCAAACCCATTTTTATCGTGTTTTTTTTTTGCCATGGGGGTGGACGTTACGGCCCTGCACTTTTCCGATGAACTAGGTACATTTTTGAAATATTCTAAATAACATACGAGAAATTTCAAAGTAATAATTTTCGTAATTGGCCTCAGTAGAGTTGTTTAAGTGGAAATGGGGAATAAGTTGAAATTTTTCAAACAGAACCATGTTATTTCAAATGGTGAACACGGTGAATGAAATGGTTTTTGTTTTTCGTCCATTTAAACTGAAAGAAATCGATCATTTTCAAGGTTTCTCTGCTCTTGGATGGATGGACATAGCAATGGGAGATGTCGGAAAAATTTTTCCTTCAAAATGTCTTGCCAAATTGGCCAATTCAAGGAAGACGATTCTTAATTATTGAAAAACATTTTAAAAGTGTATACCTATTTTTTTTTTTTTTTTTTTTTTTTTTTTGGTTTGAGATTTCAAAAATGTCCATCGACTGGCAAAATCCAAAATCAATCTGAAGTTGGCCAAATTTATCAAGTGTTGACCTTTTTATTATACATATATTTTTATTATATTATTATTATTATTATTATTGTTGTTGTTGTTGTTATCAGGGCCGTGACCAGGATTTAAGTTAAGGGAGGGGCTCAATCACAGGTCCGCTCTCCGCTCCGTCTCAACCCATCGTTTTTTGTTTTTTGGCCAATGGGAGGGATTTGAACCCCTAAAACCCTCCCCGTCGGTACGGCCCTGTTAGTCGATTTTCCTTCCGCCATAAGAAACCTAGTTTTTCGCGAAACCAGGTGCACGTTGTTTCGCCAGGCGAGCGGTCTCTTCGACAAGAATTTCATAGGAAATATTCGGGGAAAACTTCGATGGCTTCTGAAGAATTTTATCAAGAATCTTCTGGAAAAATTTTCTAAAATCTCCGAAGAATTTCATCGGAAATTTTCGAGAAAAAAATCACCCATTCAGGAAAAGTTTGCGATGATTTTCGAAGAATTTCATCGGACATCATCGAGAAATACCTCCAATGATTTCAGGCAAATTTTGTCAGAAATTTTAGAGAAAATCTCTAGTGATTCCAAACAATTTTATCTAATTGAAAAAAAACTTACACACGACGCCGGCAATACTGATGAAAATCGCGGTAAGAATCATCGAGAAGTATCTCTAATTATTTTGGAAGGATATCCTTCGAAAGAATTTTGATGCTCTCCAGAGATTTCGTCAAAAATGTTCGGGGAAAATCTCCTATGATTTCTGAGAAATTAATCAGAAATCTTAAAGAAAAAATGTGCTGATTTCCGGAGAATTTCATCGGAAATATTCAGAAAAAATTCCAGTGTTTTCCAAAGAATTTCCTCGAAAATCTTCGCGAAAATGTTCCGATAATTTTTAAAGGATTGCATCGGAAATTGTTAGATGGAAAACAACCCTGATAATTTACGAAGAATCTCGAGAGAAATTTAGTCTGGAACAAAAATCAAAACTCCATGTATTTTCCCATGAGAACGAAAGGGAACTTCTGGCACGGATTCCCCTAATCCGATCGACAAGAAACTTTGTAGTTTTTTTTTTTTAGTTTTTTTTTTGATTTGATTTTATTGGAATCAATTTAGGAGAAGAATCAGAGGAAATTCAGGAAAAAAAAGTTCACCAAGAGTAAACAACGAACACCTTAATATGTAAAGGAAGTTGTGTGTTCCTCTCAAGTATTTCCAACATCCTACCACTTTACCCTCCCAGAATAGGGTATGCTCATATGCGCAAATGTGAGTGCTTCGAGGATAAGGTTCCAATCTGCATTTGCAGGGACAAAACTATGTTACCCTCCCAGAATAGGGTATGCTCATGTGCGCAAATGTGAGTGCTTCGGGGATAAGGTTCCAATCTGCATTTGCAGGGACAAAACTATGGGGAGGAGTGTGAAACACCCCCAATGAAAAATGAAAACCTAAACGACGTTAGTAACTACAGGCCAATATCACTAATCCCGGCAGCGGCCAAAATTTTCGAATCAATAATATACAAAAGGATATACGGACAGGTTAGAAACCAAATTTCAGATTTTCAACATGGTTTCATGGAAGGTAGGTCGGTTGTACCTAACTTTTAGTGTCCTTTGTCGACTACGCATACTCTATTCTACATCATAATACGCAAGTAGATACAATTTACACAGATTTTCAAAAAGCATCTGACAAAGTTGATCACGTAATACTACTAGGGAAGCTAGGTAGAATGGGTTTTTCAGAAAGCCTAATTAATTTATTTTCATCGTACCTCACAGACAGACAATAATATGTTACATATAAGGAATCGAAATCAAAAAAATTTTTATGTACATCAGGAGTTCCACAAGGCTCTAACCTCGGTCCGCATTTGTTTCTTCTCTTGATTAATGATATTGCAGAAGAAATAAAATATTCTCGCTCGCTTTTATACGCAGATGATCTGAAACTCTTTAAAGAGATTCGTTCAGAAAATGATACACAGCTTTTACAATCTGATTTGAATGTACTGACTGAATGGAACCTGCGTAATAACCTACCTTTCAATGTTCAAAAATGTCAGGCTATAACATATACACGCAAAATCAAACCAGTGCAAGCTAATTATAGGATAAATGGTATTACAGTTAAGTCAGTAACTCAAATTAGGGACTTGGGGTCTTACTTGATCATAGATTGACATTTAAAAGTCATATAAACCAAAAAGTGAACACCGCCCGTAGAATGCTGGGATTTGTTATACGAAATTCGAAAAATTTTACAAAAACTGAGACTTTAAAAAAGCTGTATTATTCACTCGTAAGATCACATTTGGAATTTGCTTCTGTTGTGTGGAATCCGGCCGCAGTTGACACAATAAAAGTAATAGAGAAAGTACAGAAACGATTTCTAAAATATTTGTATTATAAGCAATTTTTGTACTACTCAAACTCAATCACTTATACTGAATTACTCCAAGGGTATGAAATGAAAAGTTTACATGGAAGAAGGGATATTGCCTCAATAAATTTCCTGCACGGAATAATCAATAATAAAATATCTGAACCATCCTTACTTGGAAAAATCAAAATTCGCGTGCCAAGTTTTCATAGCAGGAAAACTAATTTATTTGAACCAGAGCGCTCCAGCACAAATTACTACTTCAACGCTCCCTTCAACAGAGTCATGAGACTGTACAATGATACTAGTGGAATTCACGACAAACTAGATATCCTGGATTCAAATGGCATATCAAAATTCAAGCAACACATTACTCGTAGCTATTCGATTAAGACAGCCCTCCAAAAGGACCGGGGTGGAGCGAACAGTAGCAGGAAATATAAGGAGGTCCAGGTTTCCGGATTTGAGATTATGGGATGAGGTCGGCGCGGCACGTCAGGGAAGGCATCCAGGTTTTTTTTTCTTTCTGTTTTTTTCTCTTTCTTTCTTTCTTTTCTCCTTATTTTAGGGCTGGCGATCAAAACAAAAATCGTTTTTTCGTTATCGTCTTTTTATTTTGTCACAAAAATTATTATTTTTCCTTCGTTATCGTTTTCGTTATTTCATTATCATTATTTTTTTTGTTTTGTTTTCGTTATTAATTTTGTTAGTTGTTCGTTATCGTTTCGTTTTTCGTTTGCCAGCCCTGTATTTTTCCCCTACTTATCTGTTTTTTTTGTGTTTTTTTTTTCTATTTCATATATTTTTTTCTTTGATATCATTCCCTCTGTCGTAATTGGCCAACCGGCTGTGACAGAGGGAATTAAAATATACTCTATTATTTTTATTATAATTAGGTAGTCAGCAAATTTTCAAACTGTTTATTTGAATTTTTCATTTTCTAAGAACGTTTGTTTTTTCTGTTTCAATTAAAAAATATTTTGATTTAAAAATCGGCAAATGTTCAAATTCTTAGAAAATTTTGTCGGCAAATTTTTAGTTAAAAGAAAATATTTGTCGGAAAATTTTCCTTCCCCCCCCCCCAACTGAAAGTCAAGTTTTGCCTCTGCCCACTAATACTCACGAGGACGAAGCGAACAACAACCAGTCGAACAAGGGGGCTTTAGGTGTAACCACACAACAGTTGATCACAGTCATGCTAACCCTAAACCAGATTATTGGGAAAACAAAAGAATATAATATTGAAGTACGGTTGCTCTTAAGGCGGCTATACACTTAGCGTATTTCGTATTTCGTGACTTTTCACGAACTATTTCACGAAAAAAATGATGAGACGCGAACCAATCACTATACACTTCTCCCAATATCAGCTGTTTCGTGTTTCGTCTGTTCATCTCATCCTGTTCGCGAGAATCTGAAAATCTCGGCGCGAAAAGACGCGAAAATGAAAAAATATTCAATCTAGCTCCTCTCACCAGTGTAAAAATTTTTTTGAGAAAGTCGTAATGAAACGAAAATTTGAAAACCAACGAATTCATTTTCTGGAACATCCTGCCATCGGGTTGTTCTTCGGCTCCTCTCTCCCTCACAAATGCAGATAAGGGTGAATGAATGAGATTTCCGAGGTTTTGGGAACAGAGTAACTAATCCACAAAATTTGAAACAAATCTAAAGACCGCATAGTAATTATTATCGCGTTACGAAAGAGACTATTATTTTCAGATGTATGAACTTATATTGTATCTATCGATACTCTTAAATTGAAGCCTCCTCCGCCTCCCCTGATACTATAATTTTCCAGCTCCTAACCCCCTTTGTACTTTCATAACATTTGGCGTTAGATATGCTGCAGATTTCTCACCTGGGTTCCAGAATTCATTTTAATAGTTATTTTCCCTCTCTCCAAACCATTCAGGCTCCACGAAAGAGGGGCTAATTCCAGTTACTCTAATTTTCCTCAAGTTCCAAATTCTTTACGAGATTCTAAAGTAAATTTTTGGACAGGATAGTCAACCAAGCTCTGAGACGCTGATTTCGAATATCGCCTCTAATTTTTATCCGACCCTTTCCAGAGCCCTGTCGTAATACGAATTAAGCTTCTCCGAAAACAAATTGCACGAAGTATCGAAACAGGGGTAATTTTGTATCGCTGATTTCGAATATCGCTTCTGATTTTTAATCTGGACCAAATTCAAGCGCCTGTGCTTATTACAATTGAGAAATTTTTACGACGTTATTTTCTATGAGCAAAACTTTGATAAATAAAACTGCATTTTTACCCCATTCCGTGGCTTTAATTTAAAAGAGGGTGAATTCCGAGTCTATTATTGTTTGTCCTACGCTCTTGCTACCACATTGGTCGCACCAGGAGGGATAGGATTCAAAAATTACCCCTAAAGTCGAATACAGCGACCTCAAAAACCTGTAAACCAATTTTCGAATTTTCGAATTCTATTCTTTCGGCATTAAGTCACACGAAAAGGAAAATAAAAAAATAAAAAAATAAAAATCTATGAAGTTGTTAATTCATTGATATCGCACCATGCTGCACACCCATAGAACGCGTTTTCATATTTCCATCTTTAATTTTTTTTTCGTTTTCATTTTTGATATTCGAGAATTTTGAAAATTTCTCCATACGATAGGACATCAGGCACTTTTTTCGGCGAAACATGTCGCGAGACTGTCGAAGGGTGAAGCTTGTTCATCATTTCGAAGGAAGAGCCGTGTGAAGGCTGTTTTCTTCTCCTTTTCCTCAGAATTCTGTGATACGTGAAGATCTTTTGAAAATCCTGGAATATACGCCATAGCTCTTTCAAGTTATAATTTGCTGATTTTTAAATTTGTAAATTACCATGATTGAAAATAAATGACTTTAAATGACTTAAATGACCTTCCTTCAAAATAAATGACTTAAATGACCTTCCTTCAAAATAAATGACTTTAAATGACCGTTAGACACCCTGAAAATGTGTCACAGTTTTTGTTTTTGTTTTTATTTCTTTTTTACAATTTTTTTTTTCGTGTTCTTTAATTAATATCAAATGAAAAAACTGTAATACACTGTACTTTGTTCTCTCCTAATCTGGTTAGTTTTGCCGTAGGAGGAGCCATTAATATTGAATTAAAAAAAAAAAATAAATATTTAGGTTTAAAAAATAATCCGAACTTCGAAACTGGTTCAGTCAACACACCGTGTGGGCTTGTTCTTACCCAAAGTGGGCATGTGAAAGTATACATATTATACTAAATAATGTTCGGTGCTCTATGAAAAGGAATCATAGGTCGCAAAATTGAATTTTGCCCAACGGAGGGTCAGCGCTAAATTTGGACAACGAATTCGAAATCAGCGAGAAAAATTGAGCAAGCCTCTTCAGTAATTAAAAACCGACTGCCGACTGAAATGCAGATGAACTGAAAAATTCGCCAGATCGACACATGTATGTTACGATAAGTGTATAGCCGTCATGTTTGTCTAGACAGTATAGTACGAAAACCCTTTGACATTTCGTCAAAATGCCGACCACTTGGCGAGAACACGAAACGCGAAACACGAACTTAAAGATGACGAGATGCATCACGAGAACGACATCTATACACTTTTCGCTTCTCGTGTTTCGCCTGATTTTTCTCGCGTATCGTCTGTTTTCACGCTAAGTGTATAGCCGCCTTTAGGGAACTACAACAAGGCATTCGACTCCGTATACAACAATAAGCTATGGTAGCCTGGCAGAACAAGGGGTACAAAAAGAGGTTATAAATGCCCTAATATATCTGTACAGTCACTCAACAGCATACGTAAAAACTGATATTGAAGGTTCCCACTTCCCCATCGAAAGAGGAGTAAAGCAAGGTGACCCATTGTCTCCAAACCTCTTTAATTGTATGCTAAAACAGATTTTCAGGAAATTGAATTGGGAGGGAAAGGGTCGCAAAATTATGGGCAAAAACTTATCAAATCTGAAATTCGCGGACGATATTGTACTTGTGGCCAAAAATTTCAATGAAATGGTGGAGATGGTGGAAGACCTAAAATATCACAGCGGAAAATTTGGCCTATATGTGAATATGTCAACAACAAAATTCATGTCAAACAGAGATGGAGCAAACGAATTTTGGCTCGACGGGGAAAAAGTAACTAGAGTAGACGAATACAGATATCTAGGACAATCGACGAAATTTATTAATAACATGGACGGTATGATTGGAGAGAGGATCTCAAATTCGTGGAAAGCCTTCGGGGCACACAAAACTTTCCTGAAAGGTAAAATGAAAATCCAGCTAAGAACGAAAATTCTAAACCGCTGTGTAATGCCGGTATTAACATACGGCGCACAAACATGGTCTCTTACGAAAAGACAGATGCAGCGTCTTATCAATACTCAAAATTCAATGCTAGGTCTTAGACTAAAAGATAAAATACATAAAAAATATTCGAGAACAAACAGGCGTTAAAAGCATAGGATATCAAATCAAAAAACTGAAATTTAAATACGCTGGGCACATGTCTAGGGGTAATCAAGAAAAATGGAATTTAGTGACAACTCTTTGGACTCCAAGAGAGTGTAAAAGAAAAAGAGGGCTCCCAACAACACGCTGGATAAATAAGATCCTCAACCTAATGGGTCCATGCTGGACTCGCACAGCAACCAACAGGAAAGCCTGGAAAATGGCGACGGAAACATATGCCCTGCGGTTGGCGGAGTAGGTCAGTGGCTTACGTGTCTGTGCCCGTAAGGGGTAACACAGGTAACCCACAACCTGTTCAATGTTCAATATTACCTAAAGAAACCCTGAGATCGACATATTCTTCATGAGTAGGAGACAGTACGTTTTATCAGTCATTAAAGTACTCGAAAGTGTGTAGGTCCTTGTCTCTGCAGTTCTTTCCCTTATACCGCACAAGTGTGGTTTGTTTCGGCCCCTTGGTTTCCTTCAACCCTCAATTCTCAATTCATAACTTTCAGCGGCCACCAGTGGAACTGTGGTTATCGCCAGGAAATAAAGTGAACGTGTGTTTCTGCGTTACAATTCACGTTAGTAAAGACCAGTGTATCGATAAAAGTGATATAGGTGGACATTCTAGTGTTAGATATCACACAGCAGGTAAAATCTTGCCGCTACGGTACGGTACGTAAACTCTACATACTCGTGTTATACACGATCGAGAATGATTCCCGAAGATTTCAAAAAAGAATTCAGCAAATTGTCAAAATTGATCATGGAATCTAAAGAAGAACTAAAAACGGACTTCAAAAAGGAGGTGGCTGACTTGAAAATAACTATAGATGAAGTGGCGAAAAAACACGAGGCTCTAGAGTATGAAATATTACAACTAAAATACGAGAACGAAAACCTTAACCACAAAATAGAAACCCTTGAACAGTATATTCGAAAAAGTAATATTGTGGTGAATGGCATTCGGAAGAAAGGGGGGAAAGTGAAGAAGACTTGATCATGGCTATAAACGAGGTGGCAGGAAAACTCGGAGTTCAATCAGGAACTCGGGATATTAGTTCTCTCCACAGATTACCATCAAAAAACAAACAATTTCCCCCTATTATCGTAAAACTGATCAACTGGCGCAAGAAAACAGAAATTGTGAAAAAATCTAAAGAAAAAAAGTTAGAAAACATCTACGTAAGCGAACACCTCACCCGCTATACCCGAGAATTATTAGCAGAAGCTCAGAAATTATGCAATGAAAGATGGGTCAAATATGTATGGCTAAAGAGGGTAGTGTTTTCATTCGCCAAGATGACAAGGAGCCGGCAATCAAAATTAGGGACAAAAATACCTTGAACAAAGTCAAAAGCACAATCACAGAAATGCAGAAGATAACTGGAAATCGAGGTAGTACAAAGGAAACAGAAGAAGCTGGACCAACTTAAGGAAAACGAACTCTAGAGTCATCTACTAGCCCAATACTGCATGAAATAGTAAGGAGAAAGTTGGATCATATTCGTCAGTATGCACCCCCAACTGGGAAACATCATAAAAAATAATGTAATCTTATCAGGCCTCGTCCGAGTCGGGCAAAGGTACATAAAGAATCAAAAGAGGATGATCAAACTCAAAAGAATTACCTAGAAAGTTTGGTCAACGAAGGTAATCCAGACCAAAACCTCCCAGTCTGTTCACAATCGGAATCTAAATTAATAAAACCACCCCTTAAAATGAAAGGCAAATCAATTAAATTAAATTCGAAATAAATTTACCCTAAAAGGTTAACTAAGGAAAACTCTCATGATCATATCCCTATCTTGAAAACTCTGGAAAGTAAAAATAAAAAGCAAAAACCCTACCCTATCGGGACCAATAATAAGAAAAAAGAGGATCTGTCGATAGCCACCCTAAATATAAGAACTTTGAAATCACAAGAAAATCTGTTAGAACTAGAAGAAGCACTAGAAAATACAAACATCAGCATTTTAGGTTTACCAAAGGTTCGTAGGACAGGAAATAATATTCAAAATACACGATATGGAAACTTATTATTCTACATCGGGGAACATGGTGGACAAGCCGGGGTAGGATTCATTATGAAGTCACACATAAAAAGAAAAGGCATATCAGATAGAATAGCTAAAATTACAGTAAAAATAGGAAAGGAAAAAACTTTAACCATAATTCAAGTACATATATGCCTCCACAGGTACATCAAAAGAAATTACAATAGACGAATTTTATAACAAGCTATCGGATTCAATTTCGAACATGAAAAGGAACTTCAAACATCAATTTATTATAATGGGAGACTTCAACAGCCAAGTAGGGAGAGGAAAAAAAGAAGAATCATAAATAATAGGAAAGTGTACTTATGGAAAACGTAACAAAAGTGGATGGAAATTAATGAGATTTTGCCAATCTAACAACCTGAAAATCTCAAGTACTTTCTTCAAAAAAAGAACGGGAAAACGATAGACTTGGATAGCCCCCAATATGGAGTACAAGATCCAATTGATTATATTTTAACACCAATAAACAACAATAACATCTGGAATATCACTGCAGGACAAAGATTCAACTATAACACAGACCATAGGATAATTATATGTAAAATTATGAACAAGCGACACTTCAAGAAAATTGAGGATATGGGGAAAATAACAAAAGAAAGTTGGACTCAGTATCAAGAAAAAATTACAGGTAAATTATCAATGATAGGACAAAATTAGTAATTAGGAAATATAGAAGAACTGGATTCTCAAATAAAATATATAATAACAGAAGTAGACAAAACAACCAAGAAAAATATAACAAATATAACCCAAGGCAAACTACCTAAAAATATTCAAGATCTAATTAATCAACGAGAAGAAATAAAAAGGAAAAAAAGGAAAAATGGTAAAGACAAAATATAATTGAGTATTATATGTAAAATCATCAAAAATGAATTAAAAAACAAAAATAAAATAGAAACAACTATAAGAGAAATTTTAGAGACAACAAGAAGTACACAAAATATTAAGAAGAAATTATCCCTTGGAATTTAATGGATGACTCATTTGAAGGGTACTGGGAAAAAAGGTTCAATGTCACAATTTTGTGTTTTTGAGAAAAATCTTTTTAAAGTTTGACATTCACCTTTATTTCCCTGTGCTACTCTTTTTTCTCCGGCTATTTTCAACCTCTTAAATAAAGTTTTTTCGGCGGATGAGTGCTTAGGATGATTCTACACTTTATCCTGAATCCAACGATGCCCATATCTTCGTTTTCAAAAAAATGTGACATTGAATCTTTTTTCCCTGTACCCTTCATTTAAGAGACTCAGAGGGAATAAAGTGGTATGAAAGACAAGAAATAAACGAAATAGCTACAAAATACTATATGGAACTATACAAAGACCCAGAAAAGACAAAATATACAAAAATAGAAATAGATAACCCGGAACTCTATTTTTTGGAAACGGAAGCAAGACATATAGTTAAAGATTTGAAAAATAACAAAGCTCCTGGTGATGATAAAATAAGAAAGGAACATATAAAAAATTGAGGGAAAAAATTGGAAAACATCATCACACAATTATTCAATAACATTCTGGAAAGACAAAAAATACCCACAACATGGAAAACTTCGGAAATAATTTTGATTTTCAAAAAAGGGGAAAAGAATAACATCGAAAATTATCGCCTAATAAGTCTAAGCCAAACACTGTCAAAAATGTTCTCCAAACTTTTGGAAACAAGAATAAACAAAAATCTCAACTACCATCAACCAAGAGAACAGGTGGGCTTCCGTAAGGGATATTCAACGATAGATCATTTGCATAACATAAACCAGCTAATTGAAAAAAGTATAGAATACCAAATCAGTATCTGCTTGGCCTTCGTGGATTGCAAAAAAGCATTCGATTCGATAAAACACAAATCAATATATCAAGCATTAATAAATCAAGGAACACCAAACCAATTTATTAACATAATAATCATGGATATATACACAAATCTAAAAGCTAGAGTGATAACAGATGTAATAGGAAAATACTTTAATATAGAAAAAGGCCTGAAACAGGGAGATCCGCTATCGCCAATATTATTTAGTAGTGTTCTGGAAGATGTAATCAAAAAATTAAATTGGGATGAAAGAGGGATATCAATAAATGGAAAAAAGTTGAATAACTTGAGGTTCGCGGATGATCTGGTAATAATAGCAGAAAATTATGGGGATTTAAAAGAAATGCTAGAAGAATTAAACACAATAGGAAAAGAAGCAGGAGTAGAAATCAATACAAAAAAAAAAATCTTGACCAACAATTCGGAACAACAACCAATAAAAATAAACAACCAAATAATTGAAAATGTAAAAGAAGTGGTATATCTCGGCCAGTTAGTAACTCACAAACAAAACTGAAAATGAAGTGAACAGACGGATCAGTATTGCATGGGGCAAATATTGGGCATTTAAACATATTTTTAAAGGTCCTAATAATAACGAACTAAAAGCTGAAATATTTAATGCTTGCATTATCCCTGCTATAGCCTATGGTGCACAAACATGGTCATTAAATGAAGAAATATTACATGAAATAGAAGTCACCCAAAATAAAATGCAAAGATCAATACTAAAAATAAAATTAATAAACAAAATTAGCAACAAAATAAACGATAACAGATGGTCCTATTGACTTACTATGTGGAACCCATATAAAAAACGAAAAAAAGGACGACAGCCAACAAGATAGAAAGACGACATAGTAAAACTGTTACAAAATAAACCGTACCAAAGAGTGACTATCGACAGAACAGAGTGGAACAGATTGGGAGAGGCCTATGCCCTAGACAGGGCCTGATAGGAATAGAATTCAAATTAAACTGTAATAACCATAATTTAAGCTAGCCATATTCCTGTTAAAATAAAGGCTATTATTAGTGGAACTATGCGCTCCTCATCCCCCGCTCTGCCCTTGATCTGGTGCCTGTCTTCCCCTCCCGTTTTCTGTCATCTTTTCCTTCGTCCTTCTCCCACTCCCCACTCAAAAATTATTTTTGTTAGTTTTTAAAAATTTAATTGTGCATCCTGTCCCTCCCTGTCAATGGGACCCACGGGTACCTGTTGGGGGACTCAAATATAAAACAGATAAATAAAATTGAAAAAATAGTCAATATTCCACGAATTCTATTTTTTAGACGAGTTCCGCGGACAATAAGTCCTACACAACCCTACGTCACTCTTCACCCTTCTAATCGCAAGTAGCACAACTATCTACTTTATTAATTATAGTATTACGCACTCTATTAAATAATAATTATGATACAGCCGACGATGTACGACAGCGAAAATCGTAGGTGAACTAAATACTGAACGCATTCCAGCGTTACTGCGTATTGATTATCTTACGCGGAAAACAGAAAATTACTTGAGTTTTATCTCCAATCTTGATTTTCCAGAGCCTTACAGCCGAGAAACGGCTTTATTTGGCCAAATATTAATTGGCTGCGCTGGCAGCAGGAACTTTCCCCAAAACGGGATTGTGTTTCCTGCATTCCTGCTCCAGAGTATTCCAAAGTGTGGAAAAATTTGCAGGTCTATACGTGTCCGCGAATACGACGAATGTTAAATTGGCCGAGGGCAAACAAGTCCTAAATCTTAAATACGAATAATTTTGTCCATCAACCCCCGAGAGAATACGCGATGCTCAAGTACCCTTATTGACTTACTCGCCGTCTTCGTATTTTATAATCCGCGTTTCCGTTGTTGCATTTTTATGCGTATGAAGCAGCGCAGGCGTGCTCATCGCGGTTCGGAAAGGTGGTAGGTATTTTTTTGAAAGCCAACTTTTGACATGTACTAGTTGCTTTAATGTTGCAACTTCAACTTAATGCTTCAGTGTTTTTCAAGTGAAGCGCCGACAATAGGATAATGTAGACGTTTCTTTTTTTCGTTGTTGAAAAATGTTCTCAGTCGAAATATTTTTTACGTACTCTGCGACAGCGAGGCTCCGCATGGTGTAGCACCGGTGAGTATTTTTTTTTACGTTAATTTTTTCCCCTTTTAACTCGGCTAGCTGCTGGAAACCGATTACACCTAACTGCGAATATTTTGCAGAACAAATCTTTCTCGTTTTATTGCGCGTATACTTACATGCGGGTATAACAAAGTTTATATAGTTTTTATACATGGAGCCGGCAAATTATTTTTGCTCGCCGACATCCCACAAACGAGTCGGCGTGATTTATTCGTCAAATCGTGACTTCGTTTACATCGTGCTCTAAATATCAAGTGTCGTAATATCGTTTACATTCTTTACAATGTGCTTTTGGCTTTGCCAGTGCCTAAGTGTACTGCACTTCGAGAATTCAAAATTTCCCGCCGAGTCCGTTCGATACGCATTTGTAGATTAAAGCTCGACCGCGGAGGCGGGAAAAGGAAGCGACGGAAAAATGATATTAAATACAAATTACGCTTTGTAAGGTCTCAACGCCGGTGACTGTTCTCAGATTTTCGATGTAACACGCGGTTAATGAGATACTTCGCCCACGTACGCGAGCTGAATCGTGAAAAGTACAGACAGAAGGTATAATATAATTTCGAATCCAAAGTAGGTGTCCCTGCGGAAAGATTACCCGCGGCCAAAATTGCTCTTGTAAAATTTTAACGACTGCTAGCGAATGTTTGGCAAAACCCACTCGAAAGAAAGAGTTCAACATTTTCGCCTTCCAATGATTACAATCTGGCGAGTGTGTTGTCTTCTTCCTAAATTGAACTCTGAGTTTGATATAATTGAGGACCAACGGATAGGTCGATACCTAGCATGTTTTACCTTTCTTTTAAATATTTTTTGTCAGTGGAGGTAGGAGTAGTTCGTATCAATTCGACCAATTCGAACCAAGGTATTAAACATTTCAGTTGAAACCTGAAAACAAACTTTACACTATTCACCCAATGCAATAGGGATTTGTTTTGAATATTCGAATGTTCACTCGTTCACTGTAGAATATGCTGTAGAATGTAGACCTATGATGAAAAGGTACATTGATATATAGGGTGTCTCTTTTGCAATGACTCCCTTTCCACCTAGTAAGTAGGCAACCTATCTCAACAATATGTATATATGTTCGCATACTCTTAATTTAGAGGGGCGGAGTTCTGGTCAAACTTTGAAAAGTTTTCTATGTTAGAATTTTTTTCTTCTTCTCATGACTGGAGATAGACAGAACAAGCCAGGTCGCTTGGCGACCTGGTAATAGGGTCGACCTTTCAGCTGAAGTCTGGGGGGCTATTCCACAAACCGACTTCGAACAAAAAGTACGATCGCACTTGGACGCTGTAAAGCGTAAGGGAACCGGCCAGCAAAATCTGTTTTTTGCGAACACGTGATTCTAAGTTCAAGAGTCATGCAGAAACGATATGTCATAGCGTTTACTGATAAGCTGTGATCAACGTGAGTACACATCAGAGGCGAAACTTGACTTTCAGTAAGGGGGGGGGGTGAAGGAGGAAAATTTACCGACAAATATTTTTTGAGAACCAAAAATTCGCCGACAAAACATTTTAACAATTTGAAAATTTGCCGATTTTTCAATCAAAATATTTCCTAATTAAAAAAACAATGATAATAATATAACAGAAGCAAAATATAGGCCCCGAGACTAAGTTTTGAGAACGTCCTTGTACCCTCAAAAAAGTGTGCCTTTTTCTACTTTTTATTTTTCTTCCTTCTTTCGTTCCTCTTCTTACCTTATTTTTGAAGCACCTGTTTTATAGTGAGCCACTTGAGACAACTTATGTAAAACTTTTAGGACTCTTTCAGACTTCTCTGAGACTTCAAAGATCTTCCGAGTTTGTTCAAGACTTTTTCAGGTTTCATTAGAACATTATACATTAGAAAATGAAAAATTCAAATGAACAGTTTCAAAATTTGCCGACTGTCAAATTATTGGGGGTTTTCATCCCCCCCCCATAGTTCCGTCCCGGTAAATGCAGATTGGAACCTTCCCCCAAGCACTCACATTTGCGCGCATGAGCATACCTTAGTCTGGAAGGATATTAGGAATACTTGAGAGGAACACACAATTTCCTTTACACATTAAGGTGGTTGTTATTTACTCTTGGTGATCTTTTTTTCTGAATTTCCTCTGATTCGTCTCCATAATTGGTTCCAATGAAAAAAAAACTAAAAAAACTAAAAAAAAACTACAAAGTTTCAAGTTGATCGAATTTAGAGGAATCCGTGCCACAGGCTCCCTTTCGTTCTTATGGGAAAAACACATGGAGTTTCGACTTTTGTTCCAGACTAAAATTACCTCCTATATTCACTAGGACCAGAGCACGTAAATTAAATAATAGAACATTTGCTATCGGATTGTGGCATTGGAAAATAAGTCTTTTGTTTTCAACTTTTAGACAGCTTCGTAGCCATGGGGGCAAGCTAAGGCTGAGCCCCCTCTAAAGGTATCGTGAGCCCCCAGGCAGAGATACCACCATTTAAAAAATCATCATTACACCAGGCCCCTAGCCAGAGTGGTGCTAGGGGATACTGAGCACCCCTAACGCTTGCCGGAGCCTCCCCTAGCAATATTTCTTGAATAAAATTAACGAATTCCTTCTATTTTTCTCGCTAGTTTTGTTCAAAACTTTTCGTTCCACTACATTCTAAACTTGTCAACACTGATTTTGCTTTGAAAGATATAAGAATCGTATGTTTGTCGTTCTTTATTCGTGACGTGTCACAAAGAAAGGGCCCGAGTGTACATCCAGCAGTTTCAGACACACAGGCCTTTTTCTTGTGTCACATTACAATATTCACAAACACAGTGGTAGACTCGCGATCCAGTTCACATTGAATATCGATGGCTAAATGCCTGAATGGCTGTTTGAGAACTGATAACTTGATAAGCCCACAGAAATACATTTTTTCTACTTCCAAAAGTTTGAAATTTTGATCTTTCTAAGCACGATCTATTCAATTTTTTTTCAATGGGTTGTCGGTAAGTTGAATCACCAGACTTGATTATGAATTTTGAGACCAAATTCAATCAGTGGCGTAGCCAGGATTTTCCGGAGGGGAGGAGGGGGGCAAAGTAAGATTTTCAAGGGAGACAAAGTCGAAAATTGAAGTATTTTTTAAAAATCGCCGCGATATTGAAGGACTATTGTATGAAAATGAAGGTAAAATTACTACCTACTCGAGCGAACATTTTTCGAAAAAACGTGTTTTAAAGCGAAACATGGCTCATTTTTGCATATTTTACATTCTATTTCAGGTGCTTTGGGGGGACATTCGCCCCCTTTGCCCCCGAGCTGTACCACTGCCTCGTAGAACTCCTCATATTATATACTATGTGTATCCTCAAGCCCCCCCCCCCGCTGGTAAACAGTCAGCACCACCTACCGCAAATAACTGGCTACTGCCCCTGCGTTTAGATTTTAATAAAATGTTCAACTTTCTTAAATTTTAGGCTGTAGGTGAAACAGAGAATCTAGAAAGAACAGAATAGTCATTGAAATTCGAAATTCAACGTTTGCTACTGTCTTCCACATCTCAGTTTTTTTTTCAACCTTTCAGATAACGTTCGATACTTAGCTTGAAACCTTCGGCTTTTGACTGACTAGTCTCAGACAGGAGTCTCGGGTGCTCCATTTTTCAGGAATGAAATGTGATTTTCAGTTTGGGGAGGTGAAGAAGAAAAATTTGCCGATAAATATTTTTTGAAAACTAAAAATTCGCCGACAAAATCTTTTAAAAATTAAAAATTTGCCGATTTTTTAATCGAAATATTTTTTTAATTGAAAAAAATAAATAAATAAGCAAACATTCATAAAAAATGGAAAATTCAAATAAGCTGTTTCAAAATTTGCCGACTGCTAAATTATGGGGGGGGGGTCAACCCCCACACCCCTATAGTTTTGTCTCTGGTACACATTTTAAAATTGGGGGTCCAATTCTGAACAATTCTACTTTTTACGCTCTATCCAACGATACTAATAACTCATTTTGGTCACAAATGTAGGTTGGTTCACACCGACCCTAATTCCAGCCAGAATCATGCACAATAATATTACAAACCTCACAAAATGAATTCCTTTCATCGATTCCTTATGTTGATACCCAGAGACTGTAAGCACGATGTAAAACCATCTTCGTATCTGTTTCTTTTACATACGATTACGTTCACTTTTACATTTAAAACCACAAGCGCCACTGTCGAAAGCAAACGCGATTTATTCTCGTGTATCTCGTTTGTTAGTCCAGGTACTCGTACTTACATTTTACACCGCAAGCGCCACTATTGCGTTAGGTCGAACTTTACCACTACTTTTTCATCGTATAAGGCTCGGCCGCGCCGATCCTAAAAACGGTACCAGTAGGTAATAGTAGAGGGCAGTTGTGGTAACCACAGGAAGAAAAAAAATTGTCGGAATCGGTTCAATAGTATGTTCATAAAATCAATGTTAGAGCACATTATATCAGAAAACATTCACATTTTTTTCAATTTTCCGCGAAACTTGCCATCTTGAACTATTGTTTTTTTATTTGCAATAGATTGTACATTAAATTTTCCATAAAATAAGTCATTAGCAATTTTCTTTTATCTGGATTAGAACTGCTCAAAATGGATAATTATTTTCATTGGTACCTGACACGCACCTTTTTACTAAATATCTTCATACATTCTCTTTTCATTCGCTTTCCACTCAATTTTTTGTCTGCTTTTTTTCATTCTAAATTACTTACTACCCGCCTCCTTATACAAGTCTAGAAACCAAATGAAGAGAAACTGTGCACCATATAGTTTCATTAGTAATAATTCATGCGTACTGCAATACAGAACTATATGCCAATTTTCTCCATCTAACTCACTGAAGCCAACTCACTTTAGCACACGGTCTAGATGAGCCACGGAGCGGGTCAGCTAGTACTATTATCTAGTGCTAGAGTATGCTAGAGTATTGTCCATACTTGATGCTGAGCCTCTACGTGTCACAAATTGATCAGTATTTCTCCCACTGAAAGTAGAGACCTAAAGTGAACAAACACGTGTTAAGATGTTGGAATCCAAACTTTTGTTATTCAGAATATCCCTCAAGAAGATCATCTTTGCCAGACATCTTCTATTTTTTAGAGTCAGGATTTCAAAGCCAACCAAGAGTTCTTTATACAGGGTGTCTCATACAATAACTTCCCTTCCATCTGGTTATTAGGCAACCTACTCCGACAATATGTAGATATGTTTGCATACTCTGACTATCGACCATTTATTTACCGTTAACATACTGATAGAAAAAAGCAACGAATACCAACTGGATCTCTAACTCGCCTTTATTGACTTTAAAAAAGCTTTCGACACAGTGAACCATGGATTTATGGTAAAGGCACTAATAGAACAGGACATTCTAAAACAATTCGTATCAATAATCACAGATATGTATTCTAACCTGAAGGCAAGAATTATCACAGATGTAAAAGGAGATTATTTTGAAATAGGAAGAGAGGTAAAACAGGAGGATCCCTTATCACCAATAATCTTTATTGCAATCCTAGAAAAAATATTTAGACAATTAAACTGGGGGGAAAAGAGTTTAAAAATTAAGGAGAAAAATTTAAACAATCTAAGATTTGCGGACGATGTGGTGCTAATAGCGGACAACTTGGAACCTCTAAAAGAAATGATAAGTGAACTACGTAACGAAAGCAAAAAGGCTGGTCTGGAATTAAATTACACAAAAACAAAGATTCTCTCAAAATACTCAGAAGTAATTATAGAAGAAAACTATACAGAAACTATTAAGGAAATAATTTATTTAGGTCAACTCATCTCCCTCGATGACAAAACCACAAAAGAAGTCAACAGAAGAATATCCCTCGGGTGGAAAAAATTTTGGAATCTATAAACAATTATAAAAGGCCTTTATTGTTTAACACGAAAAAGCCAAATATTTAACAGCTGCATTCTCCCCACCATAACAAACGGAGCCCAAACGTGGACTCTGTCAAACAAGATAGGAAATAAATTGAAAGTTACCCACAATTCTATGGAACGTTCTATTTTAGGTATAAAAATCCGCGATAAAATAAAACTTCCTGAAATAAAAAACTCACTCAAAAACAACCTCGGTATCTTGGAAGAAGTGCGGAGAAAAATTTGGGATTGGGCCGGGCACGTATCGAGACTAAACGATGGATGCTGGAAGGGGGGATAAGCACCTGAACCCCCAATAAAACAAGAAAACGAAGCAAACAAAAGGCAACCCTATAGTCAACTTCTTGCAAAACAAACAGTTCGAGAGCGTGGCTCGCGACCAACTGGAGTGGCGGAGGCTGAGAGAGACCTTTGTCCAAAAGGCAGTAATGTGTACTTTTGAAGGGACTGAGTTAAGGTCAAATTTTGAAAAGTTTTCTACCTGAAGCCTGGTCCAGTTAAGAAACATAATTTTTTCACGGCGCTGATAACGTGTTCTTGAACTCGTCCTTCCCCTCCAACTTCAAAATGCCCATTGTCAATGTGTATTGCAGATTGCAAATTATGTTTCTTCACTGGACCAGACTTTGGGAAATTTTTTTCTTTTCACGACTGGAAATGGATAGCAAATGGTACCAGTAGGTAATAGTAGAGAAAAGGTCGGAATCGGTTCAACAGGGTGTTCATAAAATCAATTTTAGTAGCCTACAAATTATATCAGAAAATTTTGACATATTTTCAATTTCCCGTGAAACATGTCCTATAAATCTACTGTGTTTTCATTCGCAATAGTTTTTATATTAGATGTTCCATAAAAAAGGTCATTAGCAACTTTCTTGTATCTGGATTGGAACTTCTCAAAATCGAGTTCAAGATATCTCCGTCAAGAATTATTACTTTTTAACACGGATGCACAGGCCTTATGAAGATAATAATCATCTTCAGGTACTTTACCACTTCACAGAGTTCTATCGTTTATGGGGCTAATTACCTCCCTCATCTCAACTATTTACCCCATATTTGAAATTGAGGCCCATGCAATGTGGGGGGGGGAAGGCTTTAGTATTTTGTAGAGTTTAATATAGGTATTCAATAATTGGTTGCAAAGGTGGGTAAATTCGGTTTTGGTAACATTCTGGCCATATTCCCCGAACTGTGGCGCATACTGATGGGAAGGAAATGCAAGGTGACAGTTGTGGTAATACGTTTTGGGAAATCAGCCTTCAATTTTAATGCCACATTTAGAA
Organism: Acanthococcus lagerstroemiae; assembly: GCA_031841125.1. Taxonomy (NCBI): domain Eukaryota; kingdom Metazoa; phylum Arthropoda; class Insecta; order Hemiptera; family Eriococcidae; genus Acanthococcus; species Acanthococcus lagerstroemiae. The sequence goes on from CM063110.1 coordinate 25,078,582, forward strand.
TCAGTGTAAAAAATTGGTCTAAAAACATAATCAATTCTTTTAATAATATCTGAAAGCTAAAATTAGGCTCAAAATCAGGCTAGACCTAAAGTTTTCATTATTATTGAAATTCAAAGATTCCTCAGGAACCAAATTTTACCATATAAACGTGTTTTTTTTTTTTTTTTTCAAAATGTTGAAAATTATGAGTACATTCTCTGTTGAGCCATATACCACTAGAAGATGAGTTTCGATTCTTTAGAGTACTTTCTCAGCCATTTTGTGACAGAGATAAAATCCTTGTATATGTTCTGCAAGTAAATATCATGTAACGCTTCAAGGTTCTTGCGGAATGGGTAATACTATTCAAAGTGGCCGAAAATTTGGTGGTGGTACTTTGAACAGTCTAGAAACAAGACTAAAATTAGTTGGAAAACATAAACTGTTCTCAGATTTATCGTTACCCTCACTCCAGAATTTTGATTCAATAACGCGCGATGGACTCCCAGAAGATGTTTTGGAAATATTGCCTACTAAAATTCGTAAGTTTTTCCTCCCGAAGGATTGCAAAATTACTGCTGTTGAAGTGAAAAATAGGTTTACAGAAGAGTTACCCCATTTCGTAAGATCCTGGCCGTATTTAAAAAACAGCATTTCGGATGAGAGTATGAAGACATGTTTTCACAATTTTCCGGCGAGGATTACGAAACAGATGAAAAGTTGGAGAAAGTGATTGCGTAGGAATTTATTAGAATATCTAAAGCCACAGGGTATTTATTATTTAGAATTACAGAATTTTCTTTCATATACTCCTTGTTCTCTTTCGGTTTCGATTTTTTGAACTTCGATTTCATCAGACATGCCTAATGCATTTGTCATCTGCCATTGAATTTCTTATCTCTAACCTCCGAAGAGTTGAGAGATTTTCTACTTTTGATACTTGAACTCAATTCTTTTCTTAATTATTGGTACCTCTTATTCATCAGGCGTCTACTCGCTATTGTTTTTTTAAACTCCGCCCAATACTACTAAAATTCATAAATTATACATAGAGTGCGGCATAATATGGGGGGAAAAATGATCCAAATATAAAATATGCGACTTTTTTAACCCTAAGTATGGCCAAAATATACGTTTTCCCTAGAATTGTTTAAAAATGTGTAAAATTAATATATGGGTATCATTTTACAGATTTTCGAAAGCTTTATTCATTATTGTCAGTGGCGTAGCTAGAGAGTTCCCAAAAGGAGGGCACAATAAGGTTTTCAAGGGAGAAAAAGTAGAAAATTGTGGTATTTTTAAAAAATCGCCGATATTAGAGGACTATGTAGAAATATTGGGGGCACGTGCCCCCCTGTGCCCCCCGACGCTACGCCACTGATTATTGTTGTTCAAATTTTATTCTAAACTGGAACGCTCAAACAAACTGAATAAAACTGAAATATTAAGAATGCATAATTTGGTACATAAACTGAATTTTAAAACGAAGAACATTGTTACTCAAACCACCAAAAAAATATGCTAAAAATTTTTTTCAACTTTTTTGTTGTCTTTCGAACTAAGCTGTCTTTTTTTTTTACAAGGGTGAAACGCAAAATAGCCGTATTTTGGACAATTTTTGTAAATTTGATAAGATATGTAAAAATATGGAAAGAAAAAAACTGAAAAAAAAAACACGAAATATGTAAAAATATGTATTTATACCCCAAATATGCAAAATGAAATGAGGCTCAAAATGCAGGGATTTTTCTGAAACGTAAATACTTTTTCATTATTTTTGGGATCAGAGATGACCTTAAAAATATGCATTTGTATAATATGCCGCTTATATATGTACATACCTATGTACTATAAAATTACGATGAGAAAAGTTTGTTACCTATATGTTATAGAGGAGGGTTTGAGAGATGGTTTGCAGCTGGGAAAAAATAGCCTTAACAACCGATTTTTCCGGTCGCAATTTTAGTCCCACTCCGCCCCTGAACACTGTAATAAACATTAGGTATCTCGTTCGAAATTTTGGAGCCCAACTAGTCCGATGATGTGCGGTTTGATCACGCGGCAACTCTACGTAGGTTCACCGGGTAGTCAAACTACACATCATCGGACTAGTTGGGCTCCAATATTTCGAATAAACTTATTTCAGGATCCATTTTAATGGGCAGTACCGAAAATTTGCTGGGCATGACTCAATATTATAATCGCAGGTGAATTTCTTATCGTTATTCACATCAGTAATACGATGAACTCGCGATTTTCTTTTCCTTCCTTTTTTATTTTTTTATTTAAAATTTGGTAGGGTTTTTTGGGACAGAAAAAATTTTAAACTATCTATTATAATTATAACTCAAGAACGGTTGGACCAATTTTTATGATCTTTGATTTGTTGGATTTGTTTCCGCCCATCAGTAGCGTATCTAGGATGAAATCATGGGAGTGGGGTTGACTTTTGATTTTGAGGGTATGCCTTTAAAAAAAAAAAAAAAAAACAATTTGCAAGGGTTTTCATATTTTTTAGAGCTTTTTTTGGCCATGGGGGTTTGAACCCGGACCCCCCACCCACTGAATACGCCACTGCCGCCCAGAATAACAGTATAACTATTAAAACATCGAAAAAATTACGAAAAAAAATGTACGTAAGAAAATTCATTTTCTCATACATTTTGTATATGGAACGGCTTTTATTTTCACTTTTTCAGTTTTCTGAAATATCTTATTTTCGCCTATCCATGGAAATCTGTTTTCGCTCAAGTATACCCATGGTGTGGAGCGACGTATGGCGATGCACGCATGCCAAAGTGGCCTCTGAGACACCGCACCCCCAGCACCGGATACTACCCTTTCGGGCATCGCACCAGTGCCGAGGGGATCAAGTATATACGCATAGCTGGAAGAAAAATAAATTTCCATAGAAACGTCAACCACTGAACTGAATTGTCACCATGAAGAGCTAAATCATACGAACTGGCTTCGGGTCGAAGAGAGCGTTTTTGGGGAGCGTTAAGTTACGGGTTTCGAGCGTGTCGGGGGGGGGGAGCGTTACGGTTTCCACTTAAGTATACCCAGTAGTAAAATCATATAAAATGTTAAAACATCATGAAATTGTGATCAGTGCTGACAAGTCTTAGAGGAGTTTTGCCGATTTCAAAAAGTTTTAATCAGTTATGAAAAATCTTCTGCTACATAAAAGTGTAAGTTTGTCTGTGTGTTTATTTATTTATTTGTTTGAGGTAGGCCGGTGAACCATAAGAGGGGGGGGTCGTGCTTTGTGGATGTGTTCGTGTGAACCCGGAATAGGTTTTAGGCTATAAAAAATTTCGGTGCCGGGTTAGTTATACCATTTACTCAAGAACGGCTGGACCGATTTTTATGATAATTGATTTATTGAATTTCTATATCAGGTAACATTCAGTACACCCACATACCGACTGATGTTGTAACTTGCACAGTGGGAAGGGAGCTTCGCTTCTGTCTGGTGCCCCACCCCCGACACTTCACATTAGAATTAGAATATAACTGGTTTGAATATCGTTTCGCACTCATTTATGTACCACATGGCCCATTTTCAGTCCCATGTCTCTAAAATTTTAGTTTTTGGAAACTATGATCAGTATTTCTTCAGATATTCTCCAGTTGAATTTTTGAAAACACAAACATATTCGGCCGAATAACACAAATATGAAGCGATACACGTTACATCGCCACCCATCTACCAACACATGCACACATAGAACAGAAATCAATTGTTATTGTTTCACTGTACTAAAAATGTGTCGTGTGTTTCATACATCAAAATATGAAATAAATATGAAATAATTAGAGCTACAAATGTTGTTCACTATCATAAGTACACAAATTATTACCAATCAAACTTCTTCCAATCTGGTGCACAAGTTTACCTACCCATCCCAAAAAAAAATATGTATCTACCCGCTGTTAAGTAGGTATCTACATGAAAGTCATTTGGGTACATGAGAGTTTGGAGTAGCTTCAGGATCCTGTTGCTACTATTCAGAAAAAAAGATCGAAGGTAGGTGTCAAGACACGTGTTATTAAGATCAAATTGAAAACTAGATTTAACGAAAATATCAACAGAATTCGAATATGGAGCCACTGTCTAGCCAGACATCATAAAAAGGTAATAAAACGAGGGCAAAAGAAGAGCAAGAGAGAAAGAGAGAAAACTATGGGTAATCAGCAAATATGCACATGCGTTTTTTTTATGAAAGCTTTTTTTCCTCCGTTTAAGTAATGTACATTAATGGCGAAAGATTTGTATAATGTGTACTGCATACAGTACTCATTATTTTCAACATTTTCAAATGAAGAAGAAAACGTTTGTATGATAAAAATTTGGTTTCCGAGGAATCTTTGAATTTCAATAATAATAAAAAATTTAAGTCTAGCCTGATTTTGAGCCTAATTTTAGCTTTCAGATATTATTAAAGGAATAAATTGATTATGTTTCTAGACCAATTTTTTACGCTGATTCTATATCTGGCATTAAGATTGATGGCTGCTTTTCCAAAACGCTTTACCACAACTGTCATCTTGCACCTCGTTCCCATCGATATACGCCAGCGTTCAGGGAATATGGCCAAAATGTTACCAAAACCAAATTTAGCGACCTTTGCAACCAATTATTGGATACCTATATTAAACTTTACAAAACCTACAATTTGTAGCAACAATTACAACGCAAAACCTAAAAACCCGCACTCAACAAATAAATAACAAATACATAAAACGATGGAATCACGAATGGACCGTACAACAGAACAACAAATTGCGCAAAATCAAAAACCACGTATACCCCTGGAAAACAATACAACAAAATCAACGCAAACTAGAAACTACTATTAACCAATTGCGACTAGGACATACAATCTTGACCCACTCACACCTCCTGAAAAAAGAACCACCATCGAAATGTCTAACTTGCAACGAACAAATAACAGTAAGACATATACTACTTGATTGCAGAAAATATACAAAAATACGAACGAACTTACAACTACCAAACAACCTCCAAATGATACTAACTGACAATCAAACTGCCCTTAACCTCGTCCACAAATTCATAACCCAAACCAGAGTCAACTTCAGCGTGTCTTCGTAACCAACATATGTATACCTATAAAGTATACCTATTTACTATACATAAATTTAAGATTATAATCATTCTAGGATATTAAAAATCTTAAAAAAATAAAATAAAAAATAAAAAAAATACTAAAGCCTTCCCCCTCATTGCATGGGCCTCAGTTTCAAACATGGGGTAAATAGATGAAAGGAGGAAGGTGAGTAAGCCCCATAAACGATATAACTCTGTGAAGTGGTAAAGTAGCTGACGAATATGATTATTAATCTTCATAAGGTCGTGAATCTGGGTTAAAAATTAATAATTCTTCATGGGAATATCTTGGACTCGATCTTGAGCAGTTCTAATCCAAATACAAGAAAATTACTACCTTTTTTATGGAAAATTCAATGTACAATCTATTACGAATAAAAACACAGTAGATTAAGAGGGCAAGTTTCTCGGGAAATTGAAAAAATGTGAAAATTTTCTGATATAATTTGTACTAAATTTGATTTTATGAACACCCTGTTGAACCGATTCCGACTTTTTTTGTTCTATGGTTACCTGGTACCATTTTCTGTTTATATCCAGTCGTGAGAAGAAAAAAAAAAATCCTAAAGTCTGGTCCAGTTAAGGAACATAATTTGCAACCCGCAATACACATCGATAATGGGCATTTTGAAGTTGGAGGGGAAGAACGAGTTCAAGAACACGTTATCAGCGCCGTGAAAAAATTATGTTTCTTAACTGGACCAGAATTGAGGTAGAAAACTTTCCAAAATTTGACCTTCACTCAGTCCCTTCAAAAGTAAGTGTATCTAAACATATCTACATAAATTGTCAGAATGGGTTGCCAGATGGAAGACACCCTGTATAAAGAAATCTTGTTTGACTCCGAAATCATGAGTCTAAAAAGTAGATGTCTGGCAAAGATAATCTTCTTGAGGGATCTTCTGAATCACGAGAGTTTGGATTCCAACATCTTAACACGTGTTAACTTTAGGTCCCTACTTTCAGTGGAAGAAATACTGATCAATTTTTGACACGTAGAGGCACAGCATCAAGTATAGACAATACTCTAGCACAGATAATAGTACTAGCTGACCGGACCGTGGGCTAAATTGAGTTGGCTTCAGTGAATTAGATGGAGGAAATTAGCATATAGGTCTGTATTGCAGCACACATGAATTATAAGCCAGTGAGTTTCACCGTGTGGTCTCTTCACTCACTAATCCTCCTCTCCCACCGGCATATACTCAGTTCACTAGGTTTAAACTCCTACTCGGCATCTGTTTTTTTTTTCTGGCTATGTATCTGTCAGTCCATCTCTTCAGATCTGCTTGACTTTCTATCTCTACCCGAGGTATCTTGGTGTAATGGGTTCCGAAATACACTCGGTTTAAACCACAAACGATGGGATCTGTATCGACTTGGATAAAGGGAAGGAGCTCTGGTTGTGGTACCCTCAGGGCAGGGGACTGACATTCTCTTTTTCATTTTCGCCATCATCTATTACACTCCAGTTCCCGTAGCCAGCTGTATTATACTATACACTCAATCAGCTGCTTCCAAGGTCAAGATACAAGTAACACAAAATGTTACGCTAACTTGATCCCGGAGGAGAAGAATCAAGCCACGCTTCCCTGTACATTTTTGATGGGTAGGGTCAATGTACTCCACATTTTTACCCTACTGTCAGCTCATTTTTGTTTGAAATGGTAGTCCAATTTATTTGAAAATCCGAAGAGATCTTAGCTTTCGGATTCTAGAAATCTGTTCCAGCTCCATTTTCATTATTGGAGAATGGAAAAGTGGTGGATCGTTACACGAACAGATAGACGGTCCAACAGACTGAGTTACCTTGGATATCAAAGGTTGAAGACATTTCGGATTTGGAGTTTTCCTCTCTCAACTTTGCTGAATGACTGAAACATTTTAGGATTTTGGAAATGCCAAATCTAACAGAAGATAAAAATTACGCTGTTTGGTTTTGCAGAAGTCTCTATCTCATGCCCGGCTTACTTAAACGATAATGATTACTTATCTTGCAGATGGAGAAACATTTTGAGTTGATGACATTTCATCTCGTAACAACATTTTTCGCGATCAATAAATTGTTTTCTATCATTTGAGAAGAAGATTAGTGTATCTTCAAACTTTCGAGATTGTCACAATTTAGTTGAATTTTGTCCACTAAAACGCTACATATTCTTTCAGTGCTCGTTAAGTCACAGACCAGTTTTCCACCAAGCAGCACCATGCGTTTCGCCTGTGTACACATTTTCCGTGAAAGGTACCTAAAGCAAAATTCAACATGACCATATACGGTCACCCTTTGAACCCTTTCCCGTTCAATCAAATCAATATTCGACTAATTCTCAATTCATACGGATTCCAGAATACCGTAAACACACACACACACACACATGAATAAAAAATAACCCTCGATGTAATGCAAGGTTTCCGTTTTGTCTACGAAACTGAAACTTTCTTCGTCTGATGGATCTTTCTGTATAACCCGGAGAAGACGAAAAAAAAAACACGAGCACGTAACTGCGTCCAGCTTTTTTCAACCCCCCACCCCCTGCTGAGTCGTTGCTATAGCAGACTCTCAGTAGAAGCCTCGCTCTAATCTTCTTATCATTTCTATAGAACGTCTGTAATCCTAGTCCGTAATACTTTCTGAATGCGGCGCATTATTTGGCCGCATTGAAAAAGTCTTCAAAATTACATATAGCTAATCATCTTTGGTCTGGATAAAGGCAATATCCGTATCTGGTCTCTGTCAACTCTGATCGATAGTGTGGATGTGAAATGCGTATTTTGCTCGGACAGTTTTGAAGTCTGAAGTATATTTAGTCTCCAGATTTAGGTAGTTAAATTCATTTTTCTTCAAATTATTCTCGTTACTCGAGACTAAGCATTTGCGATCTTAAGTTTTTTAAAAATGAAACTATGAAGATTTTGCCAGGTTTTTGTGCGGCAGAGTGATTTTTGACCCCCCCCCCATTATAATTTTAATTGCGTACGGGCAAACAAATGGTTCCTCATCCTCAAAAAGGAAACAGAATCGAAACCGATAATTTTCTGTGATCACAAGGAGCAATGGTGTCATCCCCCTCTTCCAGTGATGTTTAAAATGTCAGCGTTTTGTAAGTTCTAGTTGTAGCTAGTCAGCAATATTGGAAAAGTGAAAGCCCTTTTCTTTTCTTTTTTATATTTCAACTTACATTTTTAATATTTTGTGCGGTATTTTCGCTTTCTGTAATATAGAAAACACTAGGAGAGACAAGGAAAAGAAGTAGGAACAGAAAACGGCTAGACATGAAAAGTAATACACAAAAGACATGAAGAGGTCATGAAGAGGTATTATAAGAAAAAATCAGATGTGGATAAAAAGAAGAAAAAATTAAAAGGCAGGGGGGATACAGAAAGAAAGAAAAAATGGAAGAAGATGAGAAAAAGATCCAAAAGATAGAAAATGTGGATGAGGCAGAAGAAAATCCGGAATAAAAAAAGAATAAAACTGAAAAGCAGGAAATAAAAGTAAATTACCGAAATGAGAGACAGAATGACAGAGACGACAGAGTAATCGGAAATAAATATTCATTGATACAGTGGCTTCGGAAGTTTGTTTCTTTAAGGTGATACAAAAATTTAAGATGCGGTTTAAGCAAAAGAAAAAATTAAGGAATAAAGCATCATCTTTCAAAATTATTTTGTCTTTTTCTTCAATTAAAAGAGGAAAAATTGTGATATTTCTACTGTATTTAGTCTCCTACTAACCTGGTCAGTTTTGGCCGTAGGAGGGGACATTAATATTAAACAAATAAAAACTGCGCTAGAGTAATTTTTTGATAAGATTCATTGCATATACTCCAATTTTCGAGCCTATCTCGGCAGCAGAGTATCTCCGCTACATTTGGTCAACGGATTTGAAATCTGCGTTAAAAACTAAGTGGTAATACGTCGTCCGAATTCAGTTTTTTCGATTTCGAAGAATTTTGCAAATGTACATTGTACATTTTGCCATTTCTGGAGAACTGCGCCATCGGGATCTGGTACCTCTTTTCCTAATTTGCTCTCAACCCGAGCCCTGGAATCCGCCCTTTCGAGCATTACTTCAGAGACGTCGGGGAGGCTGTTAGGGCTGTCTCAACCCTTTTCCCTTCGGGCCGAAAAACCGGCCTAGGTCGAAATCTGGCGATTTGCTACGTGGGCTCGAACCCAGACCTCCGGATTCCGAGACCAACGTGCTATCCACTCGACCAACCAGATCCCTGGGGGTCTGGCATCTGTTCAAACTATTATTTGATTCAAATAACATCTGACAGGTTCGTGACTCAGTCACTCTTCTCCGTAAAATGTATTTTCGTTTCGGCAGCAACCCAAGCACAACGTTCATAATTCACATCAACTAGGTAAACAGACATGTACGGACAGTACGAACATTTACGCCAGCCAGAAATGTGCTGAAGAAGTAATCAGGAAAAAAAAAAGTTTCAGCCCATCATTCGCATATCTCGTCGAGATAAAGGATAGCCTTATTTCGAATGCAGTTTATAATGCACTGGAAAAAGTTTCCTTGTGTACCTCTGTGCCCACGTTAGTCGAGAATGTACTCGTGGAACCGAGCAGAGAAAACGCGGGCCGGAAACTTGGAACTAAACTAACGCATTAGAAATGTAAAATTCGCGGAATTGCCCCAGCCCCAACCTTCGCTTATTGCGCTTGCATTATTTAACACGACTGCCGCCGAGTCAGCATTCTACCGTGTGAGCGGTTTGGTCCAATTTAGCGGCGGCGTAAGATTTTACATGAAATATTTTCCGACGTGGAAACTTATTAAGCAATGTGCCTGCCTACACACAGCGGCGCCGGAAATCGAATTCGAATCTCCCGCTGCAAAGGACAACAATATCTCAGAAGTGCAAAACAGCTGCAGAAATTTCAGATCTCAGCTATCCAACAGCTTCAAATTGATTGATAATTCCTGAAGCCGTATGTATGTACAGCCCCCCCCCCAGTATCGGACCTTCACCAAATATAAAAAATCATCGAAAACGACGTATCCTTAATGCATCTGAAAAACGTGTACAAATTTCTAAATTGATGGTCGTTGACCTCCTAAATCCGGCCATGATGCGGATTCAACATTAGAGTTTGTGGAGAACAAACTGGACCGAACCATCATCAGTGTAGGAAAGTTAAAGTTTCCATACATAGGCTAAAAAAAGTTTTCGAATTTTTGAGCGCGACCTACTCGTAGTTAAAAAGTTGCCTTTGATGGGGAAAAAAGTGTTTTTAAAAATATATTAAAAATTTTTAATTTTCCTAAGGGATTTGTCCTTAATATGCTATAGGGCTGAAAATTGAATGTTACGCAGCGCCTTAAAAATGCCGGTCATGCAAAATTTTCACATAACATTTTAGTAGTATTCATCGCGAAATTTAAATTAATTCATGTACAAATTTTGCCTATCTGTGAAACTAAGGGCACTTACAATATTTTGTTGCTTTATAGCGCCTTCAGTATGGCAGATAGGCAAATTCATAGGTAACCTTAATAGCAGTGATGATCTGATGATTAAGATCCACAAAATAAGTTATGTACAAATTTTGCCTATCTGCAATATTGAAGGCGCTAAAGCACTTACAATAATTGTTGCTTCATAGCGCCTTCAGTATGACAGATAGGCAAAATTCACAAATGACCTTAATAACAGTGATGATTGAGATCCACAAAATAAGTTATGTACAAATTTTGCCTATCTGCAATATTGAAGGCGCTAAAGCACTTACAATACTTTGTTGCTTTATAACGCCTTCAATTTCACAAGTAGGCAATATTTGTATACGAACTAATTTAAAGTTCGCAATAAATACTGTTAAAAAGGTTTCATGCAAATTCGGTCAATCTCGCACACTGAAGGCGGTAGACCACTGAATGAAAGTACTGAGTGCCGGCGTTAGGTTTGTCTTTGCCACTCCATATCCATCTTACGGCTCAATGTCTTCTTGACAAAGGTAGCTACCTGATCTCATCCCACTCTACTCTTCAGCATTATCGGGACCAGGCTCTCGGGCGTAAGAGGCTTAACGCCCGCATTTCGAAAAGCAGCCGCCGCTTCTTCCCTCTCTCGGTCAAATGCCGGACACTCGAACAGTGTGTGTTAGGCATCATCATCTCGCCCTCCTTCAGCGCAATAGGAGCGATGCGGGCTCTCGGCTTGCCCATCCGATTCGGGTATTTGTTGAAGATACCATTGCCACTCATTACCTGCGTCAGAAAAAAGTCCAGCTTGTCATGGCGTCTACCCAACCACGCGTCCATGTTACGTATTAGCATTACGGGTCCACTTCCCCTTGGTACTGCGGGAAAGCCGCTCCTCCCACATGCAAAGCGTGGATTGCCTAATATCCCGCTTGGCCAGTAGCGCTACTCTCCTCTTCGGTAGCATCTTCTGCGTTACGCCGTATACCCTCTTCGCTAACTCCACCGGTGGTATACCTGCTAGTACGCAAACTGCCTCTGTGGAGACAGGGCGATAGGCGCTGACCCACCTTAGCGCAGTCTTCTGTTGAGCCCTTACCAGACGGTTCTTCTGTACTCCTTGGCTCCGATGGCGTCGGACCAGATTGGAGCGTTATACAGGAGGACCGATATGGCAACGTTCGCCAGCAGCTTACGTTTCTTTTCTGTCGGCCCTCCTAGGTTCGACATGAGACGGCTTAATCCGGCGACGGCTCTCTCCACTTTCTGCGCAGTCCTCTTAGCATGTTCTCGGAAGGATAGTTTCCTGTCGAACTACAGCCCGAAGTATTTTAGGGCTGTACAGGATGCAATCACCGCTCCCTTTACGAGAAAGTAAGGAGTGTACCGTCGACGGCGTGTAAATAGCGCCGCTTCTGTATTTTAGGCTGCTAGGCACAACCCTGCCGACTCGATCCAACGGGTCATTGCCTCCAATTCCGCGTCCACCTTGTTCTCGAGCATGTCGTCTTCTACTGCGACCATTGGGGCGTCGTCGGCGTAACAGATGATACTCATCACCCCTGGTGTACTTCTGCTCGCAGGATCTCATCGAAAGCAATGTTCCACAGGAGTGGACCAAAACAAGGACTGATCCCTGCGGAACACCGCACGACATCTTTCGTTGCACCATGCCCTTAGCAGTTTCCGCGACAATTATCCGGCCTCGGAAGTAGTTCCGGATAATTTCGCGTAGATACGTGGGTACTGATGTGTTTTCTAGAGCCTCCAATATGCGCGTCCAATGGCATCATGTTGAACGCATTCTGTACATGGAGGCTGACGGCTGCACCGAACTGGAGCTTTAGGATCGCTGACAATACCAACCTCTTCAGCTTCTCGGCGGCATCAATCGTCGATCTTCCACCTCGGAACCCATACTGGTTGGCGCTCAACGCGTTCCTCCCTCGAAAGTGCTTCTCCAGCTTGCCGGCGATGATCCACTCGAAGATCTTGCCGACAGTGTCGAGTCAACTGGTTTTCCTGGCTTTGGCAACAGTACCAGGTGAGCTATCTTCCATCGGGCTGGGAAGAATTCCGATATTGAAGTTTGCCGTACACCCGCATACTGGCACGGCGTTGGACCAAATTGGTCTTAAAACTGTGATGTAGAGGATTCTTTTGTTCCTAAGTGAAATCTTGTTCCGTGGTCAAAGCAGCCAAGGCGTTTTTTATGGCTTCTCTCTTTTTATGTATATGAGTTCGCCAGTTGAGTTTGGAGTCTAGGTACACTCCCAAATATTTAGCCTCCTTGACAAGGGGGGCTGGTACGCCATCGATTAATGTTGGAGTGTAAAACTGTGGGGCTTCAGGGCAAAATAAACCCGTGCTGTTTGATTTTCCAGCGTCTTGCCCAGTGGCATACTGCAACTGTGGCTGATTGGAGATTAGCGACCGCACTGTCGTCGTTCTAGTGGTGGTTGGAAATAATTGCGGTATCATTTGGATAATACCGGCCGGCGTTGGTATGTTCGCTGGGTACAAGAGATACAGGGGAGGGCCCAGGACGTTACCCTGGGGTATCCCAGCCCTGATTGATTTTCATGTTGTGATGGCTTACACATAGTGGACTTAGAAGGAGCGATCGCGCAGGTTGGAGGAGAGAATCTTAATGTGTTGTTCCGGTAGAGTTTGAATAATTTTTTTAAGTAATCCAGTGTGCCAAACCCGATCAAATGCTTGGCTCACATCCATGAACAGGGTCGGAGAGTATTGCTTAGCTTCAAGTGACTGACGAATTCAGGTGACGACACAGTGTACCTGCTCTGATGTCGAATGGTGCAACCGGAATCCGAGCTGATATTCAGGGACTATGCAAAGTTTTGCAGTAACGTGCTATAGGCGAGCTAAATACAATTTCTCAAACGCTTCAGACATTGTAGGCAGCTGCGATACCGGACGGAATGATTTTGGTTTGTCTAAGGGCTCTCTCAGTTTGGGTATCATCATGACTTTTGCCTGCTTCTATTGCTTGAGTGAGGTGAGTTCGGGGAATGACATTAAAGACATAGATCAGGTAGACTCGCAGTTTTTTGGGGGCTTCTTTCAGCATGTGCGCCCTGATGAGATCGAAGCCAGGTGCCTTTTTAACACGAAATTGAAAGATGACCATGTTGATTTCTTTTGGTGTAAACAACCGAATAGATGCTCTACTGATGAGTTTGATTGTTGGTTTAATGTCCGATTTGACATTATTTGGCTGAAATGTGTTTTCCAGTTGTGCAAAGGTGTCAGCTCTGTCTTTATCACTGAATGCCCAGGTATTGTTCGGCTTTTCCGGAACGGTGGCGGGTAAGATGGAGATTTGTTTCTGGACTGGGCTACTTTCCAGAGGGAATAGTTGGTTTCCGACGTGGGGTCTAGGGAGATGATGAAGTTGCTGAATGATTCCTCGTTGACTTTACAAAGTAATTCTTTTGTATGTTTACAGCAGTCACTGAATACTGCTTCAGTGCTTTGCCACCTGTGCTTAGCTTTCCTCCTTTCATGTATCGCTTGCCGGACTTTAGCTGGGTAGAAGATGGTGATAGGCTTGGTGCTCGTCATTGGGTGAGGGAGTGAAGAAAGGGAGTAGCGAGAGAATAGCAACAGTAAGAGCGGCCTGTAGGGTGGATATGGCGACATTGATGTCATCTGGTGTTTTGAGTCTGACGTGTAAATCAAGCAGATTTCGAAGTTCATTTCTGTAGATATCCCTACAGTTGGATTCTGCTTTCTTTGCAAAGGATAATATCGTTGAGGTCGGTATAGTTGGGGCTGAAGCCATGTGTGATGAAAAGATCAACGCAATCAGGTCGTTTGCCAGATTAAGCCGGACAAATAGTCGAAGTTTTCCGAAAACTTTCTCCAGGCGAGAGCTCTTTTCGGTGATTATCCTTTTTACTGTAATCAGTTTCTAATTCTTTTCTTAGTTTAGATGGTTTCGGTTGAGTTTGATCAGGCTTTCTTCAAAGTAGTTTTGGTTAGACTTGACCGTTTCTGACCATTCCTGGTTATTGTCTGACTTGGGTTCAATCATATTTCACTTAGAATTTTGTTTGCCCTTCACAATCATTCTTGGTCAGATTTTGTCATATGATCATTTTGGATGGAGCGCTTTCGGCTTTTATGCCATAACAGCCGGAAGCATTCTGGACTATAGAAGAAGAAAAAGAGAATTTAGCACACCCTACAAAAGGAATATTACCAAGTTCACTCACACTCCGAAATGGACACTAAACTTAACACGTATTCAATTCAGGATCTCTACATTCAATACAAGAAATACTGATCTGGTTGTAACATGTAGAGGCTCAATATTAAGTATGGACAATACTCTAGCATTATATAATAATATTACCAAAACTGAACCTGGTATCGACATATTCTTCATAAGTAGGAGACAGTATATTTCATCAATCATTAAAATACTCGAGGGTATGGACTATGTAGGTCCTATTCTCTGCAGTTCTTTCCCTTATACCGCACAACTGTGGTTTGTTCCGGCCCCTCGGCCTCATTCAACCCTCAGTTCTCAATTCACAAGTTTCAACTGCTACCTGTGGACTCGTGTGCCCCCCCGCTCTGCCCTTTCTCTTCCTTCTTCTTTACCCTACACCCTTCATTTGAAAAGTAATTTTTGTTTTTTTAAGAAGTACTAGGGGGCTTCGCCCCCTGACCGCTTCGCGGCCTCCCCCCCCCCCCGCCATCACTCGCTTCGCGTCTCGTCCAACCGCCACAGTCCTCAGTGTTTGGTCTGAAACTTTTGTTACTGAGTTGAGGTTTGCTTTGTGCTTCTTTTGCTCCCCCTCTATCAGCGGTCCTCGATCTTCCACCATGAACTCCCTTCCATCCTTTCTTCATCACGAGCCTCCTCCTCCGAATTTTTCTAAAATATGTAGGGTTTCAATAGTTTCTTTTTTCCACGTGTCTAAAATTATAGAGGACGACTCTTTTGCGCTGGCAGTCCGAATAGTAATTGAAATTTGAAATTCAACGTTGGCTACTGACTTTCTGATTTTCGAAATATCTTCAACATTTTTTCAGCTTTGTTTCTACCTTTTAAATAACGTTCGATACTTAGCTTGTAACCTTCTGCTTTTGACTGATTAGTCTCTAACAGGAGTCCAGGGTACTCCATTTTCAGAAACAAAATTTGACTTTCAGTTTGGAAAAGGGGAGAAGAAAAATTTGCCGATAAATATTTTTTGAAAACTAAAAATTCGCCGACAAAATGTTTAAAAAATTAAAAATTTGCCACTTTTTTAATCTAAATATTTTTTAATTGAAAAAGAAAATAAATAAACAAACAAACAAACATCCATAAGGAATGAAAATTCAAATGGACGGATTCGAATTTTGCTGACTGCCAAATTATTGGAGGGGGTGTTCGACCCCCCCCCCGTACCCCTTATAGTTTCGCCCCTGATTATCAAACGTTAAATCTAGCAAAGAAATAGTTATCGGTCACAATCAAACTAAAGCACAAGATAGAACGATATATTTTGGTCAAATTATTTCATTTAAAGATAAATCAGAGAAAGGGAAATTTCAAAAAGAAGATCACAGGCATGGAAAAGTTTCTGGTCCCTAGAAAATATCTACAAAAGTAAAACGCCTTTGGCAATGAAAAAGAAAAATATGAGAATCATGTAACTACCAGTGCTAATATACGGGGGCACAGACATGGGCCGTCTCCCAAGACCGAAGTCTGAAGTTAGCCAGGACCAGATTGTAATGGAGAGAGCTATAACTGGAGTAAAAAGGAAGGATAGACTAACCAATAAATAGGTAAGGGATAAATCAAAAGTTAAGGACTGTAGATTTGTCATAAGAAAATTGAAATTTGATTACGCGGGTCATGTTGCGAGAAGGGGAGGGCAGATGAGAAAGAAAAATGTTGGAATGGGTACCCAGGAGAGCAAAAAGAAGTGTAGAGAGACCCGATCGGTTGATGAAATCAGGCAACATGTCGGCGTTTCTTGGGGAAGAGACGCCAGGGAAAGAGGCCGCTGGAAAAGAGTGGGGGAGGCTTATGCGTGGTAATGGGCGCACTAACTAAGCAAATCTTTATGTAATCTTGAGATGTATGAACGGGCCGCAAAATAATACATAATAAAATAGTTTTAGACGATTTATGGAATTTTACTGTTTTCCTGTTCAGAACTGTTTGTTTGTTTTTGTACATTTACAGTTTTCATAGTTTCGATCAAATTTTAACGGGGACAATGTCAAGTTTCATTTAGATTGTTGTTAGTTTTCTTTGGGCTAGGTTGTTTAAAATTCGTCTCTTCGTTGGATTGCTCGTTTTTTTGTTTTTTTAATAGAATCATCCCGTAGCAATAAAGTGGCATAAAGTTCGAAAGATTCATGCAAACAATCACTTAGTCTTTCCTTATTTACAAGAAAAAGAAAAGAGGAACGCGGTCACAAGCGTGTTTTGAAAATCGGGTAGAACTGAGGAACATACCGTATCTATACCATTACTTTTGATCTAATTGATTCTTCAAACGTGCACGAACTCCCTCCGGCATTCGCTCAGTCTTGCTGAATTCCTTCCCACACAACTCCAGTGTAAAGTAAGTAAATTAACATCGCGTACCCTGGAAAAGAATTCCCACTGTGTACCCGAAATTTCAAGTATTTCATTCAAGAATTTCCCAATATGTGCCTCAAAATAGACCCACTTGCGAATAAACAACACCGCATTATAATTCTGTTTACCGTCAACATGCGACTAGGAAAGTTCTGCAATCTGCATCTACATGTTGCATTTAACTTGAACGCGAATCCGCTTTTCTTTTTTCAGATTTGAACAGCGACGATGGCTAAATGGAATGTGGCTCTACTGTTGCTATCCATAGTTTGCTGCGGTAAGAGAAACAAACGTCGAATATTTACTTTTAAAGTTCACTGACGAGTAAAATGAGCACACACGTGCTCCTGTACGAGAACTAACATCCCGGTTTCGTTTATTTTGCTCAAATTACTTGGTTATACTATACATAGATGTATCTAGGCTACGTGAATGTATAGTTTAATTTAATTAAGTGGCTTGCAGACTGTGAATGGTTAGTTTTGATCATTTCGATTGACGAATTCTGTCTGTCCAGGCGAAGTAATCTGCTCCATCGTATTGTCCATTCTATCAGGTGGAAGTAATGATTAGTCTTTCGAAGTTCGAAAAAGTGCAATAAAATAGCAAGCGTACCTACGTGCTACACGTATGGAATATAATTTTCCTTATTTTTGCAGACGTAAGTTGCATGGGAGCTCGGACGAATGTGCACGAAGTGCAGAAATTATATCTACTGAAAAGTTTTCCACGTAATTTGCGGGAAACATTGGCAACGATTAGTGTTTTGTTCTAGTAGAATAGATTTATATTTTATCCTTAGATGGACGTTGCAGACCGCAATCACAATCCAAACCTTCTTGTCATTCAGTTTATACTACGTACTCGTACACCCACTGTAGTCTAATTATTCTTTAATGAGTTGGTCTATATTCGTCCAGAACTTTTAAAAATGATAACTGATGGCCGTAGACGCTTTTGCTCACAAAGAAAAAAAATATTAAAGTTATAGTCATTTGTTATTACAAAGTTGTCTCAGCTTTCTGATCGTGTATTGTTAAAAATATCTTACAAAACAAAAGCCAAAAGTGAGTTTACATGACTCAGGAATTCCTCACTCGCTACGCTCATTTGCAAACTTTCCCTCGCATGTAAACACTCACTTTTGACTCTTGGTGTGTAATATACTACTAAAACATCAATCAGAGGCTTAAAATATGTTTACAAAAAAAGAAAATTGATAGCTCCCCCTCCTGGAGGGTTTGGGACCACAGTTGGAATATGTCAGTTTTGACTCCAAAGCTATTTTAAGGCATATAATTCACGCATAAGCGTCGAATTTTACCTACTAACGCTTACTGAAATTGAAGTTGCATTAAAATAACCCTTTATCCCTTCAATTTGGCTAAAACTGATGAAATGTTCCAAAGAAATACGCCCTCAGAATACGTTTGAAAAATCATCAGAACAGCGAAAAAAACATCCACTGATCATTCCAACAACGTGAACTGAGAACCTTCCACATAATGCAACTTCAATTTTACCAGCCAACTTGCCCAAAACTTGATAATGTGAAGCCTAATCCCCAAAATTAATATGATCCACTGGAACCTGTCACTTTTGTTTCCAACCCTGTACTTTCCAGGTCCGCTTTACACTGAACAAAGTGAAGTTAGGAAAAGTCTTGAGACCATTCAATTCGGCTTGAAATGTTCTATCCAGTATCAGGCTTGACCCATTTTCGAGAAATCTGGAACATGCCTTGTTTACACTTAGACCCCTTAATTCAGCTGGTATTCTCATCCACTCCTGGAGCTTTCCCTTTCTGTAAATCTCTTGATGCTTTGTCAAATTCGGCTCGTAAAATTGAACCTCCTCTCTCATCTTCTTCCACATCTTCCTCTCTGTCCATTCTTGTCTCTTCGTCCCCGTTATTGCTACCTGTATAGTCCTTCTACATACTTTACCCATGTTTTCACTTTTCTTTCAGCTGTGTATATCTACAGGCTCTCCTTCCTTATGTTTCATACTACTTGCTTTCCTCCTTCTTTCCCCAAACTCCATTTTTACTTTTCTATAAGCCGAGTGTACTTGTCCTTTACTCATAAATCACTTTTTTCTTTCATCCATTCCTCCTATGCTTTTTTACACCCTCTCTTTATTTCATTCCTTAACCTTTGATCAACGAAAAATTATTCGGGGAAAAGCCCCGATAATTTCCAAAGCATTTCTTAAGAAATTTTCAAGAAAGACTCCTTTGATGTTCGAAGAAAAGCCCGAGGAAGTTCATCGAAAATTATTAAGGAAAAATTTCCGATCATTTTCAAAGGATTTCATCGGACTTCATTGAAAAAATCTCCGATGATTTTAGGATAATTTTTCTGGAGATTTTAGGGTGAATCTGCAATTATGCCCAAGGATGTTATAGGAAATGACTGGGAAGTACCTATGATGATTTTTAAAGGATTTCTTCATAAGATGATTTCTAGAGATTTTCATCGAAAATCTTTCGGATAAATTACCGACACTTTCAGAAGAATTTCATCAAAAATGTTCGAGAAAAACCCGAAGATTTTCGGAAAATTTTACCGGAATTCTTTAGAGAAAGTTTCCAGTATTTTCCAACAAATTCATCAAAATGCGTTGAGAAAATTTTCCGATAATTTTTGAAATTCGATGGAAAACTCCATCAGTTTTTTAAATTAATCAAAACTTTTCAGGAAGAATGTTCGATAATCTCCGTGGAATTTCATCCAAAACTTCGGGGAAATAGAATTTCATTATAGAAATTTTTCTGAAAAAAAAATTCGATAATTTCTGAGGAATCTCACTAGAAATCATCGGGAAAAATCTCCCATTATTGCCAATAAATTATAAGAAATTTTCGAGGAGATTCCTTTGATTATCCAAAATAATTATCGAGGAATTTTATCGAAAACATTAAGGAAAAATTTCCGATTATTTTCGAAGAATTTTATCGGATTTCATTGAAAAAAATCTCCTATGATTTTAGAATAATTTTTTTTGAAATTTTATCCCCGATGATTTAAGGAAATTTTTTTTTGGAAGTTTTAGAGAAAATCTGCAATTATTCCAAAGGATTGTATCGGCAATCACTGAGAAGTACCTCTGATGATTTTTGAAGAATTTCTTCAGCAAAATAAGTCGATGATTTCCAGAGATTTTCATCGGAAATTTTTGGGATAAATTACCGATAATTTCAGAAGAATTTCATCAGCAAAGTTCAGGGACAATCTCCGATGATTTTTAAGGAATTTCATTGGAAATAACTGGGAAAAAATTCCAACAATTTCCGAAGAATTTCATCGGAAATCTAATAGAAAAAATGTCCAATGTTTTCCAAAAAATTTCATCAAAATTCTTTGAGAAAATTTTCCGATAATTTTTGAAGTATTTCTTGAGAAATATTTGGCGGAAAACTCCGACAGTTTTTGAAGGATTTTATCAGAAATTTTCAGGGAAAATGTTCGATAATCTCGGAAGAATTTCATCGGAAACTTCGGAATAAATCTAATAATTTTAGGAATTTCATCGGATACATTTCTCACTTTTGGGTGGTTTTATTTTCGTTTTCTTCTTTTTTTGTGAGAGCCCATGTTTGGCAGCCGTAAGTAATCGTTGGGACAATACTACTAAATA
Source organism: Acanthococcus lagerstroemiae (assembly GCA_031841125.1). Taxonomy (NCBI): domain Eukaryota; kingdom Metazoa; phylum Arthropoda; class Insecta; order Hemiptera; family Eriococcidae; genus Acanthococcus; species Acanthococcus lagerstroemiae. The sequence goes on from CM063110.1 coordinate 25,099,390, forward strand.
CTCTGCTTTTCAGTTTGTTTTGGTAGGGGCCTTTCGTAATCTCTTTTTTTTTTTTTTTTTTTTTTTTAATACAGGACTTAATGCCATGTAGGCTATACCTGGTTAATACTAATTAATACTTATTAAGGTTGCTTTCAATTCCCAAATTTTTTCCATCCCAGGGTTATTCTACGGTTAATTTCTTTATACATGCGGATTTCAAAGGGCAATAATTGTCCCAAGTATATGATTTCCGATGCATTTTCAATGGTTTTTCCCTCTTTTGTTATTTTTAAGTTGCGATCGCTGGACATTGTTTTTGTCTTCTCCAAATTTATTCGCAGCCCTGCTTTCCTTCGTATTTTGTATAATTCTTGTATCATTTCATTTAATTCTAATGGATTTTTTGCTATCAATATAATATCGTCCGCGAATTTTAGATTGTTTAGATATTCTTCTTTTATTTTGATCCCTTTTTCAATCCAGTTCAATTTTCTAAATATCTCTTCCAACGCACATACGAAGACAAATGAGGAAAGCGGATCGCCCTGTTTTACGCCTTTTTTAATTGGAACGTTTTTGCCCTGTTTATCGGTAATTATTTTGGCCTCTAGATTCATATGAAGAGTTACCTGTCAAAAGGGCGTCCGTTCCATAAGAAATACATTGAACGGACGCCTTTTTGACAGATAACTCCTCATATACATTTCCTTAATCAAACTGAGCTAAATGTCTAAAAGTCCCTGGTTCCTGAGTGCTTCCAACATATAAAGTCGTGCTTTAGGAAGTCAAAGGCTTTCGAGTAGTTCACAAAGGCCAGGTGAAGGGGGGTTTCGTACTCTTTTGCTTTTTCAATTAGCTGATTTGCCGTAAATAGGTGGTCAGCCGTTGAGAAGCCTGCCCTGAATCCAGCCTGTTCTCCAGGTTGTTGCTCATTCAGCTCCTTGGATATTCTATTTGTAACTAATTTTGAAAAGGTTGAACTTAGGCTAATTGGTCTATGGTTAGCTACATTATGTCGGTAGCCTTTCTTATAAACTAGAATAATATTTGATTGTTTCCATGAATAAGGGATTTTGTTCTCTTTCAGGATCTTATTACACAAAATTTATTTTTTTTATTTTTTTATTTTTTTTGTGCTAGCCGTTGATTTTAAAATTATCTCGATATTTTTTTCTTTTTCCTCTTCGTTGAATTTCCTGAGTTTAACTTTTACCGCTTTACAATTCAATTTTATCGTTTGGGGATTTACGTTTTTTCTTCCTTAGTTCTTCTCTATTTTCTATTAATATGCTAACGTCCGGAGGGCGACTTAGATTGCAGGGAGGCTTCTTTACTCCAGTTCTATTTATAGTGGATACTATATTCATTATAACTTTGTAAATTTTTGAGGCTAGCAGTTCGTGCAACTCCTCTATACTCTGAGTATCAGCTCCGACGAGATCGCCTTTCAGCAAGTTATTTACCTCCTATGCATTTTTACACTCTCTCTTTATTTCATTGCTTAACCTTTGATAAGCTAATCTACTTTCCCTATCTTTTGCATTCTTATACTTTCTACGTTCATCTATCTTTCTGAAGATTTTCTTCTTCATCCATGGTTTCTTTTCTTCTCTTCGAGTTTTACCTAGATTTTCTTCTGTTTACTTTAATACTCTCTCCTTCATTTTACCCAATTCCTCCTCCACATTTTTGACTTCCTGTGTTTTTTCAGCCCATTTTTTTACCTCTTCTTTTTTTATCAAGCCTCTTCAATTTAAGCCTACATTTCGATAACACCAAGTTTGATCACTGTTAATATCAGTTCCTGGGTAAGTTTTACAGTCTAATACTTGATTCCTAAAACGTGGTTTTGAAATAACATAGTCAATTTGATATCTACCTTTGTTACCTGGACTCTTTCATGTATACCTTCTTATTTCATGATTTTTAAATAGAATATTTCCTATAACTAAGTTATACTTCGCAGAAAACTGTATCAAACGCTCTCCTCTTTCATTCCTCACTCCTAATCCAAAATCCCCAAATATATTACCCTCTTTTCCTTCACTAACTCTAGTTTTCCAATCATCAACAATAATAAAATTTTCTTCGCCTCCAACATGCTTCATAAGTCCTTCTAATTCTTCATATATCTCCTCAATTTCTTCATCCTCGTGTGTATTAGCAAGTATATACACTTGTATTATCTTCGTATGTACTGGTTTGGTATTGATTTTTATCAAGATTAACCTTTCACTCTGATGTTTATAATGTATTTGTTTGTTCATAACAACTCCGACGCCTGCCTGCCCTTTTATTCCCATTGCATTTATTATTTTAAAGTCTCCCGACCAAAAATCATTCTCCTCTTCCTACCTTACTTCACTTATTCCTACTATTCTTAGGTCAAGCCTCTTCATTCCTCTTTTAAGACTCTCTAATCTTCCAACTCCATTCAAGCTTCTCACAGTCCACAAGTTCCTATTTTAAAAACGCCTGTCTTTTTAAAAATTTTCGATGATGATGTTCCCTCAAGTAGCTCCCTTCCGAATATCCGAATGGGGAGCTTTTTACGTCCGGAAATAATTATATACCTGTTGAAACGCCATCGTCACCAATTAATTTTTGGAAAAATTACATTTCGGGGAAATAGATACGGTTTTAGATTTTCACTGCTTTCAGGGTTTATCTGTCGGAGTTTTCCTTCTCCTAGGTGCTTTTTGTCACGATTCTAACGATTTAAAACATCATAGAGTCGTTTTACTTTTTTATTTTTTTCGCTGACGCCTCCTCACTATGGCAAGATATCACCCAAGAGAATGTAAACCAATTCCGAAAAGTCCAAGTCCAAAGAAATGAGGAGTCAAGAGGGGGCAAAATTCTGTGGGCCACCTCTTAATAAGGGTACCGAATTTTTTTCAGCCTAAAATCTATTCAGAGTTCATGCAAACATATTCTGAAAGTACAAACCCCTCAGCTCTTATGGTTCACCCGCCAACGTCGAACAAACACACAGGCCCACAGACAAATAAACACTTCTATTTATATTAGACATTGATTTTCTGGAACTAAAGCTGATTGAAATAAAAATAAACAAAATCTATCCGATTCTTCGGACACATAAATACGAGCACACAAACTCAGTCGCTGTTCAACGTGTACAGTTATTAAACGTGAAAGTAATATCTCCTGCATGATGCACTTTTTATTCGCCTTGAACGGGTAAGATGGCTGGTCCGTGGTCGTGGCAATAAATACACGCCTCGCGTCAGGTCAGCGACGGAGGAAAAAGCCTGTTTTTTGTCGACTATCTCAGTTTTTCCAATAAGCTATAAATCTTTGTTTGGTAATCTCTGGGGTTGAGTTGATTCGGCAAACGGTCTCAGGTGAAGAGAATAGTTAAGCTTTCTCACCCATATACGAGTAGGTAAGGCTTTTCTCTCTCTCTTTTCTTCGGGCGGCTATTACCTAACATCGCACTTTCTCGTACATTCGGCAAATAACTGAACTCTCTCTACGTTTCAAGCGAACACAGCGCGGGTAAATAATTATTTTGAGTGAAAGTATACATGTGTATCTTATATAGGGTATGGCTGTACAGAGCGGCGTCGTTTAAAACGAAGAAAAATGGTAACAATGGGCACCTATGCCGTACGCGATTTGCGGAGGGAAGATGCGAATTTTATTTTCTAACTCGAGTAAACTTTCCGGATATATATTCGAGAAGAATAGTAAATGCAAGTCTATTGTGTGGGCGCAATTCTTCGCGGCAGCGCAATCCGGATTGAGGCGACGTGTGCTTTTTCCGTCTTTTCGGGAGACGAAAAAAGGTTCGAAATTAGTTTTTCACAAATACGCGAAATGACGGCGAAAAGATATTTTAAATTTATCATTTGAATTGTAAATCAAGCGTTGCTGTACGGCGAACTGATTACGAAAATATTATTTAACGACTGAGACCACGATGTTCCACAGCGCGGCGGGAGATTCCGAATTCGACAAATTGCGACGAGGGCAAAGTGAACTAACTAGGCTCTGTTGACGTAAAAACAAAAATCGGCTTTAATATGGCACGAGGTAATTTACCCGAGGATCGCTCATTTGAACGCGATCGACTCGAACAAATGATCAAATTTTTTCGACACAGAAGACACAATAGCGGAGTACCACCAACTGAGTTGAGTTGGCATAAAACTGAAAGCTTCAATGTGCCCTGATCCCGTAGACGCTATACAGACGGGAATTTAAATTTTGGGCTGAGGTTGGGACCCTCCAGGTAGATCCAATTAAACCATGTCGACCGTCGATTTCGAGTCGACTTGGAGTCGTTAGGAGTGTCGACCTGAAGTCGACTGGAATACGACGTCGAACTAAGGTCTTCGCAAAAGTTCGTTGAAATGGAGTCGATTTTGAGTCGTAATGCAGTCGAATTTCAAACTATTCCGTACTACTCAATTTCGACTCTGTTTCGCCGTCGAATCCAAGTCGAAATTTAGTCGAATTCAAAACCATACCGTGTTACCCAATTTCTACTTAACTTCGCCATCGACTTGAAGTGGAAAGCCAGTCGAATAAAAAACTATACTACCTACTACCAGGGGTGGATAGGTTTGCCCGCTATAAAATAAATAATTCCCATTTTTTCGCTTCATTAATTTTTTGCCCAAAATTCTAGTTTCTGCAATGCCCACAATATCAAATTTGATCCCCTCCCAAGATTTTTCAAATTCAAAGAGCCTTTCTGTGCTAGCTGTACCTTGATAGTTAAAAGTAAATACATTTAAATTTATCCCCGTATCCCTTCTTTTCATTTTCTCCTGATCTAGAATTCTTGAATTTTGCCCCGTTACCACGGGACACCGGCCATTAAACATGATTGAGGAATAATCAAACACTGAAATGTTGAATCGATGGACAACGATGATATTACTACTTTTCACACTTCTCAGTCGAAGAAACAACATAATACAAAATAGTGGAATTCAGTAAAGAATTAAGCGGAAATAAAAACAAGAAAGTGGTCACCATTATTAACAATCATTTTTACCTAGCAAAAACAAAAGCGACATGAAATCATCAGCCATTTGTTAGATAGAATATTCAAAAATACGAGTTCAGAGCGGGCACTTCGCATCGCATCTCCTTATTAAAACTTAATAATCGATACCCGATCTACTAATTAACGATCTGCAGAAATTGACTATATCACTACTTCCTAACTTTTTACCGGATCGAAAACGTATGAGAACATTATTCATGAATGTGCCTGTAAAATGATAGCTTTTTTCAGTCTTCCAAGTCCCGTCTTGTCTTACAAATTTTCTATTTAGGTCTCAGTTAGAGGTCACAGGATGTACGACTTCCAACAGTTGCTGGTCAATCAGTCTGGTGCTTGTGTAATTACGCAATTGGTAAAACGTAAAACTTTTTTGGTCAAAAATAACAGGCGGGTCCAAGCAATCCTTTTGGTTTAATTTCATGAATTAGATGATTTTATTTTTCGTATTACCTCCAGGGTCAGATATTAGCCATAGGGAATACCGGGAAAATTCTTGGTGGGTTGGTAGGTCGGTAGGCCCACGCAAAAAAATCTGTGGGGTGGTGTGCTAGGGCTATATTTTCCCGGTAAGCTTTTTGAGACCCAATCCAGCCCTGATTATCAGAATCCAGTATACATAATATACATAAACTTCCCCACCTATCAACGGTTATAACGCTTATACCTACTTTCGAACTTCATTATTTTACTCGGATAAAGTACCTTTAAAGAGGAAAACCTTTTTAAAGAGAAATATTCTCTAACCTTGCGATCAACGCAACATAAGTATTGTAACCTTCTGCCTACACGCGCAGGAGACGTTATGCAACCATTTGGATAGTTGTTATAACACTGTGTAAATGGCGTATTACGCATCTAGACTTTCTGCTGTATATCTGTCGTTATTTCCCATAATTTGAAAAAAAAAAAATTTCTCAAAAGAATCTCTTTCCAAGCGCACAATTTTCCTCTATTTCTTGTTAAGATTGTGTAAATAGAGTCATTAAAGTTATTATTATTATTTTTTAAAATTTATTTTTATTTTTTAATAGGGTTTGACTTTTACTTACATGTACCTATTTCGTTCAGTTTTAGTTTCTCGAAGTTTTTGACAAGAAGTAAAGCTGATTGTCCTTGTTAGTTCTTTCAATGTACCTAATTTTAAAAAATTCAAGGGAACACATTTTTCGGCAAATGGAAAATCGTATGTTATTTGGCGAAAATATTACTTCTTCATAGCTCGTTAGTATTCAATTCCTCGAATTTTTCGCAAAGAGATAAAATTGATTCTTTTTGTTAGTACTTTCAATATACCTGATTTAAAAAAATTTCTGAAGAAAAAAAAATTTTGCTTATGGAAAATCATAAAATTAATATTATTATTTAGCGAAAATATTACATCTTTATATTTATAGCTCGCTAATTTTCAATTCCTCAAATTTTTCGCAAAGAGGTAAAACTGATTATTTTTTATTTTATTTTATTTATTTAAGGCCCCCTCTACAGCCATTGGCCAGTTACAGAGGAGACCGTTCTTAATTAATAATACAACTGTAAAAAAAGAAAATACAGACTTGTTAAAAAAAAAAAATAATAATAATAATAATAATAATAATGAAAATAAAACAAAATGAAACAAAAAAAAAACACAAAGATAGGGAAAAGAAAGCCTCAGCCCTCTCCCATCCTTCAAGGTTCCTCCAAACGCCGCTTAAACTTTGACCTGTCAGTATCAAATATGTCAGCCTCTGCGCATAGTCTAAGGCATTTTTCAGTAATTCTCATCATGTTATTCATAGGAGAAAATTCCATTTTAGCCGTTCGATATCGATGTAGTGGAAAAATTATCTTTCGCCTAGAATTAATTTTTGGAACCCCAAGGTTGATTTTTCCAAACAATTTTTCATCCTGAATATTTCCATGAATAAGGTCATATACGAACATTACAGCTGTTATTTCCCTTCTTTTTTCTAGTGCGTTGTTAGTACTTTCAATATGCATAATTTAAACTAATTTCTGGAGAACAAATTTTTCGCTTATGGAAAATTGCATATTGGCAAAAAATTACGTCTTCATACCTCGTTTATTTTAAATTCCTCGATTTTTTTGCAAAGAGCTAAAATTGATCGTTTTTATGAATACTATCGATTCATGTAGTAAGAAGAAATTATTGAAGAAAGAAAAAAAAACTGGGATGGTGGATTTAAGATACGAAACCAAAATCAGTCAGTCAGTCAGGTCAATCGGTTAGTCAGTTAGTCAGTCAACTACTCAAAATAATCGGTTAATCAGTCAGTCAACCACCCAAAAATACGTGTCATGTAACATTTTTATGCTCTCGTATTCTAATTAAAGGCTAAATCATACGGACTGGCTTCGTGTCGGGGGGGGGGGGCATGGAAATTTCTATCAATAACACGGCTGCAGATTGTAAATGTCCACTACTGAATTCATGTCGGGGGAGCGTTAGGTTTTGACATTTTTATGTCTCTTCTTTGGCACACAACGGAAAAAAGCGTTACTGTGGAGTGGTACGAAATTTCGTTAGGTTTTTCATTATGTTTTTCGTTACAGTCTTGCTGAAGTATACCCAGTAGTAAAAGCATATAAAATGCTAAAATTCTCGCTGACGGGAGATAACATGGGTTTTTACAGACTTTTCAATCAGCCTCACTGCGCACCCTATCAAAATAAGTGAGGGTTCGACGTTATGTGCTGTATTCGTTGAAGCATGTATAACATGTTTATGCTGCTGTGCTTCGAATCTGCCACATCAACTGTGACAGGCTCTAAGAGAATCTGGTAAGTCTTAACGTGTTTCATGAGAGTCCGAATGAGTCTTTGAAAGTCTCGATGAAAGAGTCTTGGAATGTCCTAAAAATGGATAATACAGCAATCAAATATTATTACCCGCGGAAAAAGTGGAAGTGGCCGCATGTATATCGCCGATTAATATCAAGCTTAGCAATTTAGTTTCACACAACAGAAAATGTGTTAGTCAAAATTAGGCAAAGTATTCGATAGTTTACCCCCCCCCCCCCAGCAAAAAATCTTCTTGTGCATACACTTGTCTTAAAATTTATATTATTACCATGATCAAGACAATCGCCGTCAATGAATCTTAACAAGACAGATCGAATATATATCCTCACGATTCAGACAGAAACTAACTTTATGATAACTCACCTACGTAACCAGATGAATTATTTGAAAATAAGAATGAATATGTAAAACGCCTCTCAACACCTACTAGAAGAACCAGCAATCCAAGTGATTTACTGTAAATTCTCTATCAATTCGTGATTATAAGTTACACGTAGTAATAAAATAATCATGTCATATCAAACGTGTGTATTATGTAGAATGCTAGAGGATAATAATATCCTATTTTAAAGGCTTTTCTATCGCCTTTGCTGACCGGCATATTTCCTCACCTCTCAAGATAAATTATTCAATGCACGTATAATTTAGTGCAAAAAGGGGGTTCAGAGGCCAGAACCTTTTCTATACTTAGGTTAAATATAATTATCAAATTGGCGAACAAACATGAAACAACTGATACAGCGTAAAACGACCTATACGAAGTTCAAAGAAAGAAAGTGTATTCGATGCGAGGTTTTTTCCCCTGTTCTGAATTTAATACCGAAAATGTAGGTGGTTTATTGAACTCTGATAGAACAGAACGTCACCGTGAATTACACGATAAAATGTCGATTTCGCACGCATTAAATAACTCTGATCCGACACCCTAGTGCCGTCCTCCAGTCGCCTCTCTATCAAGGGCCAACTCGTTTTAGCTCGGTAAATATTCTTCTATATAGTCGACTTCGAAGATTTTTCGATACGCTGGCCCAGCACTTTAGACACGGTTATATTAATATTTCAATTTACCAAACTGCTTTTTATTACTACAAACAAAACGACGCCCACTATCGAAAAAATACGTCAATATTAAAAGCAGTAAGTACGGGTTTTTGAAATTGTAAGCTTGCGACTGGACTGCGTATGCGATTGTATTGTGTAGGTAGTCCGCGTCAGAGCTGTTAATTTATTTATCAAATTAGTTGAACTTCATCGTCCTAGTCTACAATGTTTGATTTATTTAAGCTCTGATACACATGTGATGTGGGGGAGTAGCAGGACCCGATGGACGTAAACCTATTTCCTTTGAAACAGACTGAAATAGCCTTTATATTTTTAGAAAGTATGATAGGAAGGTTTACTTTTAAACATTTTAAATTCCAAGTCCGTGAACAGGCGGTATAATTGATCTCTCTTAATACCTCGTGAAGAAATTCAGTGATAATATCCATTCGCATTTTGAAGGAAGTATTGATACCTGGAAACTGTGGTAGTGAGCAATGTACATCCTTTTCAGTAATGTAGACATGGAAGATTAGGAAGATAAAACCCCTCATCCCACTGGATATCAAAAGGCACTTGGCATCTCTTGGTGTCAATGTCTCATGAATTAGGCCTCGCGAATCCCCATGTACCATCCCATTATAAATTTCTATTCAAGCCACTGATTCCTTCTCAACATTACAAACGTATCAAACTAAAACAAAGTTTGCTGACTACCTAGACTTACACAGATGACTTTACAATTTCGACTCCATCTCGTCACCGATGCAATAATCGAAAGGGTAGTTTCCAGGGCCACGGGTGCGGTGTCTGGGGAGCCAATTTGGCATGCGTGCATTGCCATGCGCTCCACCAATGGATTACAATTTCGACTCTGAATTACGTAATTAGTTTTACAGCTATACAATAAGATGGTCCGCAATTTCACTATTTTTGAAATATATTGCTCCCAGTAGCTGAACTTGTTCTTTTTTTGTCTGAAAATCAGCCAGCAAGATTTTTTTAAACTCGAAAAACTATGAGGGGTTCCACTGGAAAGTAAGAACTGATACAGGATTCTTCATTATAAAAATATATGTATAATCTTGCTTTGAAGCTTCTAAAATATCGAGTTCGGTCCGAAAAATTCGTTTGACCATAAAAATTATTCTTACTAGTTTTAAGATGGAATACCTAGAAATAATTATGAGGACAATTCATGCAAACGTGAATGATCTCGATTGAATTTAGGTAAAGGTGTATTTTATTGAATTTCGAACATTACAGAAGGCAGACGCCGAATAAAAGCACAAAAACAATATTGTCTACTCGAATTTCAGAAAAGTTGAATCGATTTATGAATTTTTTAAATTCAAGCTCTCATTTTGAAGCCACTGAGAAGGCAGGACTAACAGATTACCGATAATAATGTCAAATATCGCAAATAGAATTTTCAGATTCACTGAATTTATTTTTGAGGTTATTTTGATTACATCCTATCAATAAGGATCTACATGAGACCAAAACATCAAAATCATTCAATATTGCTTCAAGAACACATCGAGAATAGGATTTCGGGAATCACCAAATTCGTTTTTGAAGTTATTTTGAGCGTAACTCCTTCTAACAAGGGTCAGTGATGTACAGGGTGTATCTTTTACAATGACCTCCCTTCCATCTGGTAAGTAAGCAACTGTCCCCAACAACATGTAAATATGTTTACATATGTTACTCTTGAAGGGGCTGAATGACGGTCAAATTTTGAATATTTTTCTATCTTTGATTATTTTTCTGCTCACGACTGGAGATGGACAGAAAAATGGCACTAGATTATTAATACCTTTTTTGTACTGCCCATAAAACTTGCTCTTTCGATATGCTAAATTGTAATTAGCAGAAAATCCTTCTTTCAACTTCTTTCCCACCCCAATATCTCACTTGCTTCACGGATCAAAAAATTTTCAATCAAAGGAATTTATTCCTATTGTATATTTAAACATTTTACAAAGTAATTGTTTTGAGGGTTATTTTAAATTTTTCAGAATATGTTACAAATATTGTTCAAACCTATCTCCATTACGTTTTGAACATATTTTGGCCCGTCGAATTACTGAAATGGTGGACGCTTCCAGCAGATTTGTATTCTCTTATCTGTTTCATTCCTTCCTGTGTGAAATTTATTTTATGAAAATCATGTTCAATTACTTTCTATGATCTTTAATTTTTTTCTGTGTAGTTACCACAATTGTCATATTGCACCTCCTTACCATCAATGTGCGTCACAGTTCGGGGAAGATGGCCAAAATGTTACCAAAATCGAATTTAGCGACCTTTGGAACCAATTATTGGATTACCCATATTAAACTTAACAAAATACCAGACCCCCCTTCATTGCATGGGCCTAAATTTCAAATATGAGGTAAATAGATGAAAGGAGGTAGGTGAATAAACCCCATAAGTGATATAACTCTGTTAAGTAGTAGAGTAGCCGAAAAAGATGATCATTATTTTCATAAGGTCTATCCATCTGTGTTAAAAAGTACTAATTCTTAACGCGGATATCTTGAACTCATTTTGAGTAGTTCTAATCCAGATACAAGAAAACTGCTAATGACCTTTTTAGGGGAAATTAAATCTGCAATCTATTGCAAATAAAAAAACAGTAGATTAACAGGGCATGTTTCACGGGAAATTGAAAAAATCTAAAAATTTTCTGATATAACTTGTACTGAAATAGATTTTATGAACACCCTAGTCTAGGCCATAAAAACATCGAACTGGACATTTTGGGGTGGAAAAGAAAAAATTGGTGGAATATGTTCAGTTAGGTGTCAGAAACAACATATTAGAAATCCCACCCCCAGACCCTGTGCAAAAAGCTCCAGCCCCCAAGAAACCATGTTTTCGTCCTTTTTCGTGGATATCTCGCGATCTATGAGGCCTAGGTGAAATATTTTTAGCTGAAAATGTTCCTTGTGAAATTTCTCACAAACGAGGTACATACTCAGAAGTTGGCCTGGAATAATCTCTTAACCCATAAAATTCATTAAAGTAGGCAAAAATCGACATTTTCCGTGTTTTTTTGCGGTTTTTTGCAAATACATATATCGCGATGTACGACGCCTAGCCTAGAATCGTTAGTAAAAATATGTTCGAATTTTTGAAAATACGTTTTGTCTCCAAACCGTAGCCAGTTACTATATGAAAGTACCCTTGTTCAAAGGAGCAAAAAATGTGAAAAATCAAAAAATGCATAATTACTGAAGCGAGTGTGTTATCGACCTGAAATTGAAAGGGAGGGCTCAGTAGACGAAGAGAAATCAGATTTGAAGAGATGGACTGCAAAAAACAGTGGGGTGACGGTAGGAGCAAAAACAAAAATTTCATTCGGACTTGGAAAATTTCTCGCGCTTTTGGTAATTTTTGATGCAAGTATCCCGCCCCCTCCCCCCTCTAGGCAGACGAAACTGTGGGACCTTTAACTTTACTCTTTAACAAAATACTCGAAAAAGAGGTCACCCCTAAACAATGGATAAAAGCAGAAATAATTCTACTTCCCAAGAAAGGTAATCGGAAAGGTATTAATAATTTACCGCCCTGTTAGCCTATCATCCAATATTGGGAAACTTCTTGCTAAACTTATTAACGGGAGGATCTATGACACGCTAGACTTCAATTAAACGGTGAATCAAGCGGGATTTTGCAAGAACTACTCTACAGTAGATCACATCTTAACAATAAGTCCGATTACGGAAAGGGTGAGGGAGGAGGGAGTATGGAGTAAGAGCAATGAGAGTCGGGTCCCCAGAGACCATAAAAGGAGGAAGGGGCGTCCCTCGATAAAGTAGCTCGATGAAATCTCCAGGGCAGTGGGCCCAAACAGGGCAAGCGTGGCACAAGATAGAAGAAGATGGACTAGGGTGGCAGAGACACATGCCCCATGTTGGGCAACGTAGTCGTGGACTTACTGCAGGATATGAATATATGTACGTAATGCGTCATGTGCTGTAATAAATAAATAAATAAATAAATGTTGAATAGAGCTCAGTTTGAAATAGTGTCAAATCTTTCATTTAAAAAAATTATTATTAGTCGTAACTATGTATTTGATTGTTTTCCTGGGTGACTGTTTTTCAAATCAACAACAACTTTTCAAACCTTTAATTAAGAAGACTTTAGATTTAAAATTCAGTTCAGTTCCTCAAAAATTATAGTTACATCGGAAAAATTAATGAGTAATGACAACCAGTTTGGAAAAAATCCCAAAATTTGAAAATTCGACAGACATGAAAATTGAACGTATTTTTTTATTAGGAATCTTCAAACTGCTCTTACTGGAAAGCTGAGGAAAATTTATAAAATAATTTGTTGTCGCGCACTAGAAGAACGATCAACGAATTATGATGAAAATCAGGAAAGAATTTTCAGGATTCTTAAGATTTGGTAAAATTGAAAATTGAACCCAATTCAGGATTTTGAAACTTTTCAATGGCTCTGTTCGCGAAAGCTTGGAAATATCTAAGGAAAACTATGATCACGAAAGAATCCCGTAATTATACTCAGTATAGCGGAGGGTTCGTACCTATCATTCGCACCGTAGTCACGAGACATTGGCGAAGAAATGTGTATTGTGTAGAGATGCAAAATATTTCCTCGAAAAAGTGACAATTTCGAGTTTCGGCTAATTTCAAGGGAGTTCTGCGGCTGGAAGGCAGGCGTAGGCTACGTCCTCAGTAACCTACCTTATATGAAATTTCACGAAGAGTATTTTCAGCTAAAAATATTTCTAGGCCAGGCGTCATACATCGCGATATATTATTTGAAGAACACCGCAAAAACACGAAAATTGTCGATTTTCGCCTACTTTAATTAATTTTCTAGGCTAAGAGGTCGGTCTAGGCTAACTTTTGAGTATCTACCTTGTATGAAATTTCACGAGGAACATTCTCAACCAAAAATATTTCATCTAAGCCTCATAGATCGCGAGATATCCGCCAAAAAGGAAGAAAACATGGTTTCTGGGGAGGGGACTGGAGCCTTTTGCACAGGGTCTGGGGGGTGAGATTTTTAATATGTTGTTTCTGACACCTAACTGAACATATTCCACCAATTTTTTCTTTTCCACCCCAAGTCCACTTTGCCAATTTTATGGTCTCTATCTCCTAGGCTAATTGAACCGATTTCGACTATTTTTTTTCTGTGATTACCACAACTACCCTCTAGTATTACCTACTAGTACCATTTTTCTGTCTATCTCCTCAGTCGTGAGAAGAAAAAACATTTCAAAATTTGACCATGATTCAGTCCCATCAAAAGTAAGAGTATGCAAACATATCTACATAGTGTCGGGATACCTGTTTTACATTTTGCTCTCAACCCGAGCCCTGGAATCCGCCCTTGCGAGCATTACCACAGAGACGTCGGGGAGGCTGTTAGGACTGTCTTAGCCCTCTTCTCTTCTAACCGAAAAAACGGCCTTGGTCGAAATGTAGCGAGTTCCTACATGTGCTCAACCCTAGACCTCCGGAATCCCTCAGCCAACTAGACCCTCCATATTGTCGGAATAGATTGCCTACGTATTAGGTGGAAGGGAGGTCATTGCAAAAGAGACACCCTGTATACATATAATACGTATTTTACCAGATCCTAACTTTTTTTTACTCATTTTCATTTCTTTTTCTGACAAAAATCATAAGAACATTTTTTACCAGAAATACAGTTAAATCCACGATTTTCTCATTCACACATTCTCTGACAATCGCTACATGACGATCGAAATAAAAGGAATTCCACTGAATTTACAAACGGTAGACATTTACTGGTTGTAGATAAATTGATATTCCGTTAATATGAATCTTTGAATCTGAATCAATCGCAAATCCATGCCATCGTTGAAAATTCATTAATTTCCTAGGAAAAATAAAGAAAAATCGTAACCACATTTTTCGTCGACGTCGAAAATTCATAAAATTCCAAAGAAACATCACAAAAACATACTAACCCAGATTTTTTTTAAATCTGAAAATTCATCAATTTTCTAAAGAAAATCATTACAAAATCTTGGCCCACGTTTTTTGTCGAAGTTGAAAATGCATCATCCTCCTAAGGAAAACCATGTTTTTGTTGATTTCCAGTGAAGAAGGTCGAAGTTCAACATTTATTAATCCCCTACAGAGAGTTATGAAAAAATATTGGCCCACATTTTTTGACCTCGGTTTTTCAAAATTATCCTATATTCATTAACAAAATGTAACCAAATGTTTGAAACTTGAAGAAGTGCCGGAGAGATCAGTGCGTATTACAAAACTTTAGAGAGTGTGATGAAGGGAATGAACGTAGAAGAGTGGTGAGTGGTTGGATATGATGTGTGAGATAAGTGTACGGTATCCTGAAAAGATTTCCCGCCGAAGTATACAAGGGCCAGTGGAGGACCAAAAGCTTCCTAAAAGATCAGTGTATGTGATATTTTACACTATATATAAAAAAAAACTCGTTCGTGCAACCTTCTAGAATTGTCGCACACAGATACAGCATCTTGCGGTCGTTTTACATATGTACTTGCCGGAGTTGTTATTTCATTTTACTAATGTCGTTGAATCGGCAACACTGAAATATGTAACATAAACTGATCACTTCGGCAGCTCTTCTACTGCTATCATAAAAGAAAAAACCATAACAGAATACTTCGCTCGATTTTCCAAGTCAACTTAATATACCCCTCTCAAAAATGAAATTTGGATTCTAGGAGCCTACATTTGCGATTTTGTTCAATTTTTCTAATCAAGTCACTTTTGCCCATTTACTAGAGACATTGTTCAATTTGTGGCCCAAGTTGGAGTCGGTTGATGCGATAATCGAAATCAACAACCTAAAAGAAAAACAATTTCGATACGTTGTTCAATTTTTCAAACCTAGTCACGTTGCTCGCTTTAATGGAGAAAATGTTAAATTTGAAATCCAAATCGGAGTAAGGTCAAAAATACAATATTCGTATCAGCGAATCAAAAAACCTTAATTTGAAACTTTGTTAAAATTTTCATGTCAGTTTAATGTTGCCCATTTTGGGTCTAAAATTTGGGCTCTTGAGTACAAATCGAGACCGGATCAGAATTCCGATGTAATAACAGAAATTGGTGACCCAAAAACCTCCTATTATAACACTTTGCTTAAATTTCCAAGTCAATTTAATTTTACCCATTTTGGGTCTAAAATTTGGATTCTTGGAACAGATAGGCCAGATCAAAAATCTGATGCGGTATTCGAAATTAGCCGTCCAAGAAAGCCGTATTTCGACATTATATTTTGTACCTTTCCACTTAAGATTCCAAAGTTGATGATATATTTGAGTCCCCCCCCCATTTTGGGTGAGAACATTTTTTTACTCGAAAAGAAATAGGACCCTTTTATTTCAAGTTCCATGTTTACTCCCATCGATTCGACCTAACATCCAGAATGAAAGTCGAAAGAGTTTTTCCTTAGATCTTGTATTGTTCATCATCGCATTCACGCATGCACATAAAATTGCATACTCAGTTCCCCGTAAATGCACCAGCGAGCTCAATAGTCGTAAGCGTAATGTTAAAATAATAACTTCGGGCAGTAATAACCGGGCATTATTTGGTCTTGCTGATGGGCCGGATTTAGGAGTGTACTCATGGGACCCAGCCCTCGAGATCCGAGCTAAGAGAATGCCCTCACTAAATTAAGAAAACATTTTAAAAATAGAAATAAAAACACTAGTTCTTTGTTGATCTCTGATCAGTTACTCATATGCACGAAAAATGCAGACTTGGAACCTACCCATCGCTTCATTGGGCAATTATCAATCCTAAAAAGTGGGGAGAGGTTCCACTAAGTTTGGGTCCCGGGGCTCAAAAATCCTAAATTCGGCTCTCACAAAAATTGGCTACTGCAATACTGAATGTGAAATTTCCGTGATCAGTCTCACAAGTAAGTAATATTTTCAGCCGGGTTGTCTTTGAGCAATTATTTTAATTAGTTTTAGCTTTCTCACGATCCCGTTTTTGTAAAATTTCCACGAATGCAAGCTTTTATACATCGTGCCATCTAGTCAGCGGCTGCCAAAAATAGATTTTACTCGTATAACTATTCTAGCAATTGTTCCTCCTGCTCCCATACACAGTTGGTAAAGAAAATCGTACAATTTACAATTTTACAACTCTTCGGGCATCATCAGAAGGTTAGAAGCCTATTCATTAACTCTTGAAATGAGCTTTAAAAGTTTCGAAAAGGAGAAACAGTAATTAACAGTCTGTAAAGTTACTTTTTGGGAATTTAGTTGTTGCTTCGAAGTCGATATTAACTTTCGGTTGCTAGACGAGCGATGTTTTCGTAGACCGTACATTACTTCCGGTTGGATCACACTATACAGTCGTGGCCCTTCGACACGAACGTGAACCCCCTTTTTTTCCCTTCATTTTGCGAAGAATTCGATAACTTAACGACTAATTTCGGCTATTCTTGAAAGCATTAAAAATTAACGATGGCCATCGGGCGTAGTCCACGGCATACACGTTTACCTATTCCGTGATTTTGTGCTACAAATAAAAGAAACGTGGAATTCGTTCGGTTTTCTCACTCGTAGAGGCGATTTATGTTTTCTCTGTTTCTATTGCCGTGGATGTAGAATGCATTTGAATAAGAACCCTGGTGATAATTTCCGAAACTGTAATCTTGGGCTATCATAAGAAGTGAACTTAGTATCCATGTTGGCGTGTGAGTGAACTTGGTAATATTCTGTTTTTAGGGTGTGCAATTCACTTTTTTTTATTTCTGTTGTCCATAGTTCTTTCGGCTATTAGGCTATCTTCAGTGGAGTTCCCTACCATTTCTTTTTGTTGGTCCAGCATCAACACTACATTTCACCATCAAAAACAGGGGCGAAACTATAGGTGGAGGGGTTGAAACACTCCCCAATAATGTGTTATTCGGTAAATTTTGAAACTGTTCATTTGAATTTTTCATTTTTTTATGAATGTTTGTTTGTTTGTTTTTTCTTTCAATTAGAAAGTATTTGAAGAGTGGGTTTCCAAAAGGGTTTAAATAAAAAAACAAGAAAAAACTGCTAACCTTGAGTAGCACTGAACGAACATATTTTTTTTTCAGTTATTGCATGTCTTAGACACACTGAATTGAATACGACAAGAACGAAAACGATGGCACGCTTCTACTTTTTACCAGCGGGTCGTAATGTGGAGGAAGTCGACGACTTTGCTCGTTTTGCCAAACCAAAGTGCTATTACGTATTCAAGAGAAGGGCCTCAATGGTAACGAGACACTGAGGCCCTTTTCTCGTGCCACATCACATTGTGGAAAAGTTGACATTTTTGAAAACGAAAAACGGCATCCGATCGGGCGTGAAATTCTCTACCAGATGGCGCTATTAACGGAAAATCGCTTTTAAAAAAGTGACTTAACCCCTTTTGGAAAACTACCCTTTATTTCGATTAAGAAAATCGGCAAATTTAAAAAAAAAAATTATTTTGTCGGCGAATTTTTAATTTTCAAAAAAAAAATTGTGCGCAAATTTTTCTTCCCTACCTCCCCAAACAGAAAGTCAAATTTCCTTTCTGAAAATGGCGTACCCTGGACTCCTGTCAGAAACTAGTCAGTCAAAAGCCGAAGGTTTGAAGCCGAGTATTGAACGTGACCTGAACGGTTGAAACAAAGCTGAAATGTGGAAGACATTTCGAAAATCTGAAAGTCGGTATAAAAGTTGAAAGCAAAAGACTTATTTTCCATATTTTCCAATGTCACAAGCTGAACCCGATAGCAAATGTACTACTGTTTAATGTACGGGCTTTGGTCCTGGTGAATATAGGAGGGAAATTTAGTCTGGATTAAAAGTCAAAATTCCATGTGTTTTTCCCATAAGAACGAAAGAGAGTTTGTGGCACGGATTCCCTAAATCCAATCGACCTGAAACATTGTAGATTTTTTTTTTTGGGGGGGGGGGGGGGATTTTATTGGAACTAATTTAGGAGACGAATCAGAGGAAATTAAGAAAAAACTATCACCAAGAGTAAATAACGACCACCTTAATGTATAAAGGAAGTTGTATGTTCCTCTCAAGTATTCCTAACATCCTTCCAGCTTACCCTCTCAAACTAAGGTATGCTCATATGCGCAAATGTAAATGCTTGGGGGATAAGGTTCTAATCTGCATTTTCCGGGACAAAACTATGGGGGGGGGTGAGGGGTCTAGTTGGCCGAGTGGATAGCGCGTTGGTCTCGGAATCCGGAGATTCCGGGTTCGAGCCCACGTAGCAGCTCGTCAGATTTCAACCTAGGCTGGTTTTTCGGCCAAAATGGAAGAGGGCTGAGACAGCCCTAACCACCTTCCCGACGTCTCTGAAGTAATGCTCGAAAGGGCGGATTTCAGGGCTCAGCTTGGGAGCAAATTAGAAAAAGAGGGGAGGGTGAAACACCTCCAATAATTTGGTAGTCGACAATTCTTGAAACTGTTCATTTGAATTCTTCATTTTCTAAAAACGTTTGTTTGCTTGTTTATTATTTCTTCTTTTTTTTTTTCAATTAAAAAATATTTTGATTAGAAAATCGACAAATTTTCAAGTCCCCCTCCCCAACTGAAAGACAAGTTTCGTCTCTGATTAAAAACAGAAAATGGCAGTACTACATAACTACTGCCACAGAGCAATCAGCATATTAAACAAAAACGACCACAGAACAACAGATATTATGAAAATCAAACAAATGGCAATCAACAACAAATACCAATAGCGAACAGTAGACAGAATAATTAATAAATTAATACAACAAAAAATTACAGAGACAGAGCCAAAACTACCACAAAAACAAACAAATACGCTAGAGCAATCAGCAGTACCATTCACAGGGACATATATGTGTACATACAAAATACAGGAAATATTCAACCAATAAAACATAAGATTCGGAATCGGAAAGAGACCACTCCTGATCAAACCGACAAAACAGAAACAAAGGACATGAACAACAGCAACGGTGTACACAGGCTGGACTACGAACACTGTGACATGACATATTCGTACATAGGAGAAACAGGCAGGAAGTTTACAGTAACTAGAATGAAAGAGCATGAAAAATCACTGAAGCTATAGGATGACAAATTACTTTTTGGAAAACACTGCAACAACGAGGGATACAACAACCACTAATTGACAGAAAAGTACAAAATCCCACAAATAGAAAAAAATACCAAGAAAAGAAAATTAAAAAAACAACTAGAGATAATAAAGGCAAAACCCAAACGAAACAACCTAATAAACACAACAACTAACTTCCAAAGCGAGAACCTATTCAAATGAATAACATAACACTCCCTTATTGGACAGATTACACAACCACAGACAACCAATAGGAACACACACCATAGGTTTACCATACGGTACTACACATTACTATAAATGCAGGACCAACAAAAAGAAATAGCAGGGAATTTCACTGAAGATAGCCTAACAGTCGAAAGGACTATGGACAACGGAAACAAAAAAGTAAATTGGCACGCACTAAAAACAGAATAAGAAATTAAGTTACATTGTTACCAGCAGAGATGGAGCGAACCCCTGTCGCACGGAAGAGGGCTGCTGGAAGAATTCATATGATCAAAATCATTGATTTCCTGTAATTTTAATTGAAAAAGAATTTATTTTTATTTCATTATATATATATGAATTTAATTGAAATTATTATAATAAATAAAATAATTATTATAGGAAATGAAGTTCATATTATTTCGGAAGTAGGTTGATTCGGTGCAAAAATCGTCCGGCATGCAATCACACGAAAAAAAAAGAACCAAGAATTTTTTATTTTTCCTATTAACGCTGAGTTCAAAATACCCACTCAATGATACATACATTTTTCATCTAAGCGAAGTAAATGGTTGACCATTTGTACATTTCGCTGATTTTGCTAACTGACATTCCGACTCAATGATAGAAACAGTTTTCTCACAACAAAAAAAAAATGTCGACGAATTAACGACTTTTTTGATTAGCCGACTGGAAATCTAAATGAAATGCCGAATAGATGATCGAATTGACCAAACAATGCAGACGTCGAAGATTTGTGGGAGATGACCCACTCCTTTCTGTCCCTAATCATTACCTTGGTTCGATGTGTAAACAGAATTTCATCTCTAGATCTGCTAACAAATACGTCGTTTGCTAGAAGTTTGAAGACAAAAAACCTGCCATGTTAGAAAGAAGTCGACTACAGGTTGACAAAAAAGTAAAAAAAAAAAGAATGTGGTCTATAAAACGATTATGTACAATTTGTGAGAAAAAATTTCCTCCGCAAACTTTTCTTTTAATTTTTGAAGAAGACCGAAAAAGAAATAGCATATAGTTAAAATAGAGAAAGCGAAGTTGAATCTAACGTTATTAAATTCCAACTTTATTTTCAACTTAGAAAGTTCTAAAACATATTCTTCCCGCTGGAGTAAAACTACAGAAAAGATTCATCGTGCATACAAAATTAACAATAGGCTTCGTGTTTTCGCCTTTTGCGGTGTACGTCTCTCATTAGTATTTACACCGCGTCTCTGCGGCAAAGGAATTGTTTTTTTATGAGCCTTACCGGAGCACGCCGATATATCAAGGAAAAGCTCGACTGAAACACCTCATCGTGTATGTGTGTTTTCGGTTGTAAATTCGCCGAAATTAGATTTTAATGCGGTCACAGAATTATACACTTTGCCTCCGTATTTGTAACGCGCAGACTAAAAAGAGAATTGGCTTATACGAGCATCGTCTTATCCTTTTTAAAATTAAGTACGAATTGCATAGATTTACCTCAGTCTCATGATTCTATGAGATTTGATTTATAGAAAATTTTCCATTTTTGAGAATTTCGCTTTTCAACTTCAGCACCTCAAATCATATTTTCCAGGAGCTTTAAACGTGAACCTTCTGATCAGAGAATACAAAGTCACGTTCGTCTATATTGGAAACCCTTGGAAAGGAAATGAAAATCGCATTTAGTTTGCGAGAAATCTATCTTGAATCCTGACTGAGTTCCTGACCCTTGTACATAAATCCGACCGTTGTTTGTCTTTTCCAGTTATTCTCGAATTTCGAACACGTAACCCAAAATTTGTCCCGCTTCCTGACCGACGATAAAATTTCCGAATGAGTTTTATTTATTTTTAACAAGATCTCTATTTCTGATATATCCGCATTCGTAAAATACGAATTACCTTCGATCACGTGGTTATCCGTCTTTTAAAACCCTATCTGCTATTTCGCTGTATTCCGCCGTCGTTGTTTATATTTACAAATAATGTCAGTTACACAAACAGCTGCGGAAAATTCGGTAAAGCAACTTGTACGTGAAATATTCCATAAATAATTAAACATTTAACCTTTTGGTTCGTTTTTCAAGTGTGTTGAACTTGACGGCAATTGCGAACGAGTTCACTTTTTGACTATTAAAGCAATCAGAAGTGTGGCGAGAGGAGAAAAGGGTGAGAGAGGTGTCATACTCTCATACACTCACGAATATTTACAGTCGTAGTTTTCCGGAAAACCCACTTAAGCGCCATTTTGAATAATTGGTAAACTAGCTTTTTTTTTTGCTCTTCTGGTTGGTGAACTTAGTCGGCAAAATGCAAAAAATTTGTTGAGTCGACTTCTTTCTTTTTTTTTTGCATGGATAAGAAACGTTTATATTATAGAAAAGTCGGTATTTTCAACATCAGTAGAAGTCAGCTTCTTTTTTCTTTTTTTATTTTGCTTCAATGAATGATTATTTTTGTATTGTTGAGTCCGCATTCAGGGTGTGTACCAGATTCTAATTTTTGAATTGTATGGCTTTTGTATGACCCTTTTGCATTGCTTTCTCCAGGTTCAATGACAAAAAAAAATTTATTGCAGAACATATTGAGAATTCAATACGTTCAAAATTATGTCAACTTATCAATATGAATTACGTCTGAAACTACATTATAAAGAAAAATGTCATGCCTGAAATGTTGTCTAGTATGTCGCAGAAGTATCCAGCAGCAGAAAGGTAGGTGAAGGTGTTGTTTATGTGCTTGTGGGAGTTGGAGAGGGCCAAAATTCGACTATGGGGGACTTGGTGAAAGTTACGAAGACAGGTGTGGGAGGGGCATGAGAAGAGGTAATCCACAGTGAGAGAGTCTTCATCTTCACACAGTGGTGAGGGGTTAGTGAGAAGATGCGTATGTGTGAGGCGTGCACGTCCAATTCTTAGGCGGGTGATGATAATTTTCTCGCGGCGGGAGGAACGTTGGTACGTTTACCAGGGGACAGGTGTAAGCTTGATTTGTGCGAGCTTGTTGTGCCGAGAGGCTTGATGCCGCCACTTTTTGAACCACTTACGCAAAAAGGTCTGGCGAATGGTGGAAGTGAGATTTGTTGAGACAGGGAGGTGACGAGTGATACATGGGAGCTGTGTAGCTTGCTGTGCCGCTTGATCAACTGCCTCATTTCCTGGGATACCATTATGGCATGGGATCCAGATGAGTAAAAGAAATTACATGGAGAATGAGACGGATGCGTTGGAGCGTGCGTTGAAAGGCGCCCAATTTATTGAGCTAATTGGCGATACATACTCTGACATAAAAGCAAGGGTAATGACAGATGTGAAAGGGGAGTACTTCAAGTTGGGCAGGGGAGTAAAACAAGGCTACCCTTATCGCCCATGTTGTTCGACTGTGTTTTGGAACAAACATATAGGGGAGTCAATTGGAATGACATAACTAACGGTTGTAGGCTCAACAACTTGAGATTCACAGGTGATGTAGTTTTAATTTCGAGCAACCTAGATGAACCACTAGACATGATCGTGAATCTGAAAGCGGTAGGGTTATCAGCGGGTCTGGAAATCAACTTTCAAAAATCAAAAATTCTGTCAAGCAATCTTCGTAATGATAGGGTACATTTTGGAAACATGGAGATGGAAATTGTAGACAATGTAATTTACCTTGGTCAGTTATTATCTTTTGAAAACAATACAAAAAAAGAAGTGGACAGAAGAATCTTATTAAGTTTGAAGAAATTTTGGTCGCTGAAGAAAATTCTGAAAGGTCCTTTTAGACTAAATCATAAAAGTCATAGAGCAGGCAGGCTTTCGCAGATCCTTTTCAACTGTAGACCGTATACATGCAGTTAATCAAATAATAGAAAACAGCAACGAATACAATATAGATCTTTTTATTGGGCTAATAGACTATAGTAAGGCATTTGACTCCATAAGACACGACTTTATGATATCAGCGTTGAAAAACCAAGGGGTCCCATCCAGCGGCGGATTTCCCTATACGCCAACTACGCCCTGGCGTAGGGTGGCAGGTTTTTGGGGCGGCAAATTTTCATTTTTTTTGTATACCTAAGTGTCGTTAATTGCGAGCGAAGCGATCGAAAAAAATTTCCCCCCTATTTGGTAAGCCTGAAATAGGCGGCAAATTGCATCTGGCGTAGAGCGCAAAATGTGTAAATCCGCCGCTGGTCCCATCAAAATATATCCAGCTAATAGGAGGAATGTACGAAGAATTAAAAGCAAGGATAAAAACGGATATAAAAGGGGACTACTTTGAAATTAAAAAAGGAGTTCGCCAAGGAGATCCACTATCGCCGATCCTCTTTAACTGTGCACTTGAAGAAATATTCAGAAACTTAAACTGGGAGAAAAAAGGACTGAACATGAATGGTACAAAAATCACAAATTTAAGATTCGCCGATGATATTACCCTATTTTCCGAATCAGAAATAGAACTAGCAGAAATGATAAACGAATTGAGCGAATACAGTGCAAAAGCAGGACTTCATATCAACGCTCAGAAAACAATAGTATTAACAAAAGATAAAAAACTAAAACCAATAGAAATAGATGGAAAAATTTTAGGCACAGCAAGCGAAGGGACTTATCTTGGCCAAAAAATAGCTTTCACAAAATACATGGAAAAAGAAAGTAATACAAAAATCACTAAAGCTTGGGCCAAATACTGGTCACTAAGAGAAATCTTCAAAGGCCCCTTCAACCTCACCCACAAAAGTCAAATTTTTAACGCATGTGTAGTCCCAACGTTAACATATGGATGCCAAACCTGAACCTTTACTGAAAAAATCCTTAATAGAATAAGGACTATCCAAAACTCCTTGGAACGCTCCATAGTAGGTATTAAGAAAAAAGATCGTATTAAAATAGAAACGATAAGGAACAAACTGAGGCATAACGTTGACGTAATAAGACACATCCGTCGCACGAAATGGAAGTGGGCAGGTCACGTCTCCCGCCTCACGGATGACCCATGGACCTACAGAGCCACCTTTTCTACAAGAGGAAAAAGGGGCGTCAAAAACTAAGGTGGAAGGACGACATTAACAAATGTCTAAAAACGCAGGAAGAATGGGATCGGTTACAAGAAACCTTTGCTCTTCGTGGACCGGGAATAATTGCGTGAGCCCTGATCCGGGTTCCAAATCGGAAATGGAAATACAGTTATAGATATTAATAAGAATTTATTCCCAATAGAGGTGATTATGATTATGACGATTAAGAAATAACACACCAGAAATGTGAGATTTGTTTGTATGATACTACGATGTATTGAAACCTGGGAAATTCGTGAATCTGATATTGTCTGATAATTATCAACTTTTACTACAAGCTGCTGCCGATTATCGATAATCACTAGTTAATGTACACAATACCTAGTTACATAAAAATATTTAAATTATCAACTTTAACTGCATCTCATAAGTAGTATTATCGATAATGCCTAATAATCGACTTTCACGGTAATATATTCAGGTTTTTTTTGTGGGGACACTTGGAGGCGCTGCGTATCGAAAAATTGCCACAAAAACTGGAAAAAAATGAAAGAATTTGATTATCCAAATACAAAATTTAATCTATCTTTCCTGAACAGTTACCGCGTCGCCTCATACGAGATTCTCACAAGTTGAGACTTGTCTGTCACCGTGCAATATGTCCCCGCGCCCTCAGCAATGTCCATGAGTCAAATGGCCAAATTAACAAAAAAAAATAAATACCATATAGGTACTTTTATGATTAAAACACAGAGAAACAATTTTTTCTTTTTAGTTGGCAGATTCTATAAAACATCGTTTACTAGAATCGAGTGATAGAGATAACGTTCAAGCTTGTGATGTTCTCATGCCCGAAAAATGGCCAAATGAAGTTGAAAAAAACATTACGTTTGGAGAAAAAGAGATTCGTACGTTGACAAACAAGTTCCATTTTAATGAACGAAATATTATCCGGGCATTTCGCGATTATTTAGTAGACAAAAAGGTGCCAAAAAATTTAACTCCGCTCATCAATACTGTCTAACAAGCGAATGCGAGAGAGGATTTTCGCATATGAACTTGATAATGACTCCACAAAGAGTTTCTCTTTCTGTGAAAACAGTTTCATCGCTATTGGTTATCAAGTACAACGGTCCACCACTAAATATCTTTGACCCTTTGAAGTATGTGGATTCATGGTTACTTAAAAATCATCATTCTACCACGGACCAAAACAGTAGAGTTCGTAAGCGCGAACAGATGTATGATGAAAATTTGGTTAAAATTTGGAGACTG
Source organism: Acanthococcus lagerstroemiae (assembly GCA_031841125.1). Taxonomy (NCBI): domain Eukaryota; kingdom Metazoa; phylum Arthropoda; class Insecta; order Hemiptera; family Eriococcidae; genus Acanthococcus; species Acanthococcus lagerstroemiae. Next base: position 25,125,823 of record CM063110.1, read on the forward strand.
CTTTAAAATTTATGTAAACCTTAGGCTAAGTATATTGACAACGAAAGTTACTTTTTTTTAAATTGTTACTCACTTAAATATAAGTTCACGTTTTATTTCCAAAGATATTGCGTGTTTTAAAACAATTAAAAAATAATTAACTTCGATGTATGATGAAAATTTGGAGACTGCTTTAAAATTTATGTAAACCTTAGGCTAAGTATGTGTATATTGACAACGAAAGTTACTTTTATTCTATTTTATTTATTTATTATTATTGTTCTCACCTAAATATAATCACGTTTTATTTCCAAAGATATTATGTTTTTAAACAATTAAAAAATAATTAACTTCGATTTTTTCCTCAAAACACAGAGTGGTAAGGGGTGGGGGAGTACAAAAAATTATGGACTAACAGCTCTCGAGAATTAGCGTGCCCCCAAAAAAGAAGTGACAAAAAAGGCCTGCATACAGTACCTAACGAAAATAGCTGGCGCCTTACCAGCAGAGAATCCATTTCAAAGCCTTTAACCAAGTCTTTGTATGGGATATCTAGCGGATCATATTCAAACACATTTTTATACAGGTACTTCAGAAATTTCTTTTGGAGTTTTTCAATCTGTTGCATTCCAGTTTTCTTATACGGGCTCCAGATTACACTTCCAAATTCTAGATATTTTGAATGTGATCATGTTCGAAAATGCACCCGTCCGCATAATGAAACCTAAATTTCTAGTTGCCCTTGTAGTGATTTGGCTAATATGATACTTGTAGGTTGGTTTGGAGTCCAATAGTATCCCTAGGTCTCGAATTAGGTGTACTTCCCTTAGTTTTTCACCTTCCATAATATAGTCATAGCATATAAGCTTCCTTTTGAGCGTAATTTTCTCACACTTTTTGTAGTTTAGAGGCAAATCATTTTCTACACTCCATTGTACAAGTGCATCAAAGTCGTGTTGCAGTTGCATACAGTCTTGACGGGAAACAATGCTGTGGTATAACTTCATATTGTCAGTGTATAATAAGAATTTTTAGAGTATTTAATGACAGCCCATATATTATTTACAAAGAGTGTGAAGAGGTAAGGACCTAACACCGATCCCTGCGGCACGCCAGACGGAGAGTTATACATTCTTGAAATAGACCCTTTATATACAACATACTGTATACGATTGGATAGGTATGACGAGAAGAGGCTCTGCAGGTTATCATCGAAGCCAGCATCGTGCAAGCACCTGAGAAGGATCCCATGATGTACAGTATCGAATGCCTTCGCAAAGTCTGTATACGCAGCGTCAACTTGACCTCCCCTGTCCAGATGTTCAGAGATGAAATTGGTAAACACCATTAGATTAGACTCGATCGACCTTCCGGGATAGAAGTCGTGCTGATATTCTGTTATTTGGTATTTTGTTTGTGGGAATAAAAGATCATATAAAACAGTTTCAAAAGTTTTTGCCGACAAGGGAATTAAAGAGATAGACCTATAATTATTTATTTCAGTAGCGTTACTCGATTTTAGAATCGGGACGACTTTAGATATTTTCCAGAGAGATGGAAAAGTGTTAGTGCGCAATACTAGATTATAGATAAACGTTAAAGGAGCAGACAGAACCACTCGGCAGTCTTTAAATACGAAAGACGGTATCTCATCCGGTCCCATTGACATTTTCGGTTTCAGTTTTTCGAGGGCCTTCTCCACAACGTGCCTCTCTATTCGCGATATGCGTATGTTCCTCCAACAACTGCAGCCTCCGGTGGCCTGAAGGGAAAACCATTCCCGCTGGCCCCGGAGGCAGATCGAAATTACTCGGCAAAAGCGTCAGCCACTTCATTAGGTCGCTGCAGAATTCGATTTCCTACTCGAGGGACTGCTGAATTCGGACATTCGTTTTCTTTTGCTTTATAATTTCAAGAATTCATTTGGATCTAGTGATCCTAGATTCAAAATTATTGTGATAGTTTCTTTGGCCAACCTAGATTAACTTTCTTGCTTCACGACGGAGCTGTGCATGGCGAAGCTTACAGTTTTCTAAATCAGATCCGCCCCCTCCTCTTTTAGTACACGCTTATGTAAACGATTCTTAGTTTTAAGTTTTGATGTTATTTCTGGAGTGAACCAAGGGGGAAACTCTCTCCTCCTTCTAGCTTTCTGTGAAGGAACCGTATTATGAAGTTGTAAAAACGATTTGATATTTCGCATAAAATATCATTGTTCCGGTAAATCTCGCACTGGCGTCGACACATCGTTTATCGTAGTACGTTACCAGAGGCTTACCGATAAAAGTAATTTTTTTAAAAATTGCCTTTCTGGAAGATACCCGCGTAATTACGTTTTCGCCGTTTTCTTCTACGCTCCTAAAGCACACGGTAAAGATGAACATTAGGGCCGTTCGAATATTCAATTTAATATAATAAGGCCGGTGAATAGAAAAGGTAAATGGGTCGGGTGTATCAGCTAGGTTTTTTCTTTCAAAACTAAGTATTTAGGACTCTTTTTCCCCCCTTTTTTTTAAAAAAAAAAAGAGAGCGCGCGATAGATTTTACAGTGCAGGAGAAAACAAGCACAGATAATAAGCGGGTAAGCGAATTGGACGGACGATGAAAAGTTTTGGGTAGGTCTGGATAATAATGACCAAAAATTCGCCATGCTGCCCCAGCCCGATATTCATTATTAACAATATTTCACAATCCCCGTGTGTATCAAAGAGCGAGAGTTCTCATTTAAATATGTACGTGCTTTCAGAAACGATTTTGCAAGTTCATTTAAAGCTGCCACGCTACGTACTGCTGAATCGGAACGCGACATTAAAGTGCGAATACAATGTACCGTTCAATCACATTCACAAAGTTGAATGGCTAAAAGGCGATAGAAAACTGTTCCGTTACGTCAAAGGTCGAAATCCACCATTCTATAACTTCACAATACCCGGAGGAAAAATAAACGTAAGTTTATGAGTTCTTATGTCGGAAAACGTTTCAATCTTCGTCGAAGAAGAAAAATAGTTTCGTTTTTTTTTTAAACATCATTTACCGTGTATATATGTGGGTTAAATGATGATCATTTAGGTTTGTTTTGTCGATGTTTCCCGGCGTCTTATTGTAGTCGCTTTTTTTTCTTCCTTCCTTCATTTTCGCTTAAAATGGGAGATTTTTTAAATCCGGTCGAACTCGGACAGAATAATTTCTAAGTAGAACAGGCGCTCGAGCTAAATAAACTAGCCGAAACGTGAATCGTTATTTTTTATACAAGTTAAACTACATTTCATCAATTTTTCAGCAGTAAAAAAAAAAAGTTTCGCATTTTACCTCATTGCATGAACGCTGGAATATTTTGTGAAAAGATAGACTCAGCATTTGGGAAAACTCTATGTTACGGCTGATTTTTACTCGCCATTACACCTGCCAAATTTAAGACTGAAAACTAAAAAAAAAAAAAAAACGGGCCTGTTCTACACCAGTTTTTGGATTTTACCTGTTTTACACAATTTTCTTAGATTTTGAATATTTTGTTTACCTTTATAACTAGTTTGATAGTGAGATAAAAGTATTGTTTTGAAAACATGACATCTTCTAAGTTAGAAATTCAAAACGATACACGTAAATAATACGGTGGTCCAAAATCCAACAATTTCTTAATTATTTTGGTCTCTTAGCAGCTAAACTTGTTTCTTTTGGTCTAAAAACCCACCAGCTAACCAGAAACGTAGCGAGGGTTTTTCCTGGAGAGGCAAAACTGTTAAATTCCCAACTAACTCAAGTCAGAATTCTCAAGTATCAAAAAATTTGTTTGTATTAGCAACAAAAAAAAATTACTTGTGTGATTTTTTTCAACTTTTGATCCATCAACTAATATTTACTAACTCCAGCAGAAGCTTAGGCTGCAGGCTTTCAAAATTAAAATTGTATAGATCAAAATTATTAAATAAATTTATTATCATTTATAGTTATTTTCAATAATTCTTTAATAAATTAGGTTTATTTTAATAAAAAAGAAAATTAAAAATATAAGAATAAATAATAAATAATTAAATAATAAAATTAAAATTCGGTGCCCCCTCTCCCAGTAGCTAAACTTGTTTATTTTCGTCTAAAAGCGCACCAGCCAACCAGGAACGTACCGAAGAGTTTTTCCTGGAGGGGCAAAAATTGTTAAATTCCCAACTAACTCAATTCAGAATTCTCAACTATCAAAAAATTTGTTTGTATTAACAAAAATAAAATAAAAAACCTTTTGACTTGTGTCATTTTTCCAGCTTTTTATCCACCTACTAATATTTCCTGACTCCAGTAGGGTACTAGAAGGAGGTGAGTATAATCGACGACCGCCATGTTCGTTTGATGTATCCATAAACAAACACTTGATCGAAATGATAAGTCAAATGATAAGTGATGAAGTTTACACGAATTTACATTTTTAGTTTACTGTAGTTACCGCTTTCACAAAACAAACATGGCGGCCGTCGATTATACCCACTCTCTTTTAGTACTCTAACTCTGGTAGAGGCTTGGGGCGGCAGGCTGCCTCCTGTGCCCCCTATCCCAGTAGCTAAAATTGTTTCTTTTGGTCTAAGAACCCACCAGCTAACCAGGGACGTAGCGAAGAGTTTTTTCTGAAGAAGCAAGAATTGTTAAATTCCCTACTGACTCAAGTCAAAATTCCCAAGTATCAAAAAATTTGGTTGTATTAGCAAAAAAATGAAAGTTTTGACTTGTGCGATTTTCCCAACTTTTGATCCATCTACTAAATTTTCCCAATTGCAGCAAAAGCTTGAGGCGGCAGGCTGCCCCCATGCCCGCCTCTCCCAGTTGCTAAACCTGTTTCTTTTGGTCTAAAAACCAACCAGCGAACCAGGGACGTAGCCAGGAGTTTTTCCTGAAGAGGCCAAACTGTCAAATTCCTAACTAATTCAAGTCAGAATTCTCAAGTATCAAAAAATTTGTTTCTATTAGCAAAAAAAAAAAAAAAAAAAAAAACCGTTTGACTTGTGTGATTTCCCCAATTTTTCCAACTTTTGACCCATCTACTAATATTTTCTAACTCCGGTAGAGGCTTGAGGTGGCAGGCTACCCACCATACCATCCTCTCCCAGTTGCTAAACCTGTTTCTTTTGGTCTAAAAGCCCACCAGCTAACCAGGGACGCAGCGAACAGTTTTTTCTGGAGAGGCAAAAATTGTTAAATTCCCTACTGACTCAAGTCAGACTTCCAAAGTATCAAAAAATTTGTTTGTATTAGCAAAAATAAAATAAAAACCCTTTTGATTTGCGTCATTTTCCAAACTTTTGATCCATTTACTAAAATTTCCCAACTCCGGCAGAGGCTTGGAGCAGCAGGCTGCCCCCATGCCGCCCCCTCTCCCAACAGCTAAACTTGTTTCTTTGGGTCTAAAAACCCACCAACCAACTAAGAACGTAGTGAAAAGTTTTTTCTGGAGCGGCAAAAATAAATTATTAAAGTCATCCCAACTAACTCAAGTCAGAATTTTCAAATATCAAAAAATTTGTTTGTATGTATTAGCCAAAAAAACCAAAGAGAAACCTTTTGACTTGCGTGATTTCTCCAACTTTTGACCCATCTACTAATATTTACCAACTCCGGCAGAGGCTTGGGGCGGCAGGCTGCTCCCCGTGCCCCCTCTCCCAGTAGCTGAACGTTTCTTTTGGTCTAAGAACCCACCAGCTAACCAAGGATGTAGCGAAGAGTTTCTTCTGGAGAAACAAAAATTGTTAAATTCCCTACTGACTCAAGTCAGAATTCCCAAGTATCAAAAAATTTGTTTGTATTAGCAAAAAAAACAAAAAAAAAAACCTTTTGACTCGTGTGATTTTTCCAACTTTTGATCCATCATCTACTAAAATTTCCCAACTCCGGCAGAGGCTGGGGATAGGCTGCCACCCGCCTGCCCCCCTTATTTTCGTCCCTAACAGTTTTGAGGACGCCACTGAGGAAGATCAAGTTTAACATGAATTCTCCAAAAGGAAACTTGCAGTTCTGTTTTAAAGCTTCCAAAATATCAAGCGCGGGCGAAAAAATTGGTTTGATTATAAAAAGTGGTTTGCATTAGTCTAAGAGTGGCGCCTATACCGAGCATTCTAGAGCGAAAGTTTATTCAAAGATCAGCAGCCTCTATTGTGATTAAGATTAAAAAATACACTGCTTTGTAATTTGAACATTATCAACCACAGAAACCGAATGAGAGCATGAAAATAATCAACTACTCGGATTTCAGAAACGCTAAGATAGGAGAAATGACAAGAAATAAATTCAGTGACTGCAGAGATCCTATAGACATCGATATACTTGAAGACATAATTTCGAATGTTTACATCTTTATCTCGTCTGGACTCTTATTAGTACGGGTTACAGTCGAAATAATTTCAAAAATAAATTCAGTGTCTCCAAGAATCCTACTATCGATGTACTTGGAGTAGTGGTAAATAATCTTGAAGTTTCTTTACACTCGCCCCCTGTGGACCCTCATGGTTTGGCGTTACAATCAAAATAATCTCAAAAGCGAATTCAGTGCCCCAAAAATCGCACTTTCAATGTACTCATCTGTAATTTTCTGGTTCTACCCCTTCAATGAAGCCCATAAAATGGGAATTTCAACCGAAAATTTTGAAGTGGATTTAGCTTTACTGAAATCCGAACAGAAAATCTTTTTCATGCTTTTGTTCGGTTTTTGCGGTCTGTATTGATCAAAGTGGGGAAGGGGGAAAAAAGTTAGGTACTTTTAACTCGAATTTAACAGAAGTCATTCACCTTAGAATTATTGATCTTTTTTTCAAAATTCTCGGTTTGTACCTTTACTGTAATGTGAAAATTTTTTATAATAAAATCAAGTTTTCCGATCCTATTCGATGTTTTGGAAGTTTTAAAGCATAACTGTAGACTTCTTTATGAGGAAGCCAAATGTTAAACTTGACCAACCCTACTCCCCCCAATGGAACTCTCTCAAAATTGTTTGATTTCGAAATAAATGTTAGGTGATGGGTTTTTAAACCAAAGTGAACAACTTTTGGCTACTGAAAAAAGAAAATTCAAAAAATTGCCGAATTTTGAACAACTCTAGTAAGTTTGTTGAGTTCTCGACTTGACTTTTTTAACAAAACATGAAAATTTCAAGTACTTTCTGATTCTTCCATTTCAAGTGCATTAGTCGATGTGTCTCGAGCAATGTTCATGTTTTACTTGAAAATGTGAAAATCGATATTTTGTGACTTAACTAACCCATTAAAGGAAGAAAAAAAATTACTCTTCTTTGTATAAACAGCGTTAGCTTTTAGCATCTCAATAAAGGGAAATTAAGATTTTAGCAGCGACCAGTCAAAGAAATTCACTTCAACCTTTTACAGCCCGGCCAGGGCTATAGATGAAAAAAATTATTTTTGTGATTTTCTGTTTGAAGAAACAATTATTAAAGTTAAACAATTAAAATTTTGAACATTTCTCTATTACAGGCCAAAATATAAGTTATATCATGTACTCGTATGTTGCCATAGAGCACTAGGTATTATGAGTATTTATGGTCATAAGTCTTATTTTTTTATCCTTATATAAGGACCCATTGAATCAGGTATAATTTAAAATTGATTTTGTGAAGGGCCAGCACACATTATTGAGCTAAGAATTACTGGGAACGGTTGGGACACTATTCTAGATACAATCTCTGCTGATGATTTTTTTTTTTTTTTTTAGGCTATAATATACCCTCTACTCGACTCGCAGCAAGCAAAGGAGCAGGCGGGCTTCAGGAAAAACCACTCGACAATCGACCAGATTTTTGTGATTAACCAAATAATAGAAAAGGCAAAAGAATATAACTTTAATATTTACCTATTGTTTATCGATTTCTCGAAAGCTTTCGACTCAAGAAATCACGATTTTCTATGGACGGCATTAAAAAACCAAGGTTGTCATCAAAAGATAATTAGAATAATCAAAAATGTATATGACGGGGCGAATGCCTATGTAAAAACTGATGCAAAAGGAGAAAACTTCAAAATTGCAAAATTGGGAGGGGAGTGAGACAGGGGTACCCATTGTCACCCAACCTGTTCAACTGCGCCTTGGAAGAGGCGATGAGGTTGTTCGACTGGGAAGGAAGAGGAATGAAAATAGACGGCGAGTACCTGAGTAACCTCCGTTTTGCAGACGACATAGTTCTAGTGGCAAGCGAGCTAGAAGAACTAGAAGAAAGAGCAGAAAAATTCATAGAAGCATGTAAAAAATCCGGGCTAAAGGTGAATACAAACAAAACAAAACTCCTATCAAACGCAGAGGAGGTGACAGTGACGATAGATGGCATAAGCATCAAATGGGAAAATGAAGTAAAATACCTCGGACACATCATTTCATTTGAGTGTGCAAGAGAGAAGGAACTATCAAACAGGATAAGAGGAGGATGGAATTGCTACTGGAAGTTAAAAAATATCTTCAAAAGTAAACTCCCTATAGGTACTAAAGCTGAAGTGTGGAGAAGCTGCATACAACCAGCCATGGCTTATGGGGCCCAAACATGGGCACTGACCAAGGCAAACGTTAGTCGGCTAAGGACAAACCAAAGAGCCATGGAAAGGAGTATGTTAGGTGTGAGGAAAAAAGACAAAATCAAAATTGAGGCCATAAAACAGAAAACAAAGTTAAAAAATCTAGGAGCGGTGGTAAAGGGCCTGAAGTGGAACTACGCGGGACACATCATCAGGCAAAAAGAAAATAGGTGGGAAAGAAGGGTGGAAGGGTGGACCCCATACGATCAAGAAAGGGAGAGGGGCAGACCCTATACCCGCTGGCGAGATGAGTTAAGAAGAGAGCTAGGCCCCACCTGGAGAAGGTATACCCACGACAAAAAAGACTGGAGGAAAAGAGGGGAGGCATATGCCCAAAAGTGGGCTGGTTGGGAAGAAAAGTGTAAGGTTGGAGGGGGAGTCCTCCACTGCTCGTGACGCAGAGTGTCATGAGTTGTAACAATATGCAAAATTTGCTCATTATCAACTATCAACTCGTAATTTGATTTGGTCAGTGAAAGAACCTCAAGTAGGAGAGAACCAATGGCGTTTAAAACGAAAGTGTACAAAGTCTTATTTGTACCCCACCTCCCCACTCCCAAAAAAAAAGATAAAAATTAAAAATTATTCCGCAAGTTGAAGAAAAGCACCTTAAGAGATTAGAGATAAGATTTACGTGATTTTTGGAAACTTACAAAATTTTTAAAAAGTTACGAAACTTGTAGAGATTTACAATTTTTTTTGAATATACATGTATTTAAAAAACCTTTCACTTTTTCTTTAACTTCTCAATTTGAATTTTTATAATTCTCCCCCCCCCCCCCCTAAGAAACCTTTCGACGCCACTGGAAATTTGTACATGAGAACTTTTCCGCTGAAATATAATTTTCAAACAGAAGTTTTCAGTCGATTTAGTTGTCAAAATCTGAGTGCTGTAAGTGGGATGTAAATGTCAAAAATGCATTTTTAGTTGACTATCTTTTTTGGTTCTCAAGTACAACACCGGTGTTCTTCCCAAGGACACTCGTTATAAATGAAATTACAATATCAGTTTTTTATATAATTATAATAACAGACGTATTATCGCACATATACCTTCTGAAAGACAGAAATCATCGATTTAGTTGCATGAAACAGTCAGTAGGTAGCGTAGCTAGACTGGGTATGAAGGGGGCGGAGGGGGGGAGGCTTCGTTTCACTTTTACAACATTACAACAGGTGTAATACTTACTACTACCAGAATAAATTTTAATTTTTTCACATTGTCGGCCGATACCAGGGAGGTCCAGCCCCCCCTAGCTACGCCCCTGGAAACAGTCATTAGAATCCAATCCATTAAACCAGAATCTTTGATTCTAGCTCACTTGCCACTAAAGTGCAGCATTAAGAGTTTATAGTGGTATGATTGCATCAAGAATATGCAGAGAATCAAAGTTTGTGCTACGAACATTGTTTCCATCCTCTTCACAAGATATTTGAAGATAATCGTTTGAGAGGCGGGGGGAGGCTGAATACATATACAGCCTCTCAAATTCGATTTAGGGGTCATGAGGACCCGCGCAAGTTACATTATCCAAGTGGCTCAGTTGTATTTTGAGGTAGGGGAGGGTGTTTCCATCTGCCCCCCCGCTCCTCTGACACCACAGTATTACTGAAATATCTAGAGAGAGGAGTCTGCACGAGATTCGTTTGTTTTCGGTGTTAAAAGACACTGCACACAAAATGAACTCAACAGTTGGACTTTATCCTCAAGCATAACATCGGATTAGCGTGCCGATCGTGGATGGGGGTTATATGTTTTTTCACAGCGTAGTTACACAAGAATAGACCACTTCACCTTCATGGAAATATAATACACGATGATAAAATCATTCAAAATTCGGAAATACAACCCTTCGGCGTGGGGGGGGGGCAGGTGGTTGGATAATGTAACCTTCACGGATTCTGTATCTTATGGAAATATAATAAAGGTACTCGTTTTTGTACACGGTCGTTCCGATTGCCTACAATATTATCCAATGTGATTAGTGAAAATCTAGAAAGGGACAATGACACAAAATTCTGGGTCAGTGGCACCGAACTGCACAAAATAGGTACAAGGTTATGACATATTTCATGAATCTAAAGCCGCATTGGGGGAGGGGTACGTGTTTATAGCCTTCTAACGACCATTTTGAAATATCTCGGGAAGATGGTGGCACAAAATTGCACAAAATAAACACAAAATTATTACATCATCCCCACCGCTCAGATTTACTTTGGATGTCTAGCGACATGGACCTCGTGTGCGCTTTATAGCTGGATAACTCTTCCATTCTAATTTCGTGAAACTCTTGACCACAAGAAGAGCTATATCTGCGGTGTCCCGAGATACAACCCTGTACAAGGTACCGCATTCTCTCCTGAATATTCAATGATTTCCTTAAATACTACCAGCACCTAAAATGCCTCCACTGTCCGTTTGCCGTTACATTCTGATACCACTGATGAGCGTGCCAACAGTAACTACGACTGCTTTTTATAATAAGACCTGACTTCCTCGTGAAATATATTTACCTATTTAATATTTATGCACGTGTTTGTACAGAATTTCTATTTTTGTGCAGTGGTCTCAGACAAATGAATCTCAGTTATCGCTGTATAACTTAGAATTTTCTGCATCTGGATTGTACAGTTGCTGCGTTACCACCGAAACTCCAATCTTCACCAAAATGTCAGAAGAAAAACATCTTCTTGTAGTGCGTAGGTATTAATTACTTCTAGAAGGTATATAAAGCATTGATTAGTATCATTTATGTCGCAGCAATCTGTTTTCGATTGTCATGAACTATGCACTCATGCTCGGGGGGGGGGGGCAGCGTAACGAAACTTGACTGAAACATATCACACGATAACTACTCTGGTAAGTCTGGTAGTTGTCGTAGATTCATATGAAAGAATGAAGCTTGACAACTTTTGTAGCAAAACGGATCCCAAATTATTGTTATGATACCACAGAATGATAATATGTAGGTACTGACAACTGGGGTAATATCGGACACCGGTGGTAATACCGACCGCTCATGACTTAATTACTGATACGACACTAGCGTTCCTATAGCAAGTCATGAATGACCGATATTACCACCGGTGTCCGATATTACCTCAGTTGATTTTCCTGATAACGACATTATAGCGCTCCTACAAGTCATGAGTGCATGGCCGTTATTACCACCAGTGTCCCATTTTACCCAAGTTGATGGTATCTGTGATCGATAAAATCTGCCTATGTGGTCTTGCTATAATCTCTTTTTGTTTCGCCAGTAGCCATCTTCCATGGCAAACAAAACACCTGCCCTTCAATCACTAATCACTTCACTTGTTCCAAGTTTCCCTATTACATAATTAAAATTCCGAATAACATACAACTTGGTATCTCGTTGCATTGACTAGTAACTTCGTTTCCTGTCTATTCTGACTTCCAGAACTGCAGACCCAAAATCCAAAAATTACGTTTAACAAGAGAAAATATTTCGTGGGCGAATGGTTGGAAGTAAACTGCACATCTGGTCTCGCTCGTCCAGTTCCAGAATTAACGTGGCTTATGAATGGAAATGAAGTGAGTAAATAAAGTCATACTCGAGGCAATGGTCCGGTAGTTTTTTTGTGTTTTTTTTTTTAGTTTTTTCCCTCTTTTTTTCTAGTTTCCTTTTCTACTTTTCTTTTGTTTTTTTTATTCCTTTTTATTTTGTTCTTGTATTTTTGATTTCCGATTTTCCTTTTCCAAATTGTTCTATCTAGTAGTTTTTTTTAATCATTTTATTTTTTTTTTAACCCGCGTAATTACACAAAAAATTCAAAAAATATTATTAAACAGCCTCGAAACAAGCTCCGCTCAGTGAGTGCAAGAAAAAAAACGCGCAAATAAAGTTTTTCAAGTTTTCAAGTAGTCATGGTAAGAGACATATTTCAGAAAGGTTCAGCTTAATGAATCGGCAGCCTGCATTGCAGAGTTTAATACTTTATTATTTTACGTATTCTTCTCGTTATTTTGAAAGAAGAAATAGGACATTGGTGCGCCGAGACAATATTAGTACCTATTTATTCAATAAGTTGGGGAAAAAATTTCTAAGGAGTGCACAACACCACTCGAAATTCTTAAGGGAGTGAGTCGTCTCCTTTCTCACCCATTTTCACCATTTATGACTCATTGAGAAAATTTTCAACCACAGTCTGAAAAATTATGTGTTTTATTCTCAGTTCTAAGAAAACTTTACGTAATGAAAAAGAAAAATTCTATTTCTAAATAAAATTAGTACAAACATAAGCATTTGGGACAAAAAGTGCCCTGTTTTCCTTTTTTAAGGGGTATTTGCTATTGAGATCTTATCTATGAGGGAGGTGATGCACTTTAAATTAGAAACAATTAAACATAAAAATGTAAGATGTCAAAATAATAGTTTGTAATATTACTGAAAGATTCTTCATTTTATATTCTTATGTTTAATTTTTTTTTCAATTTTTTTGAAATATAAAATCATAAGTCATAAGGTAGTATATAGGCAAGACCGTCAAAAAAAAAGGCAACAGGAAAAACAAAAAACAGTTGTGCAGTGTTTCCGAGTCTCTTCTCGGATATCACGATTTTTCTTTCTCAAAGACCCAAAAAGAAAATCACACAATGTAAAAGAAGATCAGACAGTGAAAAATTCGGACCCCCAAGAGAGTCTGAGCCTGAGGAAATGGCCTCTTTCCCCATCCTCTCGTTAGGCCAGGATACAGGAAAAGGAATAAAAAATCAGTACTGTGTGAAAGAAAATAGATCATTTCACAGATGTAATGGATGTACCCAATAAATGTCAATATTTTAGCTATTCGGCACTGAAATGTCTTTGGTTTTGTTTCTAGGTGAGAGAATATTTCATAAGATCGTTTCCGGAACAGAATTCGTATGCTTCCACCATTCAAATCGCTTTTCAAATAAAAGAAGAACATAATTCAGGATTTATACTGACATGTTTATCGACTATACCAGGATTTATGGGCAAACATGTACACTACAGCAAATACGCTGACCATCGATCTGACTCCATCAAAAGTACTAGCCATAATATACTCTTCAACTTATGTTTCGTTCGATGTAGTAGTAGTGCAGCACTTTCGAAATTTGCAGATCGAATTTAACCCGTGGATTAAACAAGAAGTAACCGTAGTTTGTTAATCTCCTTGGTCGAGTATTTTAGCCTCATGGAGAAGACTTAGTCTCGAATTTACAATCATTTCGGGCTTCACAGAATTTATATTCGTGGCAGATCAAGCCTAATTATTTTAATAATTGATACGATCATAAGTAGTAGACTGACCGACTATTTTCTAATCTCACGGAAATACCTTTTAACTGTGAATTTACAATAATAACTTTCTGACTAAATATATTCATGGCAAATTGATCCGATCCTGATGTTGATATATATGTTACGGTTAAAAGTACCTAATTTAAAAGTGTGACCAACCATCAGACAATTGAATTCAAGTAAAATAAGGTTTCTAATTCAGGAATGAAAGAATGTCAAATTTCTATAAAATCGGCTTTCTTGTTGGTTAATAAATGCCACATTTCAGCTTCCTACCTAATTTTGAATCCGTGACCATTTTTATACATATGACAAGTTTTGTCCCTTTGGCTATTAGATGTTATTCAATTAAAAATGAAAATATCAAAATATGCGTTTTTTGATACTGTGGAGATTCTAAGACAACTCATCACCATAAGCATTTTTGTTTGTAATTACTCATTTCCAGAATTAGACACGCAGAGCTCATGTTTTTATTCACTTGTTACAGTTGATATACTTTCCTCCGAGTTCCATAGCAACATGTCAACTCGAGTGTTGAGCCAAAAAATGTTCATTTTACTTCTTGCAAGAATTATCTATTCAGCGTGACGTAATTTGCTGTTTATGCAGCGCATTAAGAATTCAAAAAATACAATAGCCTAATGAAAACCGTTTTGTGTTCATAGACTAATTATTAGTCATGTATATAACCATTTTGAAAAATTTGTTTTAAAAAGCTATTGAATAAAATTTATCAGAATTTTATATTTATTTGAAATGGTGGCTAGAGGCCTAATATTGTACAAGTTAGCACCTTACGTCCTGACTGATACATTAGGTTTCAGTCACAAAATCAGTCACTTTTGTGACCAGTTACGTACGTGCGACCCTAGTATGCCTCAGCCGATCACGAGCCTTCATTTCAATACAAGCGTTAAGAATGACGTACCGATGTAATTAGGAACTAATTTTTTGGTCACATTTTAGTCGCAATTCACTGCTCATAACTTCTTTGGACGGTACACAGTAAGTTAGAGCAAAAGGCATACAGATCCGGTAAAAGAAAATCCGGGCCCCGGGGAAAATGAAGGACGGAATAAAATCCCCCAGAGTGGAATAAAATAATATATAGGCATTTGAAGAACCAGTCCGTTAGAAAAATCCTTGACCTGGGGGAATCTCCACTTCTTCTTTCGTTTAGATTCACTTCATCGCACTGTTCTCATCTGACAAATTTTGTATGCTATTGAATTTGTAGTCTGCGTTCATCTCATCTAGGTTTGTCCCCCTTTTTTCCCTTTTACATAATATTTTATTATTTAATAATTACTTGCAGTATCTGGAAATTACCAAATTGGATTTGATTTTTTCTCTCTGCGCACTGATGAGACCTAGCATTAGCTTAGCATGTTTCCCCCGTTGATCTTAATTTAATCGCATACTTAGTAATAATTACGAAGATATGATTACAATGCAGTTTCACTCAAATCGTGTCTACTTATAAACTGTTGTCATCTTCTTTTGATCTAATCTAGTTCACTAAGTGTGATCTGATTTTTTTTTTCGATTATTTAATTTGAAAATCATCTAGGTATTCTTTTTTTTTTTTTCCTATTAGCACACTACCTGATAACATCTAATACCTGATGTAAAAATTATTCTTTTTAGTGTTATTATTGCCAAATCCTAGCGTAATCGCAGGTCTGGGACAGCAGGTAAGCTTGCTAAATTTAAGTACCTACAGTAAAACCTTGCTAATACGAAACTGACGGGGAATGGCAAAATGTTCGATTTAGGGAGAGTTTCGAAGTAGAGAGAGAGTTCGAATATCCGAGGTGAATAGAAAAAAAATTCGTTTTATCGAGGTGTTTTCTATTTGTACAGTATAATGTATGCGTAATTCAGTACAGCTTATTTTTTTAAAGAAATCAGTTATTTTGGTTTGCTTAATACATTCGAAAAATGCGCGATCAACACATTTTTCAATTTCATCATGCTTTAAGTTGTGTCTAAACATGTTCATAAACAGGGACGTATCGAAGAGTTTTTCTAAGAAGGGCAGGGGGTAAAAATGGTGAAAGTTTGACCTGTTGGGTTTTTCCAATTGACTCAACTCAAAATTCTCAAGTATCAATGCAAAAGAAGAAAAACCGTTTGACTTTGTTAGGTTTTCCCAAATTCTCAACTCAATTCCCAAGTATCAAAGTAAAAAAAAAAAAACCTCTTTTACTTGTTGGATTTTCCCCAACTCGCCTGACTGAAATGGTAAATTTTCCCAGCTGCTGAGTGAAAAATTTCTACAGGCGTCCCTGTTCATAAAAGACGATAAAATTTTCATTTCCTCGTGCAAACTTCAAGGCAAGGTTTTAATAGGAAAACGTTCGAATTTTGGAGGGTTTCTCATGCAAACTTCACATTGGCGAAGTTTTAATATCAAAACGTTCGAATTTTAGAGGGGTTTTCACGTGTTATTTCTCCGTATTACCGAGGGTGTCAAAAACAATGTATTTTTTTCGAATGGTAGAGGTTTTCCCAAGGGACAAGCGTTTTACTTCGTGCTACAGAGGTTTTCGTATTAACGAGGTTCGATTTAATGAGGTTTTACTGTATCAAAATTTTAGTTAGCTCAGCTAACTGAAAGCAAAAACTTCAAGAATCCGTAGGTAATTTACCACCCTAATCCTGACCCCGACAATTCCATTCTGAAGTTGAGCAATATTAACAAATGCATCACATCATATAATACTGCACTGGTGGCACATAAAAAGAAAACTTAAACCACAAACAATTTACTGCAGCAGCACAAAAAGAAAACTTAAATCACAAATAATTGCAACAAGAAAGCACTACACACTATAAGGTATGGCATATGTATTATGTACATCACAAGTACACAGTAATACATTCCTGCATTCTACAATAACCCTATGCCAACTAACTACAGCAGCGGATATAAGGAAAGATAGTGTAGTTTGGAACATCAAAATCAGCCTGTTACTTACATCAGAATCTGTTTCATCTGTGACTGTTTGTTAGTGGAAGCGAAATAAAATATTATATTAATAATGAGCTTTTGAATTAAATATATGTTAATAATGCACTTTTTGAACTAAATTAATTTAAAGTCTCTGCAAACTTGAAAGTTGGATATAGATACAGATGAATGAATACAAATTAAACCTGCTGTTCCTTATAATGAACTTTTTTATGTAATTCATTATGATCTTTACTTCAAAACCGATGGACGAATATATAATGAATACCTACAAATGAAAAGGCTGTATATTGTACTATTTCATTAATAGAGGGAAGTTTTGTGAATATAATATCCGCTGCTAAGTAAATACCCTAAAAATTAGAAAGAACTCACCGACTGGAACACTTCAGGAACGGGGTGCTCAATGCAAGAATAACAAAAATCAAAATTTTGATACCAAACATGCGCAAATTTGGAAAAAACTGCAAAGGAAATAACAATGAATTTATCGTCCAATCTCTGTTCCTGGAAATGACAGACGAGATACCTTCATGAGTTATCAATGTAATCATCTTAATGGGATATATTCCCACATGATCACCACTACAAGTCGGCGATGACAGCTCGCCACCACCTCGACCAGCCCGAATGGATCGCCTTCACATCACATGAATGGAAAATAGCTTCAGATTTTCAACATAATATTAGTGGATAAGTCACTTCACATATCAGTATAGGGATAGGGGATCTGTACTGTCAAATAAAACCAACTGTGATTCAAAGACTTATGAAAATGGTTTCACAATAGATATAAAAGCAACACAATATTTAGGTACTCACCAAAACAACAATCCAGTCATCTCTAGAACAGACATCTGTCTTGAGGAATCTTTCTTTTAGCATGTTGGAAGGAGATTGGACACTAACATAATATTGAACGGCATCTCTATAACACATAAAATATCATATTAGTTGTCGGGGTTAATTGTTTCCAAGCACACATTAGATTTTCAACACTAAGAACTCTTAGGATCCAACAATTCATCTTCATACAGACATTCTCCCGATTGACAATGAAGCCAAATGTGAGTGCTTCTGTGAACATCATTCAGTAATCACACTACTGGTGAGCGATCACTTCACACACACTATCTTAAAATGATTAGATGGTGAGCACTCACAAAGAAATGTGATCGGACAAAAGTCTCAAAACGGAAGTGGTTTGTGACATGTTGCGTGAGCGCTCACCAAATTGTCAATCGGGTTGATCGCTACTCTACATTTGATTCGCACTTGGGAATGTGCAAATGTACATATACATGTATTTTCATTAATTTAGAGAAATATAAATTGTACCTAATCGCTAATTATTTTTAAGCGCGGACTTCTCAGCACTATATGGTAATTGATATTATGATTTACGCATGAAATGTTGATAATTTTACAAGTTGAGCCCTTTCAAAAAGGCAAGCGTTTACTAGCTGTGATCCGAGACTGAAGTATAAGTACTGTTTTTTTTTCAAAAGACGCTGATTCATATATTTCAATCCCAAGATGTGCAAAATACAGACAGAAGTACTTCCTAAAAACAATAATCATACTTACCTCTGTTTCCCGAGAAAATAGAAGCAGATGAACTGAATAGGTAATTGGTAATTCACATTATTACAAATTACAACAACAATAATAATAATAACAATGAAAAATATCTTTGTTACACTCCCTATATGCAATTCCATTCTAATAAAATAGTAATAATGAGAGAAGAACAGATAGATTACCACCAACTGAAAGACTGAAAGTGAAACTAACCAGCATTTTCAATATAGGGTTACCAACTGATTTTTTCAGAAACGCAAACTTGGCTGCTGCTAAGCAAAAACTGACCAAGCAACGTTTGTTGACAAACAACAGAACCAAGCAACAAAATCTGTTTTTTGAGAACAGGTGTGTAGAAATAGAAACTACATAAATATAAATTAGCGTTATTTACTGTGAAGCTTTTTTCCACATTTTTGGATTGAGGGCCCAATTTTGAAAAATTCTACTTTTTACAATCTTTCTAAGGGCCAGTTGTGCAATTGTTGGTTATCGTTAACTAGAGGTTAACTCGCCGAATTCGGCGAGTTGAGTTGTCGAAACAGTGAGTTAGCTATCACGTGATAGTTAACTCACTATTGTACAACTGGCTCTAAGGATACTAATACCTAACCTATTTAGTCAACCAAATAATGTCCCTTGTTCTGTTTTGCTTAACAGCCTCCAAGTGGACGCTGTTAAGCAAAAACTGCCCAAACAACATTTGTTCTTTTGTTGACAAAAGTTCATTCCTCATGGTCTTATCATAAAGGATCATCGATTTCATTAAGTAACAGTTTAATTTTTGGGCTCACACTTTTGGCAATGTTTGCATTGCCAAAAGAATTAAAACTTTCTTTTAAAAATTCTGATCTCAGTCATTGTTTTCAAGTATCCGTTGCATTCAGGCTCATTTCAGTTTCACGCATCAAGTTCTGTTATCAATCATACACTACCAACTTGATAACGGGACAGGCGAATAAGTATGCAATATTGAGTACAGGCTACAGGGTATTGATCTATTGATGACATAAAGGTGTACTAGTAGGTATCCTCTATTACAGTTTACAGTTTACCATTTACGCCGTTTATTACGGGCATTACAACAATGAAAACCTGGTGAAACGGGCATAATCCTTACATCATCAACCCCCTGGACCTGGAACAGCCCTAGATAAATGATAAGAATCATATTTTCTTGGTGCGAGGAAAGAATCCTAGGCAGAGTTTGAAAGTTTTTTAAAAGCTGAAAGTTTTGAGCCAAAAGCCTAATGATTTCTGGAAGCTGAAAGCGAAATCCAAGTGCTACATTGAAGTTGAAAAGCCAAAAGCTGAAACCAAACGTTTTATTATACAGCTTTTTATTTAGCTTTTCCCAGAACTTCGTGACCTTGTTAAAAATAAGAAGAAAAAAAAGAAGAAAAAAGTGGAAAGCCAAAAGCTAAAAGCCAGAAGCTAATTGATATCTGGAAGCTGAAAGCAAAATCTGAAATTTAAATTAAGCCGAAAAAGTGAAAAGCGGAAGTTTTATTCTGGAAATCAAAAGCCAAAAGCGAAAGTTTTATCGTTAGGCTTTCAAATTCCAACGTGATAAGATTCAGAGATGGAAAGCAAAAGCTAAAAGCTGAAACCGGAAAGCCAAAAGCAAAGAGTTTTTTTTACCTAAAAAGCAAAAGCTGAAAGCAAAAGCTAGAATGCACAAATAATTGAAAGCAAAAGCAAAAGTTTTATTTTTTCCAGCTTTTCCAGTATTTTAGTATTGATTTATTATTATTATTTCAAATTTTCATTTTTAGGGTGTTTGCCCGCGCGCAGCGCTGCAAGCACCCTATTGCAATCGAATTTTTATCCTTCTCATAATTTTTTTCTCTAAATACGACTGAATTGGAATATAAATTAGAGTTGCAAATGTTGGCACTATTGCGTCTTTGAAAGAGTGATCATGGAGATCTATCCATAAGCATGCAGCAAACTTCAACTACCATTACATCGATTAGAAATTCACTTTCAACGAAAATTTGTCCTAAATTTAACTGCATCATCACCATAAATTTCAGTTATAATCAGTTCTACTGGTAGAATAATTTCTACTAGTTTTTTGCAGTGTTTCTATTTGAAAGTAGGTACACATGATCACTTTTTCATTTTCCCCCACTAACACCCGCACAGGTGTTTTTGCAGCGCACTCTAGTGCAGTTTTATATTCCAATTGTTTACAGCTCATAGTTCAGTCTTAGCTCAGTTGCGTTCAGATTGTTAGACCAGTCTTAAGGCGGAGGTGTGTGGAAGATGAGAGGTGCTAACCTCAACAGATTTTCATTCTGGCATTTCTGGCGTATATTTGTTTTATCGCATTGACATTGGTACTGTGTCTGAAGCTCTGAACATTAGCTTCAAAGCTTTAACATTTCAGATTTGGTTTTGTTTTATCAATACCAGTGTAGGAAGTTGGCGCAACAACGCCAGAATGCAGAGAAGCCAAAAGTTTGTGCAGTTTTAGGATAATTTTGAGAAGCCAGAAGTTGGAAGCTGAAAGTTTTTCAGCTTAAGCAAACACCCTCTTACTACCTCGCTATCTGCAAGGTAGCTTGTTATTTTCATTATCTCAATGTTCAGTGATATTAATGTGTTAAGGTGTTAACTGTTAAGCAGTGTTGTGGAAAGCTATTTCTAAAAAATATAATGTTGTACAAAATATTTAAAATTTAGGGAAAAAGCCGAAAGTCAAAAGCGGAAAGCAGAAAGCTTATGATTTTTGCGTTGAAAAGCAAAAGCTAAAAGGGAAAGCTGAATATAAAAAAATTTGAAAAGCAAAAAAGCTAAGGTTTTATTTTTCAAGGTCAGAAGCTAAAGCCGTAAGCAAAAGTTTTATCATATGGCTTTCCATCTCTGATAGGAATAGGAAGGAAAGCTCGATGCTATACTTCGTTCGCAAATAGAAAGAAACAATGACGCGAACACTAACTCATGCACACAAGCACGGACTGTAATTCCCTATCAATACAGGCAGGCACAGGCACACAAAAATCGAATACTTACACGTACTCACTTCACACCGCACATACCGCGTCACTCGAATATCCTCGAAGTGTAGCGATTTGGGGAAATTTTATAAAGTCCATCTGGCAGCACTGGTTTCACTAGGGCTCTATAGTTTCACATAGGTATGCTTGGCCGCCATTTTGGTTCGGGTTTTGTTGTTACCAGCGCATTAAATAGTAAATACACAGCGACGCGCGGTATCATTCGCTCTAGAAGTTTTCAAAAAGCTGAACCAAAATGGCGGCTTAGTATACCCATGTGGAACTACAGAGCCTTAGTTTCACTTATCCAGTGATCGAAATTCCAAAATTCCAATCTCCAATGGCGGCGTCTCTTTTATCGTACTTCGTCTCTAGTTTAGGGACTTCATCCGAAATTTAATGACTCGTGTTCGCGTTTTGTAGATTCAAATTGTACGCATTCATAATTTCATCTCTTAAAACAAAAAACTCGTGAGTCATTTCTTTGCAAGGTCGAACACTTGTTGTTTACCGCCGTGTGTACTTCGTTCACTTTCTACTTTGCTATTAAATACTTTTAATATTCTTGCTAATTTATTCTTCTCTTATCAGTATAACTTTTGTGCTTTTGTTATTGTTGAAAAACCGAATAGAAAATGGTTTTAAATAGTAACAAGGATCAAATGGCTGACGATCCTCCGTACTCCCGGTTGTTTGTTGTGTACAACCGGAATGATCCTGTAACTGAGGCAGAACTTCGAAATGATTTCTCTCCGTTCGGTGATATTCAGGATATATTCATTGTAAAAGACAAATCAACGGGAGATCCCAAAGGTATTAATTACCGGTGAGGTATTGTTTCCTGTTCGCTTATTACATAATAGTTATATTTGGTGTTGTGTAATGTTTCCCAGGTGTGGCGTATGTTAAATATCCAAAGATGTCTGAAGCGGCTCTCGCGATGGAGAAATTGAATAATACGCCCATCAAGAATCATACTGGAACATATAAAGTATACATTGCTAAAAGGTGACTGACACTCCACATTTTTGTAGATATGTTATCTTGAACGATTCTGAATTAACGTATCAATGTATTTCAGTCGAGGAGAAGCTAGAGGTCCAGATCACGGCGATCCCGATAGATACTTGCGTTTGTTCGTAATAGTTCCAAAATCAGCCTCTGAAAGTGATATAAAGCAACACTTCAACAAATTTGGCGACGTACAATCAGTAAAGTTACTTAGACACAAGGATACGAATGAAAGTAAAGGAATCGGCTACGTCACGTACAGCAGGTGATACGAAATTGCATCGTCTATTTAAAGTAAATTAGTAAATTTTATTATTTTGAAAGCATATACATGTAATTTGCTTCTACAGAGTGTACGAAGCTGCAAAGGCTGTTGAAAACGGAGAAAATGAACACGGATACAAGGCGGTCATTGCACGTCCTAAAGAAAAAAATCCTTCAGAAACGAATGTAGCTCCTCACAGTACTCCAAGATCATCGATCAGTGGTGAGATGTAAACGGTTATCGGGTTTTCTATTCATTATTATCATCTGCTTGTCTTGTTATTATGACTGATTATTGAGCTAGCATTTTTTTTGTTATTCAGTAGACATCCATACAACTGGTGATTTCTTTCATGCTAGTGTATCTTCAAAATTATCTAAAGATCACGTGTTTCGTCTTTTTGATATTGCTCCTGGTCTCAGAAATATTCAAATTGTCAGTCAGAGTGTAAGTTCTCAAGGAATACAGCCTGTCAGTGTCAGAAATTCTGATTTTTGAAAGCATATTCTATTTTGTATTAAATTTAATAGGCCTATCGATCCGAAATTGTTGCCACTTATAACTCTACTTTGGCAGCTGAGTATGCTCTAAATAAATTGCAAGGAATGGAGTATCCCTTGGGCGAGTACATCTGTGTCGAATCAAAACTGGTTAACAAGTAATGCATCAATTTTCATTGTTGTAAAAATCATTAGATGATACTGAATTGGTTGTAGCCATTCTCATCTTCCAAACTACCGGCAGTGTGTCATTTTTAGTAATAATTGTACTCTTTATCAAGGTCATCGCAGAACTCACCGAATGCTGGCTCTAGTATGAAACGGGATTATCGTGGCGAACAGGTAGATTTCAGATCTGAAGCAATATCTGATGCCAACAGCGAAGTTAATCAAAAACTGTCGGCCCTTTCTAAAGCATTAACCGATGCGACTGCGCTGCTGAAATCAGCGGGTCTTTCAACTGGTAAGTATCTTGTAACTTCGTCACATGATTAATGCAGATGAACCAAGAAGAAAAATTTTGAATGAAATATTGCATTTTAGAAAAGTTAGGGATGGATGAATTTGTTGACAAGTGGTCTTCGTCGTACTGCACTTTCCAGTTACCGCCGCCACAAAAAGTGCTGCCCAAAACTTCTTTCAATGAAGCAACTGGAATGCGGTAAGTTAAATGATGAGTAGGAAAGAACGAAGAGATTGAAGACTGAATTCTGTTTATGAACATGTACGTTAGTAGAGAATTTTGTTTATGTGCCCAAGTGGAGAGTTGCATTTTGGTATATAAATAACGTATGCCAAATTTCATTCGAAAAATATTGGTATTTATTTTGTACCTACGGTGCTGAAGAGTTGAATATTATTTAAGATTCCTGCAGGCTTGATTAAACATCTTTTGGCATTCTTCTATATTTGCTTAAGACTTCTGAAGAATTTCGCAGTACTCTTTTGGACATGTTTTCCACTGTTGAAGTTTCTTTCAGACATATTCAAAACTCGTCAACCTTCACGCAGACTCTTTAAAGACTACGCCAAACTTATCACGATTTTTTGTACTGCTCATGCGTATCTAAGACACTTCAAAATTTATCTGCGACTCTTTGAGGCTTTTTTAGGGCTCTGAAACTTCTTAAGACTTATGTCAGCGTTTTTGAGACTCTTCGAGAGTTTGTTACGACTCTAAAACATTTTAAAAATAGTTTCAGATTAGTTCAAAACATATCCAAATAGGGTACTGACTCTTTTGTAACTTCACAGTTTTTTCAGACTCATTTAAGATGTTTTTAAATTCACTGAAACTCTTTTACGGTTATTCTAAACTTGTTTCAAATTTTTCCGTGCTGTTTGTAATGTCTAAATTGTTCGTAAAGATCCTGGATTAGATCTCAAGAAGTCTTGAAAAGTCTTAGCGAGTATTGAACAACTAGGGAAGAATCTGACGAATTCTAAGTTTCGGCTAAAACCTGAATGGCCTTCAACTTGGAATGTGTTAGAATTGAACGATTCCAGGTTGTGCTGTCAACGTTCTTCACCTTATTGGTTTCTCAACTGAACAATAACTTTTGGAGAATTTTCAACCATTCAGTATTTATCTCTTAGAAGACGGCTTGGGATGAGCAGGCCTTGAGAGTAGGTACTTAAGTGGTCGTTTGGAAAGATTTGAGACCATTTCAGACTTGTTCAGGATTTGCTAACTGTCTAAACTTTTAGTGCTCATTTTAGACCCTTGGAGACATGTTCGCTGTAAGACTTTTGCAACCCACACTGACTTTTCGAGATGCGTTTCAGACTTACGACTCTTCTCGACTAAATTAAAACTCTTCAAGACTTAATCCAAACTTTTGAGAATTCTTCTTCACTTGTTCAAGGCGTCGTGAGACTCATTTAGGATTTTTGAGGCTCTTTCAAATTTGTTTGAAATTGGCTAAGATAACTTGAAATTTGCTTAGACAGTTCAGGATTCGCTGAGATAGTTCAAAACCCGTTGAGACTTTATAACTCTTTCGAACTTGGTCAGGATTTCTCAAGACCTTGCAAGATTCTCGTGACTCATTTAAGACACCTGAAGGCTCATTCAGACTTGCTGAAACTCGCTGTGGTTGTCCAAGGCTGCTTTAACTCTCCCCAGACTTCTATATAGCTCTGTAATGTAACAATTTATTCCCACCACACGACCCCCTCATACTGTAGGCCTGATTCTATATTTACTCAAGATTTCATAAGTCGCATCAAGAATCCAGCAAGGTTGTCTGAGATTCTATTGAACTTTCTCTCCGATAATTTATATTTAAAGCATTTTTAATTCATATTTTTCTCCCTAGAAGGGACATAATTTATTAGATAATTATTTTATTTAAGTAGGTAATTTATTTTTATAATTATATGAATTATAAGGAAAAAAAGAAACAGTTTGTTCCTATTTTGAATCGTGAGTTATTATATTATAGCTTAATTTAGCTTATTTTTATATTACTTCAATTTTGCAGATTCATTTTTAGTAAAATTTAATTTAAATATTATAATAATTATAAAAAATGTTGCCCTGTCTATGTAACCGCGCGTGTTTGGAAGTGTTCATTAAGGTTGCGTGAAGCCTGAAATCGTCGTGAATGAGGGCCTGGGTTGTTTTGAACGACTCCTGCAATCCTTGAATTGTCTTCAAGACGACAGGACGGGTCTTGAAGGAGTATTGAAAAGTCATCAAATAGTTTGAAAAAGTCTTGAAAAATGTTTAAAAATCTTGAATCCGTTTGGACGAGTTTCAAGAAGTCTCAAACGAGCTTCAGCGAGTGTAAATGAAGTCTTGAAAAGTGATAGAGTCTTGAACAAGGCTGAAAAAGTATCACACGGATCTGGAAGTGTATTGAAAATCTTGTACATGCCCGGCAGAATCTTGACAATTTGAAAACATTCCTGCAAATTTTCAACATTTTTAACCAATTCGGGAAAATCCTCAACAGTAATTAAATCTTCACCAACTGCGAGAAAAACATCAAAATTAAAGATAATATTTTTCCTTCTGTGTGCACTCCAATGATCAATCCATAGTGCACCAGCTACTGCCAAATGCGAAATTTTCATATTGTGAATCTCTTACAGCTTATTCATCGTCGGCCATCCCTCGGCCCCACCTCTTGAAGCCCTGTATGATGTGTACTGTCGTTTTGGAAATTTTGCGGGTGCGACTATCTTGCAGCGTAAAAACTACGGGTATTTGTATTACACGTCCCCTGAGAGCGCGTTGAAGGCCATTGAAGTAAGAAATCCTTTTTTGTAATTTGTTCACGAACTTGATGTTCAAGACACGGAAATAAACTTAGACTGATACGATTTTTCAGGCTACTGACGAAAAAGTGATTGCGGGAATGAGTATTAAAGTTTTAAAAGCTGAACCGAAAGGTGAACCGGGCCATAAACGCAAGAAAGTTGACTTCTAGGTTTGTTTTTAATTTACCGCTAAATATTTTTCCGTACCAATTGAGTTACTCGAAAAGTAACCGAGGACTTGGTACCGAGTTCTGATTGCGTAGAATTCCTACAAATGCATGAAGCCGTGAATCATTTAGTGAGAAATAGCAAGGTGCTTGGAATGCTATTTGTATTTCACACTTTGAGAAAACGAGTAACTGGATGTGAACTGATGGCGGTAACATGATGGTGAATGGGTTTTGCCCCGTGCATTGAAAGCTGCGATGCACGATCTCAATTATTTAACTTCGAATTTGTACTTCCACGTATTATGCTTTGCCTTCTGCTTAAGATTTCTATTTGCCTTCTCGGAAAAAGAAAACCTTGAGCTAGGCTATTTCTCTTGTATCATACTAGTACCAAACATGGAAAAATGGTGGGAAGCTCTTGCCTAGCACTATCCAAAAATGGGCAAGAATACAAAAATCGAGGCGAATTCGTTATTTAAAGATCGATAAGTTCATCGTGGTCATAATTGAAGGTGATCTGTCGGTTATAATCTTGAATCAGTGGCTATTGTCTTGCTCATCTTTAGCCTAGCTTTCGCTTCTTCATCTTAAGATAAAGCTTTAACTAAGGAGTTCACTTCGTCATATTTTTGGCTTGAATTGGCATAAGT
Organism: Acanthococcus lagerstroemiae; assembly: GCA_031841125.1. Lineage (NCBI taxonomy): Eukaryota > Metazoa > Arthropoda > Insecta > Hemiptera > Eriococcidae > Acanthococcus > Acanthococcus lagerstroemiae. The sequence continues at coordinate 25,153,065 of CM063110.1, forward strand.
CCAGGCTTTTGCCAACTTAGTACCAAGTGTTGTATTTTGTTGTACGTGATTGCATCGTGAGTGGCCCGCCTCATTTGCATTGCTTTCATTCGCTAAATTGAACATACGGATGAAATCAACCCTTGCTGTGAATTTAGATTATTCTGTTTCGTGCTTTCGATTAATCCTTATTTTTTCAGTAATCGGTATAATAAGTGTTTGAGAAACTGAATATAAACTGTGATACTCCTTACTGCTTTCGACCTAATCTTAAAAGCTTCCCTAAGGAAAATGTCGCTCTGATAGTGAATAAAATCATTCAAAAGTAATGTGGAAATGATTATTCTATTTTAACTTTGACGTATTATTTGTTTACAGGCATAAGATAAGGTAACAAACTAAATAACGACATATACTGTATCGTGCCAGTTTACTTACTCAACAAAATACAGAACTCATTACGAAAATGAACTAATTTACTGGTCTTCTTACGCCGAATAATTCATCATACTTGGGTCGAAAAATTGAGTGGCATGTACAGCTAAGAAATACGGATACGTTGAACTTCACAATTAACTTAATGAAATTACAATATTATAATTTAGTAATTATTTAACTGTTAATGATTTTTACAATATCACTGTCTAGTTGCGAGAATTATTTGTACGTTGACGCTATCGAGTGTATTGGTACTGTTCATTACGATTTACCGGATTTTCGAATCTTACATGAGTATTCACATGTATTTTATTACACCTTCAACTACTGTATTACTACAAAGTCATATCAGTACTTTGCATTTACACTATAATTTATCCTGTATAACTTACTGATTTTAGTTTCTTCATAGACATCATGTACGTACAAGGCTAGATGAACTCTCACGATAATGAGTGGAAGTTCGTTGTATAACTGCGCCTGACAGGAAAGTCAAGTGAATGAAGCGCTACTCGATGCGCAAAAACCCGCCAGTTACCCGCGGAAAAGTTACCCTTTTGTAACTCTTCGATTACCCGGGTAACTGAGGGGTAACTACAGGGCTACACGGGTAACTGAAGGGTTACCAGTTACCCGAAGAGTTATAAAAGGGTAACTAGCAGGTTTTTGCGCATCAGGTATAGCTATGTGTATGAGGATTTTTCAAATATCTCAATTGATTCTTATGTAAAAATGTTGAGAATAAAATTTCCTGTAATTTTCTATCAAATTAGTCCAGTTGTTCAAAAAAAATGGTACCTAGACTCATTTGATAGAAAGTCACAAGGCACATCAATTTTGTTCTCAACATTTTTGCATGAAAATCAATTGTTCGTGAGCAGTGTTTGGAACCGGAACCGAAATCGAATCCGGAACCCATTCAAATGCAACAGTTTCATGAGACCGAAACCAAAACCCTTTCAAGTGCAAAAGACCGAATTAAGACCTAAAACCTTAAACGCAACTGGTCATTAACCAAAACACAAACCAAATGTTTGAAATGTAGGTTTAACTGAAACCAAAACCGACTGCTCATATCTGCGTCAAGACCATTAACCAATTAAATGAAAAGGTCCCAATCGGTCTTCGGTCAATGCGGCTTTCTGTTATCTGTTCTTCTTTGTTGCCGACCTAGTAAAAGAGTTAGATATTTGAACTGATCTACAGAATAATTCAACCTCCAATGCCCATTCCCAAGTAAGTCGATGCTACAGTTCATATCTTATGGTTGGTTTCCAATTATGGCTGATTTGACTATAGAAATGATGAGATTTTTATTTTGTTTAGGAAAGATCTTTTGAGCCCGACTGAAACCGATTCATTATGTGAAGTGAAGACCATAACCAAAACCGGCTCAGCAATGAAAGAACGAAATAAGACCCTTTCAGTATTTTAAATCGGTCTCATGACCGAAACCGAAACCTATTGAGATATTAAATGGAAGTTCCAAACTGAACCCAATCCAAATGGAAGCTACAAAGCCCGAAACCGATCAAAACGAAAAATTGAATCGGTTCCAAACACTGTTCGTGAGACATTTGAAAAATTCGCGTACGTGTAGCTATAGCGCTCCATTCACTTGACCTTCTTGTCAGGCGCAGATAATACTATCCTTAGTTTACGAATTTTAACACGCATCTTCATTAATGGAGAGTTCGTCATCTAGCATCTAGAGTTTCCTATCCCTTCTTTTTTTTTTTTTTTTTTTAAGTAATTAGTTTGTTTGAACCTACCGACAGAAATGCTTGCATTTATTTAACTTGTACTTCTGGACTAGTGAAACGTTCTTAACACTGTCAATTATTTACAGACTCAAGTTTCAGAGTTTCGGTACCTATGATGAAAACGGATTACCGTAAACCGTCATTAAGATTTTTAAGTCACTGTCTTAGATGTAAGTGACCGCATTTCCTAGTTTTGAATCCAATGGTTGTGAGTGGTGATGTGTGGGAATAAAATAGTGATTATCAAAAATTCATTTTCACTAGTTGCTCGAATTCAGATAGGTTAGGTACATTTTCATTAGTATAGGGTTTGTGTAATTTTCAGATAATTTAATGACTGCAAACATGAGTATTTTGGATTTTAATGTTTAGGAGATCTCAAATTGGGAATCCATTCTCAATGAGATTTATTGTACTCCGGTTTGTACTATCGAGGTGCAACTATTAAATAACGAGACTGGTCATCAAAAACATTATTATTTAGGAGCACTTGGTGTAACTATGACACGACGTTACCGATCTCCCGTTCTGTGAACGCTATCTACCAGAAATTCATACCAGTTATGTAACAACATGTGCAATAATGATTCGAATATTCTGAAATCGTAGAAATCTATTTCATTTTCATTATCAGGAAAAATTTGTTCTCAAAAAGCAAACATTTGCATTGAAAATAGTGGATTTTTCGATTTCGAGTCTGCTATTTTTGGGATGAGTAAAGGACATCATATATCGTTGTGTAGCTCTACTGAAGGCCGAACGAATGGTACTACGAATTTTAGGACGAATACGGTGGCTGTTGAAGCACAAATAGGTGTTTATCAGCCACAAACTGTCTCAGGGATAGCGCAATATGATCAGGCGCGCTATCCTGATTCAAAATCCACAATTTCTCTTTCCAGAGATCCGATCTTCTCATTCTCGTTCCCTGAACTTGGCCAACACTTCCAAATGATAATGTTGGTTAATTGTTTTACCTTCTGGCACCCTTTCCAACCTTTTCCCGAAAGTGAAGCCTGTCTTGAAAGGAACGCATTTCGAATCATTGGAGTTGGCCTTTTTGAATGGCATTCCAGAGGCAGTGTTCCAGATTTGTTATGGAAGAATGACATACGTATACGACGTTGTATAAATATAGTGGAGGGGGGTTTATTGAAGGGGGTAAATGTCACGTTAAATGATAGTAATAATAAAGATGTTTTTGATAACCAGTCTCGTTATTTAATAGCCGTACCTTGTATATTGTGTGCTGGACGAATGGTTGACTACATATTTGTTGAAGCATCTGTTTTCTGTAAACCATGTCGGGTTTTTAGTACTAGAGATGTTCAGCTGATATGATGTAAAAATATAAATGTGTTTTAGAACAACTGTATGTCATATTTGAGAAGCGATATGTCTCATGTTTTTCAAAACTCGTTTTATAGCGTCATCGGGTGGAAGATATAATATGTAATAAACACATACGTACAGTGTCCACCTACCAATATTCAGTTCGGTGCTTCACCAGGCAACCTAAGTGTCACTGGTGGCACACATACATAGTATACACAAGAGTACCACGTTATTTCATTTTCCTGTAAAGTTGTGAAATGTGGACAGAGACCGTTTTGGAGTATCGCTTCTCATTTGTATAAAGCATTTATGGTAGTATTAGGAACATTCCGAAATTTATTTACCTGTGCAATGATTGTACTGAGAAATTAACTGTTAATAACGATACAATAATATTTCAAATGTGCAGGTGTGCCGAATTATTTAACAATGATAACTTGACTGCATGTTTAGACGTACTAGGTTTGCAGCTAATCCCGCGAAAAAAGTATTTCCGAGTTTAACGAGAATACTACCCAAATGGAGTACTTCTGAGTACATTTTCAGTTGTATCTTTGACAAGCTCGGTAATGCTGTATCCGGGATGGATAATACAGGATTTCAAATGTTGCAGTTGGAAAAAATTTTAAATATTGTTGTAGAACTAGTAGTTAGTTGTGACTCGAGTTCAGTTGCTTTGTAATGCAGGAGGAAATTGTTTCCTTAACTACGAGTTTAGCTGCTATCGTATCATGGCTTTTATATCTTTTTAAACTAAAGAGATTCACGTGTATGAAGCTATGAACTCACTCACTGGACTAATATACCCATTACAACTTTTTGACACAAGTCTTAGGAACAGTCGACAGATTTGTTGAGGATGCTTCATAACGTTATTGATCAAAAGGTTAATAACAGTACTTGCCTCATGTAAAGTAGCTTTCTTTTTTCAACCGTCATTATTTTCCTGCCCATTCTGTTATTTTAATATTTTGGTCGGCCATACACTATGCCTTTTTAGTATCTTAATTCTTCAAACTTTTTTTCCCCTACGGGCAGGTATTCATTTTGTCGACTAAGTAACTACAGTAAGTATAACTTTTTCATATACATAACATAACCTACTATTCTGTCGAAATATAATGTAGTTTTGTAAATAAAAACGGACTTTATACTTACCAATTTGTACTACTGATGAAAAGTTACACTTAAGTACGGATTTTCGAGAAGGTTCTGTCTCATCTTAGGATCCTCATAAACGATAGGACCTTCTTAATAACCATTTACTCAACTGAAAAAGTAAGTACTTGTACAATGAATATGAGATGAACTTTTATTATTATAGTTATTTATGCTGAGAATTCTGTATTTTTGATTCTGTAAGAACGATTTGTGTCTTTTTTACAGGTAGAGAGTGGATTTTTCTCATAGACATTTTACTGCTTTCCTGGTGATGGATCTCCATTATGCAGTATTCAGGGTGGGGTATTCTCTTATTGTTTTCAGTAATCGTGATAATAGGTAGATCTTGGTTATTCTGTTGATTGCTTCCCTGTAATCCAAATCCTTGCTCTTGCGCAGTATTTCATATAATTCCAACTTAATAGGAATATCAGAAATGTATTTATCTGTCTCTCAATCTCTCTTGTAGATCATGAACTGATGAAGAAAGATCAAAGTAGTTGGGCTTTCTTGGATTGTCTTCAGTCCTCGTGTTCATTGGTAAGTCTTCATTACTTATAGTTTTCATTCCTTCAATAAATAAATGTTTGAATTTATTCTAGTCTCAATATGATATACTGTTAGTATTCCAGTGGTATCTCGCATGATTCTACTTGAGTTGACTAAACCATTGTGTGTTGCTCTCTTATAGATCGATAAGTAATGGATCAAGATCTGTGCTAGCCTCTATAATGTTTCATGATGATCCGTTCGTTAGTACAAGAATGCCTGCTGTTAGTTTTGGTGATACTTGATGAAATAATTTTATGTGTGCTGCAAAGGAGACTTTAATCATACCTAATAAGGTTTACAAGTCTTATTTCCGCATGGGTACTTGATGAAGAGTCTTAACAGACCACTACATCTGAGAGTATTGACATATTATGTCTGGTGATGGTAAAGTGGCTCTAAGGTATAACGGACAGCAGTTGTTGCGAAGTGCAATCGAAACTCGCTTATAAACTTGCGAGTCAAGTGTCTGTCTGTCTGTCTGTCTGTCTCTCTCTCTCCTCCCCCCCCCCTCTCTTGTCTCTCCACGAGTCGCTGAGCAATCGCAATCGTAAGTTGTGTTTGAGGCGATTGATCGCACAGCTAGGGACTAATAACCCGATTGGTTTAAAAGCAAGATTCAGCGGAACTGTTATCCGAAAGCGAATATAGTCTCCGCCACAGCAGTAGCGTAGCCAGACTTGGTTTGAAGGGGGTGGGGGTTCGTTTCACTTCAGGTGTAATACTTACTATTACGTACTTACCAGGATAAATTTTAATTTTTTCACATTTTCGGCTGATGCCAGGGGGTTGGCTACGCCCCTGACGGACAGCCATCTTGCAATCAAAATGGCTGTCTGTTGTACCTCCCCTTAGAGCCGCCTTAGTGACGGCGTGTGCGTGGCTGGAATTAATAGGCTAGAGGCATTCGAAATGTGATGCCACAGAGGGATGTTGAAGATCTCCTGGATAGAAAGAATATGGAACGTGGAAGTTCTGAAACGCATAGAGAAAGAACGAGAGGTACTAGCAACAGTCAAAAGAAAGAAATTCGAGTATCTGGGCCAAGTGCTTCGGGGCCCTAAATATGACTGTTGCAGACAATCATGTACAGACGGATCGAAGGAAAGAGATGGGTTGGCAGAAAGGCCATGTCACGGTTGCGGCATCTGCTAAATTGGATAGGGATGACACCAAAGGTGCTGTTCTATTCAGCCAGGGACCGCGATAAATGGAGAAAAGTTGTCCGGGATGCTGTGGCAACAGTCTAAAGTCCAGATGGATGTGGCACCCAAAGAAGAAGAAGAAGACTCAGCGAAGACGTTCTTCATAATTAATAAGAAAACTGAAAATATGAAGAAATTATAGGTAGTAATATCAGCTGGTCAAATTTGAGCAGGTAGATATTGTTTGAAGACTGAAGCGTATTATGTTATCAAAAGGAATGGTTTGGTGAAATATGGCCTTGGATTTTCGCAAAATATATTATTTTATTATTAAAAGCATGTTTTTTCTTTCCAAGAAAAGGTTTACACGATTTTCCTGTACGTTTTCTCGATATGACTTCTCTGTGCAATTTTTCTGTACGATTCTCTTGAATTATTTCTTCTGTACTGAGTGCGTCATGAAATGAAATTCAATCTTGTTAGCAAAATATTCTATTACTGAATCAGTTGAGTTTTAATGTTGGATTAATTGTATTGGAGAATTTTGGATCAGTTTCATTGGAGATTTAATTTTATTGTCAAGTCAACTTTCTTTTGGCCGATTATCTTCCTGTAAAATAATCTTATTGGCTGATTAATTGTATAATTGAATCAGTTTTATCGGCGTGTCAATTTTAGTAACGGATCAATTGTATCGGGTAGATGAGTATTGTTGGTGGATCAAATTTACACGTAGGTCAGTTTCATTTGTGCATGTAAATCTTAGTGGCGGATCAAATTTCTCGGCAGATGTATTTTATAATAATTTGATTGGGTCAATTTCTCTGACTTGTAAAATAATTGATCTGCCAGTGGTGTTGGAAGAGCAATACACATAAGTTAACTACCCCTCCTTTAATAATTTGAGATGAGGATGTACAAGTATCATTTATACCATTTCCCCCCCCCCCCACGGCACGAAAAATCCAATGACTGTTGAGCAAGTTGATAGAAAGGCGTCATGAAAGACTTCAGAAACGAAGTTCACTATACATTTTTTGCTTGTCAACAATTGACTCGCCTTTCAATCTGATACATGAACCATTTCCTTGTTCCCTTTTGCACTTGTCAACTCAAACTTTATAAGCTTTTGTACCTCTTTAAAGTATGATCTTTCGACACCACTGTGTCTGGCTGATATATTTTGTCGATATAAAAATTAGTTAATGGATAGAGGTGATTGGTATAATCATTTAGGGGAAGGGGGTTTACTTCTTTGGTTGGCGGTTTAGTTTTTATTGGCGAATAAATTTCATTGGCCAGTTAATTTTATTTAAAGATTAATTTCATTGGCCAGTTAATTTTATTTAAAGATTAATTTTACTGGCGGATCAGGTTATAATGTCGATCAATTTTATTGGCGAATCAGTTTTATTGACCGATTAATTTTATTTGTGGAATATTTTACTGCTGCGAAGCTGCTGCTGCCGCTTCGTCGTCTCTTCTCGTCGGTTGGTGGACCGACTCTCCGGGCATTGATGCAGCCGGCTATTATCGTCTTTATTGTCTTCGCGGCCGCAGCCCCACGCTTTCTTCCACGCGACACTCCCGTTCTCCAGGTGAGAGCCAGGACGCTCGTCTCCAGTCGATCGGCATCGAGCTTCCTGATCACCCATCCTCTCAGCTTCTTCAGAGCAGTGACTTTGATTCCTTTATCCAGCTTAAAGGTGATATATCTGTGGTCACACCTTGACTCCTCATTCAGCGCGGACCAGCTCTTGATTCAATGGGCTAGCCCACCTGACGCGAAGGTAATGTCTATGACCGACCCCCACTCTTCATGGAATCGGGTTGGAGTGCCGCCGGTGTTCATCGGAACCAAATCTGTCCGGGCAGCAAGCTCCCCCATGCAGCAGCGAAACTAACTGTTTTATCGAGGGGGGTGACAACTGAAAATTTGCCGAATAAAATGAATTGAAAATGAATATTTTGTTGAGTGGCCAGTAAACTTTTTATTACATTTATCGTTCACCAACTGCCAATTTGCCGAATTTTCCAACTGCACTGACGATCTTGGGCGGGCACCCCCCCCCCCCTTGTTTCGCCGCTGCCCCCAGGACATAACCTCGAGGGTTTGGCAGAATGATGCAATTGGTTGAATAATTTAATCTGGTCAATTTCTTTGATTGACGGTGTAATTTCATTAGGAAATTGGTTTGTAGAAATTGGTTCGGTGGCACATGGCAAGACATGATTGATTTAGTTATAAATTTACCTAATCGATTGATTTCCTAGATTTGTAAATTTATTGTACTATTGGCAGGATGTGATAAGTTAATTAATTCGGCTGGTTTTCTAATTGTTTGATAAATTTTGTTTATGGATCAATTCTATTGGCGAATCAAATTTTTGAAGGAATCATCTTCTTGGTGTAGGTATCAGTTTTATTGATGGATCAATTTCATTGTCGAATCAATTTTATTTATGGATGAATACTATTGGTAAATCAAATTTGTTCGCAGATCATCCTAGTAGTGCATCAATTTTATTGGCGTATCAAGTTTTTAATAATTAGATAATTAGATTTTATTACTCAATTTCTTTGATTTGCAAACGAATTTTTCTGGTCACTGGCGCTGAAACAGTTAGGTACAGATGTACAGAAGTATATACTACGCTCTAAAATATTGGAGAGATGAAGAATATAAAGTATCACTTGTAGCCCCTCCCGAGGCACAAAAAAAAATCAACGACTTAGGTATTCAGTATGTTGATTGAGGTGGTAGATCAGTTTAGTTCGTGTACTGGTTTTCGATTGGTTGTAAGTTTTTCTTTTTTTTTACTGATGTAATAATAATTGTCTTTAGTGAACCAATCTAACTTTGATGTCAATTCTATTGGTGGTTCAGTTGTATTGACGAACCAATTTTAGTTGTGAATTATTGAAGAGGTTAGAATCAAAACCGACACTTGCCATTTTACTTTAAGTGTGCAAATAAGCAAAATACTGTACACGGGTGTAGGGATATTTTTTCTTGCTGCTTCCAAGTATAAGCAGGTTCTCTTCCCCCAAGCCGAGCCCGGGCCTGTAAGTTTGAAATTTCCTAAGAAAACTATCAAAGTAGGGGTATTTTGTGTCGCTAATTACGAATACATGGTATCAAATTATAATCCAGCTCCAAGATATACAAGAAAGTTGAATTTTGTACCCAAAAGTTTGGAAATTAGATCTATGATTGCGGATACCTACTACCCCTATTGACAAGCTGTGATTCCAATTCTTGTGTGGCAATTCCACTACTAACAGGAAGCTTCGTTATAGGTCGCTACCGTTTTCTCAATGTTATCATGCTGAAGAATGAGTGGCAGTCCGAGAATTTGGTAGCCATTTTGAGCTTTCTAATCGGTTTCGAATTGCCGCCATTGCGGTCCATTAGAGGTGGCGTTCGAGAGGCTTTAAAATTATGGCTATTTTGCGGAATTTCTTTTGTCAACATGAATGGCATTGGCTACGCCGATTCGATAAGAAAGTAAAACGTGGAAAAAAATATAACATCTCATTGGTACCAGAGGAAGGTTCGATTTATTTTCATTTTTCGGTAGATTCCATAAGATTTCATTGGTACAGTTCGAAGTGATCCATGTATTTGCAGGGTGTCTACCGGTCATCTAAGTCATCTAAAGTCATATTTTTTCGCTGTAGGTTATCTTCAATATTTTTTTATTCTTTTAAATAGTTGAAAAAGAAATTGATAAATAAAAATGAATAAAAAACTGCCAAAATAACATAAATTTATTGTACAGTCATCGGCTAGTGAGTAAATAGTCGGTAAGTATGAATGAGATAGAAAGAAAGCGTAGAAATGATGTTTTAAGTGCAATATAAAGTAGGGATGCAACCGAAGAGTAAGCGATCGGAGTGAGCAAAAAATTTTTTGAGGCTAATAAAAATTGGATAAAGGTCATCTAGTCATCAACTTATCACTTCTAGTAGTACCCTGATTTGCCATTTCGGAAACGGGGCGTCGTAGAAGAGTGGCCGGCTCCAGAGTAACTACATGTCTCCCCGTAGAACATGCCTTCAATAAAATAATTGCGATATTAGTACACTGATCGAGGGTCGGGGGACACACCCTGGCACACCCTGTTCGAGTGTGAGGCCTGTGATGAGGAGAGCCGCGGGACGGCAACAGTGATCGATCCCGGCGGCGGAAACACCAGATGCGACAACGACGATGGCGTAATCAGCCGTCTCGCGCCGGGCCCCTTGGTTTCGGAAATATTGAAGAGCTGTAGCTGATGGAACCGGGTGTCTGCCTTTGTCTCGGCCATCATGTAGAAGAAGATGCAGACAGGGTGGTCGAGGCAGAGCGCCGACGGACAAAACTCGGCCCACACCATCACACAGAACAACTCTGTACCACCCTAGAAGAACTGCTGCGGACCCCCCGGGAGGGCTCCTCCGCCGTCACCACCTTTCTGCGTCGCCACACGTACCAAGACGAGGAGGTGAGGAGTGAATGAAGGAGAAGCGCGTCCGGCTTTGGGGAACTTGAAGGTTAGTGCTGGGAGCGCTAACCTTGGTCAGTAGGGTATCCCATGGTAGCCTTCGCAAGACGCGCGCACGGAAGTGGAAGGCGAAATTGGGGCTCGGGCCGGTCTCAAAGCGTCTCTCTGACCACTGGTGCGATACTCGAAAAGGTAGTTTCCGTGGCAAGGGGTGCTGGGTCTCAGGGGTCACTTTGGCATGCGTGCGTCGTCATACGTCTTACCACACCACCAATACACCGATATAGTTATAGTTCTTAAAAAACCAAAATAAAATGAAAGACTTCACTTCATTTACCTCTGAACGCTGGTGAACAAGTTCCAGACAAGAAGAGTACGTATTTATCAGATTTACCCTCGTTGGAAAAGCGACGAACAGCTTGACGTTTCTCTGTGTCCACTGTCCATAGGTGTCCTTTTATATAGGTCACTAAAGTGCAATCGGTAGTATGAAAAAACCTGTCCCTGTCTTCCTTTTTAGCGAATTTAATGTTGATGTTCCATGTTCTTTTTCTTCTACGTTTTCGTTGTTACCTCATTCTTTATTGTCTCGCTCGTATTAATGCCATTCTAAAAACGACTTAATTTCCTTCGAGGTATTGTTGGTCTGGATAATCATTTTTCAAAACTTGCATTCCGATCAGCGAACAGTGAATGAGGCAATCATTTTTTTGTAACCGTAATAAAACGCTTTATATTCTGCTTGCCAAAACATACAATGTCCAACAAAAGATTCAGGGCAGTCGGCAGTACTATCTGTTAAGCATCGGGGTAGGTAATCCCTTCAAGTTCGTATTCCGAATCAACTCTAGTACTCTGGACGTGCTTCTTCTTCCCGGACACGATGAAAACGCGAAAAGAAACTCCAACCAGCAGCTTATTGTATCCCCCCTCACAATTAAAATTAGTGAAAACACAAAACTTACCAATTCCGATTCAGTAAGTAGAAATGTTCTGAAATGCGCTGGCTTTCATTACTGGAACAAATTTTTCAAGAAGCACCGGAAAACTGTAAAATAAAGAAGGGGGATAAGTATTCTTCTGATATTTTTATACCTACACGCTGTAGCCTACTGTGAGCTGTGGGCCACACTCAGGGGTGCGACACCGGAACAGTTCCGGTAAGTTATTGTCACTTCACCATCACCGTTTGGCGGTAACCGTTGTGCGTTATTCAACTTGAAAATTGGTTCTCGTACAATAATAGATAATAATAATACTTAATAATAAAGCTTTATTAATACTTGAAAGTGGGTGGTATCTCATTGAGTTTTCTTCAGGGCTACTCAGCCAATCGGAAGGTCTAAAAACTTAGCTAAAAGCTAACGTTTCCAAACAACTGGCTTCGGCTGACAGCTTATGGCTAACGTGGTCGCATTAGCTAGTTAATAGCTAATAGCTAGCTAATTTTGGGCCAAAATCGATCGGCTAACAGCTAAAAGCTTCGGCTTAGCTAAGCAGCCCTGATTACGGTTGGTGGAAAGGCCAAAAACTTAGCTAAATGCTAGCATTCTCATACAATTGGCTTCGGCTAACAGCTAACGACTAACGTAGTCTCATTAGCTAGCTAATTTTGGGCCAAAATCGATCAGCTAACGACTAAAAGTTTCGGTTTAGTTAAGCAGCCCTGGTTTTCTTTACAGTCATTTCACTGTACAGATGTGCCAACCCCCAACTCAAGTCGCTCACTGCCGGGCATAAGCCTCTTCACCTAGATTCCGCGTCTTTCGGTTCTGGACAGTTCTTGTCCGAAGCCTCCCCATCCTCTTAACCAATTCATCCTACCATCTGGCACCAGATCGACTTCTTCTATTTTTATAGTTATGGTAGCCACTCAAGTAACGTCTTACTCCATTTTTCTGTATTTGATCGTATCACACATGTTCTGAAAATTTGAATTTACTTTTATTTATCGAACAAATAATATTCTTGCCTTCTGTTTTCTTGCAACTTATTTGGTTAGAAATTTAGTTCTTGAGTTTCGTGTTCAAAATCGACCTTTCCATTTTCCATGTGTACTTTGTAATTTGTTGGATTGATGGATTGATTTTGGCGTTAGCGACCATGTTTGCTCAGCGTAGGATAAAGAGGGAAGAGTGCATATGTCTCAACTTTTACTTTGATAGATAAAATATAATTTTCTTGATTTGTAAAAATGTTTCAAGGACCAAAAACTATGCCAATCTTTGCTTGTTCTTCTTCTAATTTCTTCATCCATTTTACCTTCGAAAGTCAATTTTGAAACGAAAAAAATGATGCTGGCCTGATGCGGTTACGTTATTACGTTGTAGGTTCATACAAATTTACAGCTCATAAAAATAAGTAGGTACCAAATCAGGCAGCAGGTACCCAATCGAGCTTTCACCCCTGCCCAAGCTTTTTTTTTCTTCTAAATTCTAGCCCCCATCAAAAAAGTTTTGGTTGCGCCCCTGTAAACACTAGCAATTGCAACCAATTTTTTGAGAAGCACTGAAAAATTGTGAAATAAAGATGGTGGAGAGGTACCTCCTGATAAATGTTTTTGTACGTATCCGATGTAGCTTACTGTAGACCACGCTAAAAAATGGGCAAAACCAAAAAATGAATGATTGAAAATCGATTTTAACATTATTCTAAAAGATTTCAAAAATCAGATTTTTAAAATCAGTATACCGTTTTTCCAAAAATGATTAAAAATTATGATGAAAATAATTTTTTACGTAACTTCCGTGATTTTACGATCGAAAAAATCCTGAAAAAATATTAAAATCGTTAAAAGCAAAACGTAAAATTGATTTTCAAAATCACAGTCTTCAAGCCAAACATGAAGGGATTTAAAATCAATTTCAAATCATTCGTATTAATGTTTCTTTTTTTTTTTTTTTTATTATTATTTTATCTATCTCTGGCAACACCCTATAATTAGGAAAATGAAAAGTAGGCCTTCATGATTTTGGTTCCATCCAGGGTTATCGACCCCTGTAAGTGGAAATAATCAGTCAAATCAAAATGGCCTTTATTTTATTCCGTTTTACAAATATTTACTTAATCTAAAGCGGTTGTACACATATACTTAACCTACAGATAGGTTAAATTGCAGAAGCTCCCTCAAGCGGTCCTATCCTCCTCTATGCAGAGCGATGTTTTGTATTGCCCATGGCCAAATAGTTTATCAATTTCGTCCCTATTTTTTTATTCCCCCCTCCCCTTTAGATACTAAACCAAACTATTTTTACTCATCTCCTGTTATATCCATCCTGGCTACGTGACCAGCCCAGTCCCACTTCAGCCGCCTTATCGAGTAAAGGAAGTTTATATTTTGTCTCTCCTCTTCAAACCCAGCATTCCTCCTTCTATATTCTTTTAGTGTATTATAATTTTTTTTTTCTGTTTTTGTGAGCGACTCGGTCTGGCCCCTATATGACAGGTACCATTAATTGATATTACAAGAATACAAACTTTCAAATGCGTTTTTTTTTTTTCCTTTTCGTTTTCTATTTTTGCATTTACCCCCCTTTTCCAACTTTGAGAGTTATATCTCGGCCAATTTTGTTCCTACGGTAATTTCAAGCCTACCACTGGACTCGGCATAAAATTCTCTATTAGAAAACGTACAAATCTCATTTTCGACTCTCTTCGCCCTAAGCCTGGTTTTCCTGATTTTGGTCACAATGTTGCCCTATTGGCTAGGTAGATCAGCATAACAGAACACAAACGTAGGATAAAAAACTTGTTTGATATTTTATCTATGTAATATTGATTTAAGAAATTAAAGGTCAATGGTAATAATTCAATATTTAAAAAAAAAAAAATCGTAATTTCAAACGGAAAATCACCAAAATCATCACCAGTTGCTTCGGAAATCACCAATTAATCATCAACACGAAAATGAAAGTGTGCAAAATCCCCAATGTGGTGACAAATCACCACACCTGGCAACACTGTACAAGATTCCCATGTGTTGCGACTAGAGAGGGAGCACCTACTCTGGCCCTCTTTTCGCTCAACCCGCCCATTTCTGGGCGTACGCGTCCCCTTTTTCCCTCTAGAATTTTCTATCGTAGGTATGTCTTCTCCATTTCACCCTTAGTTCTTACTGAATGCGTCCCTCCAACGAGTTGTAGGTCTCCCTATACCTCATTTTTGGTCGAGAGGCGTCCACCCTTCAACCCTTCTTTCCCACCTGTCATTCGCCAGCCTCATGCATTTGGAGGACATTGGTAGGGTAGTGAGTAGAATGAAATGGAGGTATGGGAGGACACATTATGAGGATCTATCTTAAGTCTTTTAGTAATTAGTCCATGTTTTACCCGCTGATAAGCTTCTCCGCATTTTTTTGATATTTTTGGCACCGTTTAGAGCGTTTTCAATTATTTGTTGTTGTTTTAGTTGTTTTTGGGTTCCGAATTCTTTCTTCACCAATTTACACAGTGAGTTTAGTTACTTACTCCTATGAATGGAAATAACAGTCACCCACAAAAATACTTCTACATAGACTGTCGCTAAGTAACTGAGACTAAAATTCGTACGGCCCACCTACGCTACCTATCGGCGTTTCAACACAGTAGGGGAATAATTTTGTTCATTAGCTCTCGATTGAGACCACGCCGAGCTCATTTGATTGAAAACTCGCTGTTGCAGACCAGTTTGAAAGGAACCATATGCGTTGACCCCTCCAGGTTTTTTAAAGAAGGAAAAATAGCATACGATTACAAAATTTTTTATTAATCATCATGTTCCATAAGTACACGATTATCTCTTTCAAAATAGGCGCCATTCATGGCTATACAGGCGCCCATTCGTTCTTGTCATTTATCAAAAGTTTTCGCGTATTCCACCGCCGGTAACGCGGAGAAAAAGGAGAAAAAGATCTGCGCTGTGGTGATGACTTCTTGATTTGCGTTGAATTGACGACCACATAAGACTGCCTTCAGTTGAGGAAATAACTAAAAGTTGCAGGGGGCGAGGTCAGGACTATACTGGGGGTGGGGGTGAATGCGATTTTTTAGAAGTCATCACCGTGGCGCAGATGTTTTTCTCCTCGTTACCGGCGGTGGAATACGCGAAAACGTTCGATAAATGGCAAGAACGAATGGACGCCTGTATAGCCATGAATGGCGCTCATTTTGAAAAAGATATTCGTGTACTTAATGAAGATGATGATTAATAAAAAATTTTGTAATTGTATGCTTTTTTCCTTCTTTAAAAAAAAAAAAAAATAAATAAAAATAAATCTTTAAAAAACCTGGAGGGGTCAACGCATATGATTTCTTTCAAATTTGTCTGGAACAGCGAGTTTTCAATCAAATGAGCTCGGCGTGGTTTCAATTGATAGCTAATGAACCAAATTATTCCCCTACTGCGTTGAAACGCCGATAAGTAGCGTTGGTGAGCCGTACAAATTTTAGTCTCAGTTACTTAGCGATAGCCTATGTACATGTTTTAAACACCATTGTGGTTGTGCTGCAAGAAGTTTCCATAAATTTACTCAGCCCTGTGGCACCCGTGCGCCCCATCCCTTGGTAATGGGGGCCTGGATATTCTTGATTGACCCCCCCCCACTCCTTAAAAAGAACAGAGCATAATATCAGAAAATTTTAATAACACATTAAGTCTCATATGGCGTGCAATGTTTCTAATTATTAGTGTAATATTTACGAAAATTTGTATTTAAAGGCAGTAAAACTGCGAACTATATACGAGATACAACAAATTACTAACTGCCTTGTACTTTCAATTTCTGAATATTCTCGAATCACATTTTTAAGTCTAAATCTGAACTCTGAGCCGTTTTAAATTTATATTTCTTCAGACTTTTTATGGCCCTTGACCAGTTTTTATCACTTAATATTGCCTTATGAAATTCAGCACTAGACATCTTCAGATATTCTTTTACTTTTCATAATCGCTTCGGATCAGGAGACCATAGATCATTCATGAGACTAAAAATATGGTTTTTGAATGTACATTACTCTTTATTGAAGAAAATGTTATTTTAATTTTTTAATTTATTTTTGGAGTAATTATTTACATAAAAATAATTGATACAGAATTCTTTGTTATCTTGAATTTTTAATGGTTGATACGGTCAAGTCAGGAATGGAATGCCAATTTCTTACTCGTATAGTTTTACCACGTTGTATCAACTGCATTCTGAATTTCTCATCTTTGTAAATGGTACAGTAGAGCGAGTTTGAATGAAGAGGTGCCAGACCAGACATTCTCCTAACGGAAGTCGAAAATGTATTAAAAAAGTTGAAATGTGGCAAGATCCCTGGCCCAGAAGATGTAGGAAACGACATACTCAAATCCTTGACCGATGTTATCGCTCAGCCCCTGACAGAAATTTACAACAAAATTTTGAGAATTGGTTATATTCCCAGGCAGTGGCTCATTTCGTAAATAATTCCAGGTACTTTATAAACAAGGGGACAGAACTAATATAGGGAACTATATCGTCCGATTAGCTTATCAGCTAACATTTGCAAAATGTTCATGGGGATCCTGAAAGAAAGATTATACCAGCTATTAGAGACACAAAACCCGAAGGAACAGGCAGGATTCAGGAAAGGATTCTCAATAGCAGTTCATATACATACGTTAGGGCAACTAATGGAAAAGGTTAGAGAACACAACATGGCAATATACTTGATGTTTGTTGATTTCAAGGAAGTATTTGACTCGATCTATCACGATCAAATCTGGCTGGTGCTAGTGGATCACGGGGTGCCCAGACAAATTATCGAAATCCTACTCAATCTGTATACAGTCAGGCAGAAGCATACATAAAAATGGATAAAATAGGTCAGACATTTAAAATTCAAAGGGGGGTGAAACAAGGGGATCCTTTGTCAACATGGCAGGCGAATCCCCAGTAGCAAGCGTACGTTTGCATCTAGTTGGATTTCCAATCAGGTGCAATGCACCTGGTGGGAAATCCAATTACTTTTTTTATTAAATGAAGGGGAGAAAAAACACAGAACTCGACCACTCAAATTAAATTGAGAACAAGCATTTCGAGATTGAAAGGAAAAAGGTATTAGAGTGAAAGGAAGACATCTAAGCAACCTAAGGTTTGCAGATGATATACACGGTGGGCCAAAAGTTAGTATCGGGAAAACCCATTTTCCTAATGCTTTTTATATGGTGAAAATGGGTTTTCCCGATACTAACTTTTGGCCCGCCCTGTAGTGCTAATCAGTGATAAATTAGGAGAACTTAGAGAAATGGCACTCGAGCTAAAAGAAAAATGTGTGAAAGTGGGACTAGAAATTAATATGAAGAAAACGAAAGTAATGTACAAAACAGGAGAATTTTGCAAGATAAGAATGAATGGGGTTAAAATCGGTAGGGTCGATGCATACAAATAATATTTAGGGCAAATTGTATCCTTTACGGACAAAATAGACAAAGAAATAAGAGCAAGAATTCCGAAAGCGTGGAGAGCATTCTAGTCACATAAGGAAATATTCAGGAGTGGAGTGAATATCAAAAAGAAAATGAGAGTGCTAGAAAGTTGCGTATATATGGTATTGACATAATGGTGCTCAGATATGGTCATTAAGGAAACAAAAAACTGCAAAAAATTAAAAAAGAACACAGAATGCCGTGTTAAGAAAATTACTTGAGTGAAAACTGTTGGATAAAATTAAAAACGAAAAAATAACAGAAATGGCACGAACAAAAAGTATGGAGTGCATAAGCAAAAAAATCAAAATGAAATATACTGGCCACATGGCGAGGTGAAAAGCCTTCGAGAAATGGAATTTGGCGGTGACATCATGGATACCTTCCGATTGCAAAGAAAAAGAGGACGATCGGCCACTAGATAGGTGGATGAAAAAGGGCCACAATGGACTATCATAGCGCAGGACTGACGTACATGGAGAAACGTATCGGAGACTCATGCCTCATGGTGGCAGGATTAGGCGGTGACCTACCCTCTGATAGAATTGTAAATAATATAAATAGTTTTACCATGTTGTATCAACTATATTCTGAACTTCTTATCTTTCTCCAGGGATGGATACGGAAAATAATTTTGGGTGGGGGGAGGGCGAATGGAAAATATTGTCGACAAAACATGATAGCTTTAGGTCACTATAGACAGATTTAGATATAGGGGATGGACCTCCGCCCCCTTGTATCCGCCACTGTTTCCTCAGTTGTGAATGAAACTGAGAAGTAAAAGAAGAAGAATTCCCTTAAAATAAGAGGGTTTATCCTTCAAGTTGTCGAAGTAGTCGCTTTCCCCTTACATTTTTTCAGTGGCGTAGCTATAAGGAGGAATCCGTCTTGACCCCCTTGCGACTAGGTCAAATAGTGTTTTTCTAGTTTTATTATCCTCTCTAACGTCACTTCCCTCTTTGGTCAAGACCCCCTTGACCACGGCCGGCTACACTACTGCATTTTTTTTTTCTTTCTTTCTAATCATTTATATCTGCCATCGCCTTTCAATTTCTAAAAATAACCTGCACGCGGCGACTCTGGTTCCATCCTTAGAATGTCTGAAATTCTAATTTCAGACGCTCAACTCTCGAAAAATTCGAAAAATGATTACGTCAACCCAAGTAACGGGTCTGATACGTCATCATGTCACCAATGGCTCGAACAAATGCGCGTTTTTTCGTACGAATAGCAAAGGAGAACATCGACGTCACCTAGCCCAGCTTTAGCGAGCTACCGAAATGAAATAGAATTCAGGAAGTAGCCGGAAAAATAAACGGTAGATAGCCCGGCTCGATTTATAGGTTACTCAGATAACCATAAAGCCTGCGATGCGTTTTTATGATTTCCGAGTAACAGAGAGCTAAATGAAAACGCAGTCACGTAGTTTTCGTCTCGCCACTGAATGTATAGGTATACAAGACACACGCTGCCGAAACCTGCTAAACGCCACCGTGACTGAAATTAAGATTTTCATCATTCTGAAAGCCGAACATGCGATTCTCTCGACTGTCAATCTTCATTACTCGCTTCTTCGACTACATAATGTACAAACCATATTTACTGCCATTTAGTGAGCCCATAAAATCGCATTTTAGTTACTAGAGCATTCTCTTCTTCTGGAACGCGGGCAGCGTGAGCGGGCGAGGTACTGTCCCTCCTCTTGAATTCCTCGGTTGAAAAATGTTGACAGGGTGTCCATTCTCTAGAAAACCTGGAAAAGTCAGGGAATTTTGGAATTTTCAGCATTTTTTACCTAAAAGTCAGGGAATTTTTTTGAAAAAAATCGACTGCGAAATTCTGTAGTATTTCAAACAGATTTTACCCACCCAATATGTTTTTAAAAAAGAATTTTCTTATCTTTTTTCTTTCAACCCCCTCTCCATCGCAGTAGTAGATACAGAGTGTGTTGGTGTGATGAAATCGTTTTCATGGTATTCGTTTCGCGTCTACATCTTTCTATTAAGGCTGTTATACACTTAACGTATTCTTATTTCGTGACTTTTCACGAACCATTTCACAAAAAATATGACCAGGGAAAATCATTTTATGTTTCGACATCTTTTTCCTATTGATTCATATAGGGAATATCCATCATATCTTTATGATTCATGTAATATGCAGTCAATTGGACCCAACCTGATTGGACATATTTTGACATAGTCTACTGTTGAAAGCATATAAATGCATATTTGTATTATTTTCCTCGGTTTTGGGTATATTTTGGGAATATTTGGCCATTTTGAAGAACTTTTCGGGAATATTTCTACTTTTTTGCTGGAAAACAATAAAAACATCTGAAAATTCGATAGGAAATGAAATGACAGAAACTGGTTGGTTGTACATTAGCGCTCCTACATTTTTTCATAATTCAAATCCGAATGCGGATGTGAAGTTGTACTTCTGAATTATGTTATCTGTGGCATGTGTTGATTTCTTTATCTGTGATTGACTAAGTTTTTGTGTTTGTAATTTTTGACCATAGACACGGTTCAGCTGAAAAGTCCTGCATTTTGATACCCATAATTGTGTTACTGAATATTTTCAGGATATTTTACGCGTGAGGAAATATTTTGACATATTTCGGCCTTTTTGGGGGAATATTATATGCGCATATTTCACTGTTTTTAGGACATGAAATAATTTTCCCTGAATATGACGAAACGCATACCATTGCCTATACACTTCTCTTAATATCAGCTGTTTCGTGTTTTCATCTCATCCTGTCCGCGAGAATTTGAAAATCGGCGCGAAAAGACTCGAAAATGAACAAATATTCGGTCTAGCTTCTCTCCCCAGTGTAAAGATTTTTTTGAAGAAATCGTAATGAAACTAAAATTTGAAAACCAATGAATTCACCTTCTGAGACATCCTGCCATCTGATTTTGCTTCGGTTCCCCTCTCCTTCGCAAATGTAGATAATGGTGAATGAAAGGGACTTCCGAGATTTTGGGGGAAGAGCAGTGGCCGGCTAGGATTTTCTCAAAGGGGGGGGGGGCAAAATAAGATTTTCAAGAGAGAAAAAATCGAAAACTGAGGTATTTTGTAAAAATCGCCGATATTAGAAAACTATGTAAAAATATTGGGGGCATGTGCCGCCGCCCCCCCCCGACGCAACGTCACTGTGGAAGTGTAATTAATCCACAAAATTTGAAAAAATCCAAAGACCGCATAGTAATTATTATCGCATTACGAAAGAGTCCATTGTTTCCAAATATATGACCTTTTATTGTATCTGTTGATACTCTTAAATTGGAGCTTCTTCCGCCTCCCCTGGTGCCATAATTTTCCAGAGCGTAACCACCTTTTTACTTTCATAGCATTTGTCGTTAGATATGCTGCAGCTTTTTCACCTGGGTTCCAGAATTCATTTTAATAGTCATGTTCCCTCCCCGTAAACCATTCAGACTTCACGAGGGAGAGGCTAATTCCGGTTATTCTAGTTTTCCTCAAGTTCCAAATTCTTTACGAGATTCTAAAGTCAATTTTTTGTACACGATAGCCAACCAAGCTCTGAGTCGCTGATTTCGAGTATCGCCTCAGATATTTTTATCCAACCCTTTCCTGAGCACTGTCGTTATATGAATTCAGCTTCTCCGGCGAAAAATTGCACGAAGCATCGAAATAGGGGTGATTTTGTGTCGCTGATTTCGAATATCGCTGCCGAATTTTAATCTGGACCAAATTTAAGCTCCCGTGCTTTTTCAGTTGAGAAATGTTTACGACGTTATCTTCTATTAGCAACACTCTGAATAAATGAAACTGTATTTGTACCCTATTCGGTGGCTCTAATTAGAAAGGGTGAATTCCGAGTCAAACGTTGCTTGTCCTACGCTCTTGCTACCTTATTAGTCGCACCAGGAGGGACAGGATCCAAAAATTACCCGTAAAACTGAAGACATCGACCTCGAAAACCTATAAATTAATTTTAGAATTTTATTCTTTCAACCCCCCCCCCCCTCTTTACGGTCGGCATTAAGTTACACGAAAAAAAAATCTATGAAGTCTTTAGATGACATTGCACTACGCTGCACCCTATAGAGCGCGTTTTCATTTCCATCATTAAATGTTTATACTCCCTCTGCTACAGATTCATAAGCACACGGTAGTAAGAAAAAAGTTTGTGGAGTGATTGACGATATTCGTCGCTCACGATGTTCGAAAAAATTGCCCCCCCCCCTTGCATGTGTAATTTCTATTTGAAGGGTCTGGCAAACTGGAAAAATTGGCCTGGAAAACGGAAAAGTCAGGAAAAATCATTTCCGAACAAGAATGGACAAGGTGGTTGAGCAGCGTTGGAAATTTTGAAAAAATTGTCAGAGAATAAAATACGCACATAAAATGGGCACGAGGTCAAAACTGGAAACAGGGGCAGACTAGGACAAGAATACTTCTTGAGAGATGCCTAAAAAGAGGCCTGAATTGATGTTTGGGGGCTCCTTCGATACACATAGATTTAGAAAATAGGTATACTGTAATAAAATCTCAGGAATCACCCGTCCAGAAATTGATGTAACTGGCACAGAAGTCGGCGTAACTCGGTCAAAATATGACGTAGCTCAACTTCGATGCCGAATCTGAATTTGTTTCGGAACACTGAGCCATTTCCACCGGATTGGTTTTCAATAGTTTTCTGAAAAAATTTCGGCTCCGAAAAAAAAACAGGATGCGGTCATGGAGAAATTTTCAAAAATCAAAAAATTAGGCTGACCCCCTTTCTCAACTTACTGTGGCCGCTGAGTTCGAATTCGTTATTGGAATTTGGTGGCGACATTTCTTTCCTGAAATACGTTCAAAAAATTGTCAAAAAAGACTAGCTCGACTCTGAAAGCAGATTTGAATTCGTCTCCAGAAAGTGGAGTCAATTCAAAAATCTAACAGCATTTTCGCAATCAGTGCCCTAAAGAACCCCTGTTTCGATTCTTTGTTTGATATGTTTCCATTTACGAGTCTAAAGTTTTGTGGAACTTTTCAGCCCGCTTTTTGGGGGAAAGAAAATTTTTCCTTCCGAAAAGCAACCAGATCTTATCCCTTGAAGATTCCCGTTTGTCCAGCCTCCATCCGACGCCGCAATAAAAATAAATAAATTTAAAAAAAACGAGGGGGAATTTAGTACTACGCCCTCCCATTTTAAGAGCTGATGTTATTATGACGTGTAACAGCAATTTATGGAGCACACAACCCAGCCAAAAGAAAGAATTTTCAGTTGGATTGGTGACTGTTGATTAAGCTTCTATTATCAATCACAATGACTTGACTACATTGAGTCTACCACTACTTGATATTGAAAAAATGCACACTTGAGGGTTACTATGCCGACCAGCTCAGATGAAACATAGGGAAGTGAAAATTCGTAGGTTTTAAGCGGCTACTGTTCATTCGGAGTAGTTAGTTCTAGACCAGTAGAATTAGGAAAAATAAATGCAAAAAATGGCGTACTTCCGAAATTTGGTATGATTGGCCTCTCCTGACACGTAAGAAACATTTTTTCGCTTAATGCATAGACTTATTTCAAAATAATCAAAAATTTATCGCTCACTTCACTCGCGATTGACAATTTCTTGAGCATTTTTCAGAAGTTAATCCCCTTCCCGGTAGCCCAGCTATGCCCCTCACTTGGTGAAGCATATGGCGATATACACGCATGCCAAAGTGGCTTCCCAGACACTGCACCTTTGGTCCCGGAAATTACCCTTCCAAATATCACATCAAAGATCAGAGCTAGCTGTGCCCCTGTTTGGCGGGCTAAATTTACAATCAAAGAATAAGTCCGTCCTGTCAAATATTTAATTTTATTTACCATAATGGATAATCTAATTGAATTGTTTGAATGAAGCTAGTCTCGGATTATTTTCTTGATCGATAATTACGATCTCAACGTACCTCAAGAGTAACGTTCAAATATTTTTGGTACAACAGATATGCATTCGAATTTTCGTCTTGTAAACGGTATACAGATTAATTTACACTGACGACGCCTTTGATCAACTGTGCCACTCTTCAAACATATGATACCTCATTTTTTTAGATTTGTAAAACATTCGATCTTAACACCCCCTCCCCCAAGATATACTTTATTCTATCAGAAAATTTTTTTGAAAGTAAAAATAAGAAAATTCAAAGGAATGAATTATAATTTTTAATGAAAGATTCAGTATGCAAAATATGTCAATGTTATAGAGGTAAAACAATGTTTTCTTTTGTGGTCCGAACAGGTATGCCAGTGTATACTGTGCACACCGCCTGGCGTCGTCAGTGTTATTTTATCATTTTGAATGATCACTTACAATCAGAGAAGTCGAAATAACAGAACAATAATTAAATGTTGATTATTACTAAATATCTCTATGTTTCGCTCATTATTATAGTCATGAATCCCCTCCCCACCCCCTCAGATGCAAAAATTTGCAAGTTGGAGCTAAAATATGGTCGGAAATGAGTTTAGCGACCTTCGAAACCTACGAAATGATATTCTTAAGGCATCTCCTAGTAAATATCATCAGAAGGAAACCCTCTCCCCGCCACCCCGTCAGATGCTACAGTTTGCTAGTTAAGGCCGGAGTATGGTCGAAAATGAGTTCAACGACATCCAAAACCTACGAAATGTATCCATAAAACATCTGGTTGAAAATATCATCAGCAGTGAACCCCTCTCCGCACTCTTTGATGACACAATTTGCAAATTAGGGTCAAAATATAGTTGAATATGAGTTCAGTGACCTCCAAACCCTGCGAAATGGTATCTATAAAACATCGGTTTGTAAATATCATCAGCAGTGAACCCTTCCCCGTACTCTCAGATGCCACATTTTGTAAGTTAAGAGTCGAAACGGTGTCAAAAACGACTTCAGCGATCTTTAAAAAACCTTAGAAATAATACCCATATTGCGTTTATTGTATCAGTTTGCACCGGGGCGAAACTATAGGGGATGTGAGGGGGTTGAAATTCCCCATAATTTGGCAGTCGGCCAATTTTGAAACTGTTCATTTGAATTTTTCATTTTTTATGAATGTTTGTTTGTTGTTGTTCTTTTCAGTTAAAAAATATTTCGATTAAGAAACCGGCAAATTTTTAATTTTTTTTTTAATTTTGTCGGCGAATTTTTAGTTTTTGAAAATATTGGTCGGCAAAGTTTTCCTCTCCTCCTCCTCAAACTGAAAGTCAAATTTCGTTTCTGAAAATGGAGTACCCTGGAATCCTGTCAGAGACTAGTCAGTCAAAAGCCGAAGGTTTAAAGCTGAACATCGAACGTTATCTGAAAGGTTGAAACAAAGCTGAAATGTGGAAGACATTTCAAAAATCTGAAAGTCGGTAGCAAACATTGAATTTTGAATTTCAGTGACTATTCTGTTTTTACTAGATTGTCTGTTTGACCTAGAGCCTGAAATTTGAGGGTGCGAGATATGCCGGTTGATGATTTGCCAATAACGTAAAAAGTGCTCTGATATGTTTTTTGTGTAACTTGGAGGATTTACGAGTATTATATTAGTCAAATGGAATTTATCCAGAAATCAAACACTGGATAGTTGTAGTGATAGTTGATTAACGATCGACGCCAGAAAAGTGAAATTTGAGCAATTTGGCACCGAGGTATGCGATACTCACGAAAAATATTATTACGTAACCTAATAAGGCCCAACCTGGTGAGATCAGTTGATTATCATTTCAGTTATAACTTACTCGTAAATTTCTATTTGAACCATGCTTAACTTTTTATTAGGTATTAGGTTGGGTCTTATTAGAGAAATATGTAGTGGCAATGCCAGTACTTTTCTGATTAAAGGCTGCCTACAGTGGTCAGTACTTGCTCCGGTGCTCTGGAATATTGGCTACAAGTTTGTCCTGGAGGGGCTGCACACCACTGGTCGTCATCTTACGTGTTATGCGGATGATACAATCATGTTGGTGCGCGGCAACTCTCGTGACGGACTTGAAAAGGCCATTTCTGAAGCTCTGGACAGGATAGATGAGACACTCCTGGCTGCTGGTCTCACTTGTAATAAAGAAAAAACAGAGGTAATCATCTTTGGGAACATTAAAAATAATATCACCCCAAAACCACAAGCAATAAAATTAAGTAATGGGCATGTTTTGGACAGTAAGAATGTTATAAAATACCTTGGGTTGTTTGTTGACAACGAACTTAGGTGGGACACACACATCAGTAAAATGTATGAGAAATCGGAATCTCTGTTTCGGCGACTGCTGTCCGTATTCCATAATACCTATGGATACGACAACAAATCCCGTAGGACTATTATCGAGGGCACTGTTAATGCCATTATGTCCTATGGGAGTCCAGTATTCGCCCACCGAATTGAGGCAAATCGCAACAAAATAGACAGTATGCACAGGAAAATGGTGATTGCGTGCGGCCGGTTGTATAGAACTGTGCCATACCTAACTGCCTGTAATATTTCTGGTATCCTCCCCCTCCGTTTAGCAATAGAAAAATCGGCTGTGACATATTCGTGGCGCAAAAGAATACCCCTTCCACAAAATTGTAACAGGCATGAACTACCCCCAGCCCTATCCAAGCCCTCGGTTGTGAGGAGAAGGTTGGGAAAGTCATGCGTCAAAATCTGGCAAGCATGGTATGATAATACACCCACTGGCCAGTGGACCAAAAAACTACTTCCCACAGTAAGTACGAAGGGAGTCAATGGGGTGGACTTTTACCTAGCTCAGGAACTGACTGGTCATGGCTGCTTCAAGGCATACCTCTTCAGAATGAAGAAACGTGTGTCTGACGGATGCGGATGCGGATGTGGCGGTCTGCAGACTGCGGAACATATCTTCACGGAGTGTCCGCTGTTTGCCGATGGTCGACCTGCGCAGCTGGACCTCTTGAGGCCTAGTTGCAGGGCTTACATCCGTGACTGTGTGAAGCGGCTGTGGGCAGATGAGGCCACTGAAACAAGTGCTGGTACTCAGTAGTCTACATTGATGGAAAAATAATAATAATAATAATAATAATAACTCACGACCCATATCTTATAGAAACTCTTAAAGGACACCAATGAAACGAGACAAGAAAACACCATATGTCGTGGTGTGGAGCTGGGGGGAGTCCATCCCTCTGATAATGTTGCGTTGAAGACCAACAGCTGAGGGTGGGCCAATACTAGGCATGGATAACAAAATAATATACCCTATCAGTGAGTATAAGAGTGGGTGCCGGGGCCTTGGTGGGACTGTTGTGGTGGACAACTTGTTGTCCGCACTGCGGCTGTTCCTGCCGGGGCTGGTCCCTGCTGAAAAGAATACATCGGATTAGACTTATAAATAGAATATACTAGGCTATATATAGAGATAGATAGAGGTAAGACAGACATATCACCACATTACCCAGGAAAATTATTTCTGTGGTTAATAAGGTGACATGAGGTATCATTAAAATATGCATGCCCCTCATCAGAGCCCCGGCTCCAATAGTGGGAGGAGACGGGGAGGCCCCGTGGTATGGTTGGTCTTTCAATCAACCTGGGCAGAAAAAAAAAAAAAAAAAAAAAAAAAAAGTTATAGGCCCAGTTTTCTTTGGTTGCGCTGACCTTATCAAGTTGTTACGCATGCCTAGCTTGCGAACCCCTAATTTCCGAGAGAAACCCGGCTCGTAGCGCGACCGTGTCGCTGGCAACTAGTCTCTTGGAGGGTTGTTTCTTACACCCTCCAGAATACGTCACGACTGGTGAAAGCGGCCACGGCCAGGCTATATAAACTCGAACGGACGGCCGTTCGAGAGCACTTCTTCAGAGCGAGGCTTACTGGCAGTTGTACTTTGGTATACTCCGCTGCGTGCTGCATCCAGTATCTGGTGCACCGTTGAGGATAACCAAATCGAGAAACTCCGATTCGCTCCCGTCGCAGCATCCAGATGTCTGGTGCTCCAGGCACGAACTGAAGTGAGGTCGCATTCTGCTCCAACATACTCCGCTGCGTGCTGCATCCAGCATCTGGTATACCGTTGCGGATATTGGGACTAAGATTCTTCAATACGCTCCCGTCGCAGCATCCAGATGTCTGGTGCTCTGGGCATGAACTGAAGATAGGTCGCATTCTGCTTCGAGATACTCCCCTGTGTGTTGCATCCAGTATCTGGTGCACCGCCGGGGATAGTCGAACCAAGAATTTCTGATACTCTCCCATTGCAGCATCCAGATGTCTGGTGCTCCGGGACAGAACCATCGCAACGCCAACGACCTCCGGCCAAACAAGGGCAAGTACTTGGTCTCATCGTAAAGCCGCCCCCGTGCCTCTGTTGTTCATGTTGTTCATTTGTAAATAGTAGATTAAGAGAAGTCATAATACAATTACGATTTCGAACCTCGTGTAATCATTTCTCCGGCGCTGACGAACCTCACAACTCACACCTCAATGTCTTACAACCTCCGTTCAAGAAAACCAGACATAACACCGGGAAGCTTGCCTGATTCAACCGAGGCTACCACGCGCACTTCCCCTGTTGCACCAATGGCCACACAGCCAACTTCCCCCGGCGTAACAAAGTTTTGAAGGAGTATTTTTATTAGAAGATCTGAGGAACGTGGAGCAGTACGAGTATAGAAGAATTTCAGTATGGTCTAGAACGTATACAGAATAAATTTCAGTATGCAGCAAATCATATTTATATGGAAACTGAAGAATTAAGGGTCACTTATCCCCGCCCTTGAGCTCGAATAATCGGCAAATGCATAGCGGTGATGAACTCAGGTGTGTAGATGAGAGAACAAATAAGAACGAATGTGGAACCAATTTTAGTGTGCAGCAAATGGTGTTCATGTGGGATTATAGCTATTAGTTGATTCTGCCCCTCTTTTTTGGTGTCTGTAAATAGGAGAAGGTGGCAGAACAAATTAAGAACAAATGTTTGAGACTTGTTACAACTCCGAAATCGAATGTCGGAGGCTAGCGCGTCGCCAGGCCCTCAAACTGAGTTGCTAATTTTTGGGGGTTGGGGTAAGAACAAATTCTAAAAATGACTGAACAAATTAGAACAAATTAAGGATAGTTTCTGTTTATGATTTTGATCATTTTATTTGATATATTATCATGACCATTTGCTTTTTATAGTTTAAGGTTCTTATTATGTGGTTTAGTGTGCTGTGGTTGGATAGTCTCTCACCAAGGAATCGTATATTTTTGGAAATAATTTGGCGCTTATGCGTTCATACTTTTCTTTTTCATTTGTTATAAGCTTGTTGTCGTCATTTTTGAGAGGAGGGAAATTGAATTTGGATCCTTTCTCTATTATTATTTTGTATGGGTTACCTCATACACCTGAATCTATTACTAGCTTTCTCCAAGACTCAGCTCTATTTCTGTCTAATTCTTTTTTATAGTTTGCCCTTATCAAATTTATTATTGTTGTTAGCCAAATTACGTTTAATGTTTCGTTTTTTATTTTGTATTTGTGCCTAGTTCTTATGAGTCTTTTTATTATTCTTTTATATTTCTCTAAATTGTTATTCTACCATGGATTTTTAAAACTGATTTTTTAAATTTTGGTACTTTCAATTCTGATTTTTTCTAAACAAGCGCAAAGAGGGGTCCAGACTTCCCGTGGCTACGCCACTGGTATCAAATTTAAAAACTACGCCAGTTTTTGCATTTATTTGTCAATATTTTGGATAATTTTACTGGACTATCAGGCAACGTTTCATTTTTCCGAGGGCAGAGGGGGAGTGTAAATTTTTATTTAGAGTAACACGCAGAAGCATTCCGAGATGCAGCCGATGATACCAGGTCATGTTTCGTCAATTCTGCGGAAGAAAATAATCATAGCCGAGGGTGTATCTTATGACATCTAATAAGGAAAGCTTCTTCTCTCGCCTACGCTTCTCGATAAATTATTGTTCTCCACTCTCACTTTCACATTACATGTGTTTGAAAACGAGTTCTTTTTCTGTGAAATTCGCTTGGTGAATATTATTCATTTGTAGACGTTCGATTCACGATTGATAATAAAATTTAAAATATTTAATCTGCGTACATCAGGTATGAAGACGGCGTTGAAAAAAAAAACAAAAAAAAACATGGTGGTAGCGCTGGAGATACCGATGTTTTGTTCTGATCAAAAACGTGTGCCACCAACATGTATTCGAGTTATTCGCATGGAACAGCTTTACCCATCTGATTTATTTCCTACCCTTCGTTTTCCGAGGGTCGGGTCCGGAATACTTTTTTCTTTTTTTTAATTATTCTCGACTGGGAAGAGAAATACCTTCCTACCCATTTCAGCTAGTTTTTTTTTCTTCTTTCCTTTTCGTCTCGTCTACAAAGAACCC
Organism: Acanthococcus lagerstroemiae; assembly: GCA_031841125.1. NCBI lineage: Eukaryota > Metazoa > Arthropoda > Insecta > Hemiptera > Eriococcidae > Acanthococcus > Acanthococcus lagerstroemiae. Next base: position 25,183,672 of record CM063110.1, read on the forward strand.
GAGAAAAACGAGCTGTAACACTGCTCAGGAATTTTACTTTGAATTCGGAACAAATTTCCGAACGCGGTCACGCTTCGAAAATCTTTTTCTCACGTATAATTTCAACAATTGTTCGTAGCGATTAAATTTCGTACATCCACGTATATTATGCGTTCGCTAAATGCCGACTATATCAGTCTTAATTAATTTTTTGTAAAACAGATAAAGCTCCGATAACGCGTACGCAGACTATATTATGTTTGAATACATCGTCACGCTTGTTGATGACTCAAACAGTGTGTAAATATCGGGTTAGGTGAACATACTTGTTTAAACAGTGTTTCAATGCATCGTCCGTGTACCCCATCTCATTATGCACCCGTAATTTACGAGAAAATCTGATAAATTATATCGGCGTAATACCGTAGATAATTTATTACTTTATTACATTGTCGATTCATCTTTCAAATCCAATTCATTTGTATACCCATATGTTTCACTTTGGGGAAATGATAACGCGTTAAAAGATATTGTAGGTATGCGTGGATTGTTTTTTCAGCGATTGATGACGCCCAGGTGGACATCAACTGCTTGCTACCCTATTTCTACTTACTTCGCTGTCGACTTGAAGTCGAAATGCAGTCGAATGAAAAACTAACTACATATACCACCTACTGCCATAATCGTAAAGAGAAGAACTAAAATGATAGGTCATAATATAAGACATCCAGGGATATATTGTTATTATTGCTAGAGGGAATGGTTGAGGAAATAACTGGAAAGGAAGGCAGAGAATGAGCTGTGAAGAGTTGATATTGAAGGATACAATGTGTAAATCTTTCTCAGAAATCAAAAAATTAGCACATGGTGTGGTAGGACGTATGGCGATGCACGCATGCTAAAGTGGCCCCTATGACACCGCACCCCCAGCCACGGGAACAACCCTTTCGAGTATCGCGTCAGTGACCGGAGGGACGCCTTGGGGCCAGGCCCGAGCCCCCATTTCTACGTGCCGGAACGGTGCGCGCGTCCTACCAGGGCCACCATGGGGTTTCCTAGTGACCCAGGTCCACACTCCTTGAGCGCTCGCCTGGAATATTCAGATCCCCCACGGCCGGACGCGCTGCCTCGCTTCACTCACCCCTCACCTCCTCGTCTTGGTCCGTGTGTCGACGCAGGCAGGTGGTGACGACGGGTGAGCCCTGCCGGTGGGTCCGCAACGCAGCTGCAGTAGCTCTTCTAGGATGGTACAGAGTTCTCCTCCTGTTCGATGGTGTAGGCCGAGCTTAGTGAATCGCCGGCTCTTTGTCTCGACCACTCCGTCTGCATCTTCTTCTTCATGATGGCCGAGACAAAGGCCAACACCAGGTTCCAGCTGCTTCCGTTCTTCATCATCTCCGGAACCAGGGTGTCCGGCGCGAGACGGCGGATCACGCCGCCGTCGTCTTCTTCTTCTTCTTCTTCTCCTCCTCCATCGTCGCCGCGGGGATCGATCGCTGTTGTGGCCGTCCCGCGCCTCTCCTGCTCCCAGGCCTCACGCTCGAACAGGGTGTGCTAATGTGCTAAGGTGTGTCCTTCGCTCACACGGGGCTCGGCGCTATCGACATCAGATGTTGGTACGTGCCGAAGCACCAGTGGCCGCTCAATACTTGGGTAAGGTGGAAGTTGAGGTTTCCGTGTGATCTTCCTAAGACATCCGTCGAGGTCGCGTATCAGCGCTTGGGTCCACTCGCCCTTGGTCGAATGGGCGAGCGCGTCCTTCCATTTCTGAAGCGTGTCCTGCTGGATGACTCGCTTGTCCCGAAGTGTCTCCCGCTTCGTCTTCGCTTTCTTCTTCGCACCGTATACCGCCACAATTTCGCCAACCTTGAGTTCTATCGGCGGTATACGCGCTAACACGCCTACGGCATCCGAAGAAACAGTGCGATACGCACTGACACGCCTCATCGCGGCTTTCCGCTGGATCTTCTCCATATCCGCTCTCCTGTATGGTATATCGATGGCGTTGGCGAATACTGGCGCCCCGTATAGGAGGACCGACATGATGACGTTCACGTACATCTTCCGTCGCTGCTCTCTCGGCCCCCCTATGTTCCACATCAGACGGGACAGCTGGCCGGCTACTCGATCCGCCTTCTCAGCTGCCCGTCGGAAGTGCTCTCGGAAATACAACTTCCCGTCGAACCACAGCCCCAGGTACTTCAGGGCTTTACAGAGCCCAATCTCCACACCTTTTAGGACAAAGGTGGGTGGGCTGTACTTGCGTCGCTTCGTAAACAAAACTGCTTCGGTCTTTTGTGCCGCTAAGCACAGCCCCGCCGACTCGATCCAGTGGGTCAGCATCTCTAACGCCTGGTTCACTCGTCGCGTGACTTCTGCTGTCGTCTCGGCCTGGCACACCATCAGTGTGTCGTCGGCGTAGCAGATGAGCTTTACGCCTGGTGGTAGTGCCAGCCTCAGCATCCCGTTGAAGGCGACGTTCTACAGGGTAGGTCCGAGTACTGATCCCTGAGGAACGCCGCAGGTCATCTCCCGTGTGATTGGTCCGGCCGCCGACTCCATCTCTATCCGGCGGCCGGAGAAGTAACTCCTGATGATGCGCCCGAGGTAACCAGGTACCCGCGCCAACTCCAACGTCTCCATAATACGCGTATACGGAATGGAGTTGAACGCGTTCTTGATGTGGAGGCTGACCGCCGCGCAGAACTACCGCTCGCGGATCGCCTTCTGCGCCAGACTCTTCAACTTCAGCGCCGCGGCCGCAGTCGAGCGGCCAGTTCTGAATCCGTACTGACTGCTCGAAATCGTCTTCCGCTTCCGAAAATGCTCCTCCAGCTTATCCACGATGGTACGCTCAAACACCTTGCCGACAGTGTCGAGCAAGCAAATAGGCCAGTACGAGGACGGCTGGCCATCTGGATTTCCTTGCTTCTTGATCAGTGCCAGCCGCGCCGTCTTCCACCATCTGCTCGGGAATGTCCCCTCCTGCAATGCGCGATTGAATACGTTGGTCAGGAGGGACGGGTCATCTACTCGGTGGACTACTTGAAGACGACGTTGGGAATCATGTCCGGACGAGGCGCCTTCCTCTTCTTCGTCCTGATCCGGTCGATCCCGCTGTCCACTTCTCCTACACTAAGCAGAGGGATATCCTCTCGCACTTCGGCGGAGACCGTCGTTAGCGGGGGGCGCTGGGAGAACATTAGCACACAGGGTTGATACTTTCTGGAAAACCGGGAAAAGTCAGGGAATTTGGTCAGTCAGGGAAAAGTCAGGGAATTTTCATTTAAGTCAGGGAAATTTTTTGAAAATAACAAACGAGTTCGTATTTTATCAGAGTAAACTTTTTTTATCATAACATAAGAATAATGATAATCTATTCGCAAATGAAATAGTCTATAATATTGAAAAATATTACATAAATTACAATTGTACCTTCTTCTTCTCGATATAGCGATTTTTTTAAAATCTGTATTGTAAAAAGTTTCTGTAACTCTCCTCCCTCTGGGCTTTCTCGGAATCCTGCAAAAAAGTCAGGGAAAATTGGAAAAGTTGGCCTGGAAAACCAGGAAAAGTCAGGGAAAACAAATTCTGAAAAAAGTGGCAACCCTGGCACATGAGAGAATAAGTAAAGAGAAGCAATCCACTAGTCGAGAAACTAGTGAATATAGTACGAGTAACAACAACAATTCAAATGTGTATAGAAAAAATTATTTCTGGTTACAAAAATTTATACCCTCATTTATGAATAAAAATATTACTTACTTTATTTATTTAATCAGAATTAATATTTTGTAAACTTTTTTTATAATAATTACCTTGATCTAATATTTTTTTAAATTTCAATTGAAATATAATATTTAAATTAAAATATAACTGATCATAGAGTGAAAGGTACAAATATGGACCACCCCCTACAGGAACTATTGCTGGCACTCCTAGCGAACTAATCCTGAAACATATTAGGCACTGAAACAACATTGTTCTCTCCCGTTTCCAGTGCTCCGGTTCAATTCTTCAGACGCTATGTAAAGTTTGTTTGTTATTCACCATGTTATCAACTTGCATTGTTGAAATTTGCTAAGTTTTAAATTCCATTTATTTCGAAGCAGGGACGTACCGACAGGGGCAACTAACCCCCTCCCCCTCCCCCTAGGGATTTTACATTCAGCAGTTGGGAAGATTACCATTTCAGTTAGGGGAGTGGGAAAAATACAACTGGTCAAAAGATTTTTTTTCTTCTTTGATACTTGGGAATTCTGAGGTGAGTCAGTTGGGACTTTCTCAATTTTTACCCCCCCCCCCAGGCGAAACTTTTCGGTACGTCCCTGTTTCGAAGATTATTAAATGTGAAAAAATTGGAAAGAATGAAAGTAAGTAGCAAAAACAAGTTATTTTCTAATGATTGTATGATATTTCACTGAAGTTAATGTAAATATGGACCAGTAAAATTTATGATCTAAAATTCATGATTTTTGTTCCAGGATGCTGAGAAAGAAGATTCTTACGAAAAGTAAACCAAAAATATAAGGCAACCATGAGATTCAGAACTGCTATGCGAAGCGTTTATCTGCGATAAAAAAGAAGAAATGTGGATTTCTAAGCGTCTTCGGTACAGTCGAATGTTCAGGAGCTGAAAGTGACTTTTACATTTGTGAATACTATTCATGTAATTGTTTTTTGTTTTTTTTTGTTTTTTTTTTGTTTGGTAATAAAACGTTTTTTTGATAATTTTTTGGAATTTTTTAAAGTCGTTCATATTTATGCTTAGATCGATATTTGTACTTCAATTTTCAGTTTCATAAAAATTTGGGTAATAAGGAGGAGAAAATTGAAAAAAAATTAATTCATAAGACTAGACTATTTATCTCACTTTTTGACCCACTGTTCATTAAAATCGGATAGTTTTGAGCCGAGTTATTGAGCAAAAATTTAGGTCGATCCATAATTGTACTTTCTGTTTCAGCATTTTTAAATTAATCAATTTTATTAGCAACAAGAATTACATTTATAATTTTAGTTAAAAATTTAATTTAAAATCTTTAAAATCCTTAAATTATCTTAAAATAACATTCTACTAAGAGTGTACTTCAGTTTAATTCAATTATTTGAATATTTTTATACAAATTTAAATACATTACATTTAATTGTTTTTTCTCAAAAATTTTTGTATTAACGTTTTTGCGTAAAAGTTTTCTGAATTATGGCTTCCGGTTGTTTCATATAAACAAAAATAAATTGCAGAAACGTACCAATAAAGAAAGCCTCCTCCTCTCTCTCATATCCCAAACATATTCTAGAGCTAGCAAATTCAGTAAACTCGACCCTGAATCGAAAAAAAATCATATCACAAGGTGGCAAAATTTCATTTTTGACTTGTTGATCTCAAAAATATTTGTCTGTTATAAATCGTATTTTCAGTTGGTAAACTTGAATTTTCTTTACTCTCACTCACATCTCTGAGAAAAAGTTACTTTGGGTCACTTACAAAATCTCCAGAAATTTTCAGAATAATCGAAAAATTGTAACCTCACTCTGTCGGGAGTTCATTCGGGTCCAGATTGATCAACTCGAGGGAAAATGATTGAGAGTTGAAAAAGGGACGGATTTTTGTACGTGGTGTAAAATAGATAGTCTCTATTTCTTTTCTGAATGTGAAGTTGGATCGATGTGGGGTGCTGAGGATTTTCACGTGGGAAGATTTGGTTTATTTTTGGATGTAAAAATGTTCTCGCTACAACGTTCAGCTACGGTTGTTTTCATAGGTGTTCGACAGGGCTGATAGCGCCCACGGGTAATTTTCCGGCAGCCGAGAACTCTCGAGGTGGGTGAGTGGATAGTGTGCAAGTAGGGGTTACAATGTCCAGAAAAATTACAGAGAAAATCATGTTTGTTGGTGAGGGAGGTAAATAATGACGGCTGAGTGGGTCTCTCTGAGGTACTTTTCAAAACAAAAAGATGCCATTGAATTGCAATAACGCTGGGAAAATCATCAACGGGTTATGACAAGAAGTTTAAGGAAATAAAAAATTCTGAAATTCGACAAAATGGAATATTAAATTTAATTCAGCATCAGGAGCCAGACAACTTGTACATGTAATTTTAATGAGATTCATGTGAAACTGATATCACGTTTGAAAAAGATAATTAAAAGGCTGTGACAAAAATGTGAAATAAAAATTGAAAAATTTTACAAAGTAAGAATCGAATTTAAATCGGGGTCATAGCTTTTTAAGAAATCATACCCGAAAATTGAGTAAGACCCATAGAAAATTTATTGAAAATTGTAGTCGCACGTTGGAAAAATTATAAATGAGTTGTGACTAGGATTTTTGAGGGGGAAAAACTCAAAATTCGCACATAAATTTGATAAACCTAAAAATTTAAATTAATTCTATATGATGAGTTTTCAATCAGCCAGATTCGTGGACAATTTTGCAATAACCCTGAGAAAACCACAATGAATTCAGACAAAAATTTGGTTTGGAGTTCGAATAACTCGATAAAATAGAAAATTTAACTTGATTTCATATCAAAGGTCGTACACGAAATTTGAGTTAGGTTCGTGAAAACTTTTTCTCATACGTATAGGGAAAACATATTTTTTAAAGGGTTATTATGATAGACATGTTGTGGGAAAAAATGAAAAATTGGAAATATTTGACAAAATTGGAAGTCGATTTTAATTCAGGATCGTAAGTTTTCAAACAACTCGTACACGAAACTTGTATAAGATTCATGTAAAATCTTAGAAAAGTGATCAAAGTGTAATGATAACAATTTTGGAGGACAGAAAACTCAAAATTCGGACAAATTCGATAAATTTGAAATTTTAAGTTGACTGGACATCAGGTGTTTTCAAAGAACTCAAATAAAAAAATTCTGCCTGATTCATGGAGAGTTATGGACACGTTGGGAAAATCATTTATGAATTGAAAAAAGAATTTGGAAGGGAAAAACATTTTCAAATTTAATTAAGTCGATAAAATGGTATACCTAATGATTTAATATTTTGAGTCTTCATATAACTGGTATATAACAAACGTGAATAAGACTGGTGAAAAATGCTGGTCACCTAGAAGAAAAATTTCAAAGAGTTTTAACCATCTTGGGGGGGGGGGATAAATTTGACAGTAATGGAACTTGAGCTTAATTCGATTATTCTAAAAGGAGAAAAATAAGTTGTAAGAAAACTGAGTATACGTGTAAGCTTCTTGGAAAATTGAAGTCTCCCTATTCAACTGAAGAATGAAGGTTATAATAACGTCCAAATGAATTTTAAAAGACCGATAAGCCGGTGTCTAAGTAGGTCGATGGATGTTGTGGAAGGGGGGGGGGAGGGGTAGAAAAGCTTTTAGTTTTTGACCGAACATAGTTCATCTCTAAGCGAGAGAAAAGAGGAAGTTTTAATAAGCATATATAAAATAAATGAGAAAGTGTATTTTCTGATCTTGCATCTACACGTTTGCTGATGATTCTTAAAGAGTTGTATGAATGAGTATCATGGTCCTCACAAGACGTGAACGTGTCGTAAGTCGTAACAGGGTCCGATTAAGTCTTAACAGAGTCTGAGTTAGTTTTAGGAATGTCAAATACATAATATGAGTTTTGAGAACGTTTAATTAATTTCAATAGTGCTCGGTATAGTAGGGGGATATGGAGGCGCCCCAAAAAAGTGAACTTATTCGGCGATTTCGGCAAGTTCAGAAGTGTTTCGGCAGAACTGTGTCAGTGGGAAAATGAGAAACCTTTCTCTTCTATAGCATTGTTGAGCTGTTACTCGACAAATTTGGGCGTTGCCCTGAGTCACAAAGGTCTCGTGGCTGATTATAGAATTTGAATGAGTACTAACTAGTGAGTCTTGAAATGCCTTGAGAAGGTATATAAGTTAAATGTACAACATTGGGTTGCCTCTAAATCTGTACTCAGCAGTGCTCTAAGTACGAGTAATTAATTATTCTGTCTAGAGCCCCTTACCTACTAATTATTCCGTCCTTGGTATTCATCACATATTCATGTCATAGAATAACTACTACGAGGAGCCTTTCTTGGGATGGGAAAGAAATCTGATGCTTTGTAGGTTCAAAAATTTTGCCGACCCTGTTGGCCCTAGCTTCGCGGGCCTTTCTACGTTGCGAACCAAATATAGTGTTTTAATTTAGAAGTTCTATTCGAGTAGTTAAAACTCGGCGCCACCCACGAGCTTTAATATTGGACGAATATTTGTCATTCCGATAAGATATAGAAAGGCGCAAAGGAGTGTCATATTCGAACGCTTCGTTATAAAATATTATGTTCCTCTCGGTGCAAAAGGCGTCCATCTTTCTATACAGAGAATACGCCAACCATAACATGGGCAGGCGGGAAGCTAAAGGGGAGAGATTCCAAACAGGAGAACTGCTCTACATTGATTTATTTTTATTGTCCTACCGTTCTCCTTCCACCTCTTATCATCCAGCGTATAAGACAAAAATCAGCGGGGATTTTATTTTTTAACTATAAGCATATATATGTATGTAAAAAAAATATAACCGCCGGTAGAAGATACTGTAAAACGACAGTATTTACAAGCGTTGGACATGTTTAAAAAAAATGAAAACGTTAAAATTTCAGAAATCGGACGGCTTCGTTCTCTAGATTTATAGATAACGAAAATAAGGAATTAATAAAATACCCATTGCCTTAAAAATTTTCGAAATAAATCAGTCCCAACCGTATTCGTCCTTTGTATTCGGTATTGTAGTTTTTATTCACGAAAATATTTCTATGTCCCGAATACTTTTCGGATTTTAAATTATTGTTTCACGTGGAGTTACATGAACTACTTCAAAATTACCGATTATTGTACACGGTAAAAGGGTCACATGTTAAATTATAATATCAACTGTAAAACATTAAATTATGTCTGTAATTTTAAAACAAGACACCGAGTAGACCCTACTAAGTGACCGTAATTCGGTAATAAATTCGGTTCTAATTTGGCCGTCGTACGCATTTATTTATACTGGCCTATCTTTGATAAAGTAATTTATACCGAACGATGACTCATCTATACAAGGCTGGGAATTCTGTGCTTGTTGTTCCGAGGAACAAGGATGCACCACTCGTTATTGTGTACCCCTTCAAATTTTCGTAATTTATGTACAGGGTGGAACACGAACGTGCGCAATGGCGTACGGTTTTCAGTTTTGGGTGGGCCAAAAAAAGGCCACATTTGAAGAAAAATTACTTTTCTAAGTTAGTTTCAGTCCCAATAAAATAATATTCCTTGTTGATATTTCCAAACATGTAGTAGTAGCACACCTAGATTGTACCTACGGGAGGCCAAAAAACAGGCATGATCCGTGAAAATACTTTGGATGGCGAGAAGAAAGAGCGACAGAATATAGTCTGTAAAAAATCGTGACACGCGGTGGGAGAGGAAGGGGATGAAATGGGAAAATTCCAAATCATCCTGCGAGTTTTGTCCACCTTTAACCAAAATTTCAATTGGAAAGTCGAAAAATTTTACCAGCTGCTTTCTGTTGGCACACAGCTACTTTGCCCTTTATAGCTACGTCCTTACCTGACCCGGCACATTGTACAGTCCTCCTACCTGAAAACGTTTTACCTACAAAATTTGTATCCTGAATCTAGGTAACGATGCAATCTGAGGATATTCAGTGGTTAATATGAACTTGGACTCGAGCAAATTGAGCATAAATTGAGAATATTCTCCTTGCATTGATGATCGCTAATGTTTCACGATAAATTGGACTAATAAATATGGAAGTTTGTTTTACTTGCGAACCAGAATACGTACCGATGAAAAAAATATAGTTCAGAGAACTTATAGTCTTTGCTTTTTAATCAATCCGGCTTCTAAAGATTTTGGATAAAATCCGAAGACTACTTCATTTTGCTATCGAATCCGAATTTAAGGAAAGTATAAAAACTAAAGATAAAGACCCGAACTGAGCGTAGCAGGGGGCCAGAATAGTGCTTGTTCCCTTCTCTTCCAGCATGAACCTTACTTTCTACAATGCATTCACCTTCCCTCTCTCCCAAAAAATTTTCGTTCTCCTAGACCTCACTTTTTAAAATATTTTCTGCCTGGATGTTTATGATTTTCAAAATGTATAATCATAAGAAAATGGCAGAATTTCTTAATTAAAATCTTTATTTTCTGATTGCCAGCTTTGACAAATAACTCCTTCCTTCCTCTGTCAAAATAATATAAATTCTTCCCGCTTTGGTCCCAATTTATAATATAACTTAAAGCAGACGGGCAGGTAGATTTTTCCACTATTCGAGCCAAGATTTCTTTCAGTTTCTTCTTGCTTTCTTTTTACCTTCATCTTTACTTCATTTTTCTAGGTTCCCTTTCCAGCTAGCGGCCCGGGGTCAGTTATCACGAGGAGAGACTCGAAACAAGATAACTAAATTTAAATCTCCAAATTTCTGTTATCGAAGAAAGCAAAAATACTCTCTATTTCGGTCCTTGCAGTCGAACTCGAAGTCATTTAAGTAGGGCAAACCGTCACTACAAGCAGGGATGTACCGAAGAGTTTTTCCTGAGGGGGGGGGGGCAAAATTGTGAAAGTCCCAACTGATTCAACTTAAAATTCCCAAGTATCAAAGCATGAAAGCAAAAAACCCTTTTGATTGACTTATTGGATTTTTCCAACTGATGACACAACTCAAAATTTCCCAAATATCAAAGAAAAAAAAACCTTTTGACTTATTGAATTTTCCCAAATTCTCAACTCAATTCCCCAGTGTCAAAGCAAGCAAAAAAATCTTTTGATTGACTTATTATATTTTTCCAACTGATGATTCAACTCAAAATTCTCAAGTATCAAAACAAAAAAAAACTTTTGACTTGTTGGATTTTCCCAAATTCTCAACTCAATTCCCCAGTGTCACAGCAAGCAAAAAACTCTTTTGATTGACTCATTAGATTTTTCCAACTGATGGCTCAACTCAAAATTCTCAAGTATTAAAACAAAAAACTTTTGACTTGTTGGATTTTTCCAACTTTTCAACTCAATTCTCTAGTGTCAAAGTAAGCGGAAAAAAGAGATTTTGATTGACTTATTGGATTTCTCCAACTGATGACTCGACTCAAAATTCCCAAATATCAACGCAAAAAAAAAACTTTTGACTTGTTGGATTTTCCCAACTCCTCAACTCAATTCCCAAGTGTCAAAGCAAGCAAAAAATGAAGTAAAAAAAGGAACTTTTGACTTGTTAGGTTTTCCCAACTCCGCCTGACTGAAATGGTAAATTTCCTACGGAGGGGGGAGGTTGTCCTACTCCTTATTGGTACGTCCCTGACTTCAAGAGGAGCGTTTACCTCTCTTCTTGGAACAATGAGCGTGGCGTTATTAGCAAAATGCTCAAATTCACAGATTTTCCACGACTTCGTAATTGGTACACTTTATTTCCAAAATTAAAAGTCTCATTTAGTTGTTTAAGTTGACAACATTTTTTAGGTTTTCCTATACGTTCTATCCAGCATCGTAATTAAGAAGTTCTCCTGGAGGGAGACACTGTTGAAAATTTTGTTTGTAAAATTGTGGCAGATCTATAGAATGTTGCTCAGTTTTTGAACTTACAAGAAAAACATGTGTAAATAAATGTCTTTGGACAAGAATATTTAAAAATATTAGTTGACATCTTGACAAGCTGCAAAATGGGAGAAGGAAGTGCATATTATCCCTTTAGCCCCTTCCCTTATTTACTCTACTGGTACTGTGAATATGGCCGTCATGAGAAATACGTTTCCGAAATTGAGGTCATCACGTTAAAAAGGTTCATTTTTTAGGATACGAGAAGAAATGTGGCTCATTGGACTTCGAATTTCTTTTTGTGAAAGTGACGGCATCAGTCGACAGACGATTGCACGCGGGCGATCAGGACCCAAGGAAGAGAACAACGTTTACATATCGGTATGCTCCGGAGACTGGTGTAGGACGGGGGTGTCAGGGTTAGAACCCTTCCCCCGAAGATATTAAAAAGAGTATTTCAGAATGTATCTTAGCACATTAATTACAGCAGTAAGATGATTGGATATGTGCTGTAGCGACTACTAAACCCCCTTCCGCAAGACTCAGAACTTCCTACGTCGGTGGCTTCGGACTTGAGTAACGACAGGCCCTCAGTTATTCGGGGTCTGGTTGGCCGAGTGGATAGCGCGTTGGTCTCGGAATCCGGAGGTCCCGGGGTCGAGCCCCTTGTAGCAACTCGCCAGATTTCTACCTAGGGCGGGTTTTCGGCCCGAAGGGAAGAGGGCTAAACAGTCCCAACAGCCTCTCCGACGTCTCTGAAGTAATGCTCGAAAGGGCGGATTCCAGGGCTCCGGTTGTGAGCAAATAAGAAAAGAAGGCCCTCAGTTATTGCTTTAATGATTGTTGGTAGAGAACCGACAATTGGAGAAAGACCTTCGAAAACATCTTCAGTGCATTATCCGCATTCTTCAGGAATGGGGCGCAATACCGGAAATAATGGGATAGTAGATATCTGCTGACATTAAAACATAAACTAAGTTTATGAGCCCGGCATCATAATACGTGCAGCAACAATACGCCACTGTCCGCTATAAAATGCCATCGACTTCAGCTATCTGCAATAATCTGGACGGCCGTAAACAATTATTTCACTTTCTACTTCACGATAATTCAATTACTCGCAATTAAAATCAGGCACGAAAATGAGATTTGCAACAAATAAATGTCTCGTGATCGAATATTTATCGATTGCCACGATGATCTTGACCATGCCGAGCGTCGTGCTTCATTGATAGAAACGCCAACGAGCTCCAACTGAATTACTATCCCAGTGTCCCCGGCGATAAAGATACAAATAGCAAGGAAATCCAACCGCGTGCTCTTCTTTTTGCTGTACAAATAAATATGGCTGGACTCTCGACTGCGACACGAGAATTGAGAAAGTATAATAGACCTATCTACCAGTGACGTGATAAGGTCAAAATAGATCGGAAAAACATTTCCGTTTCCAGTCAAGAGTTACTTCAGTGCTGCTGACCTGGACCAAGAAAATCGTAGGAACGCCACATCTTCGAAATTCAGGCGAATTCAGGATTAAGAAACAAAATTATTTTAAGCGCTTAATATATTTACCAAGTATCTGAGAAATGTTCCCAAAAATTCAGGAAAGTTTGTGAAAAATTTAACAGGCTTAATGAAAAGAAATAGGTCTGAAAGTGGCCAAAATAAAATAAGTTGGTAAATGATCAAGCAATTTCAGAAAAATTCAGAGAATGTGGTGAGAATTCACCCGCTGTTTGATAGAAAAAATGCAGAACATTCAACTATCTTCAAGAGAACAGAAAAAATCCAGTAATTTGAAGACGAGAAATTCGTGAAAAATAAGGAAAGTCTATCAACATTCCGAAGAGCACAGGTCACTTCGAAGACGTCTCAAATTTTCAGTGTCTCTTAAAATTTCAGAAAGGTTGGCTAGAGTCACTCACTGATCACGGTGGTCGTCATTCACCCGTTGTAGCTGTAAGAGTAATGCGAATAGAAATCGAAATCGGATATTTTTAAACCTCTTGTTACATGTAGATGAAATTGATTCAACCGCACGTTTCCAGAAAATACTACTTGCGGAAAGAAATGTGTCCTGAAGGACAGAAAGTTCTGGCAATAAAGATGGGTTTACTTTAATGCTCAAAAATAAGACATAAAAAAAAAGAGATCGGAGCCTAATGTCAGTGATCGACGGGCTCTATGATAGACATTTTGAGCCTGGAAGACATCTGTAGATTTAATAACATAATCAGACGGATTCGAATCCGATAGTGTGATCTCCTTACCTACAAAGTCGTTCCTACTGATGATATCTTCATAAAACTTGTTTCAGTATGTTTATTCGATAAGATGTGAGGACGGGCCCGCGGCGTGACTACTTTTGCGGGGGCAAATACCTGTTCAAGGGGAAGGGGGGAGCTACTTAAAGCAAAATTGCAAATTTCGCACCCAAAAAGCAACGAAAAATCTACTAAGAAGCAAAGATTGGCCTTTCTGCTGGGAGGAGGGGCAAATTGTTTCATTATCAAGGGAAATGAGAATTTGAAATAGACCGATTCACCGGCAATGTTAGTATGAGAAAGCTTATTACACCAGGGATTCGAAACCGGCCTGACGGAGCGGCTTCACCCTAGCTCCGGCTGAGGAGAAAATAAATTTACCTTCTGTTCCGGCTCCAGCTAAAATTCTCAAAATTTTCGCCAACTCCGATTTCGGTAATTATTTCTTTCTGGGCTTCAGCTTCTGCTCTGGCTCCGGTAAATAATTTTTCCAGGCTTTGGTTCTGAAGCTCGACCAAATATCTGATTTTGGCTCCAGCTCCGGTTATTTTTAGGAGGCGAGAGGAGTGTGAGAGACGTATTTGGGCAACAGGGGCGTAGCTACGGGGGGGGGGGGTCTGAACTCCCCCTGGCATCGGCCAACAATGTGAAAAAAATTAAAATTTATTCTGGTAATAGTAAGTATTACACCTGTACCTAATGTTGTAAAAGTGAAACGACCAGCCCCCCTTTATACCAAGTCCGGCTACGCCACTGTTGGGCAAAGCTCACGAACGTGCATTTTGTTCAGTTTCACCTCAAAAAATATGAGCGCGTATTTCGCAAAAGTGAATTTCGTTCAGTTTTCAAAAAAAAAATCGTTCATTCTTTCATCTTTCCAATTTTTTCAATTTTTCTTTGACTACGATAATTGTAATATAATGTGGAAAAAATTATCATGATATAGGTACGCTTCACAGTTGCTGATTCTGAATATTGCATGAGATTTTTGATGTGGCTCCAAGGAATTTAAATAAGTAACTATTTTTTCGCATTTCCTCGTTCAGTTTATTGAAAATAAACTATATTTATTTTATTGTTCACTTCAGGAGAAATAACGACATTCAGTTATCGTTCACTTCGAGGAAAAAGGATGCGTTCATTCGTTAACTGGAAAAATGAACTTGAGAAGCAGTGGCAGATTTACGAGGGAGGGAGAGTGACTCCCAAAATTCAAAAAAAAAAAGGAACGTAAAGAAAAGGAAAAAAGAAAAAGAAAGAAAGGAAGACATTTTTTGTAATGCTCACTTCTCTCTTCACTTTTATTACATTAAGAGAGTCTGTGAAACCTTTCAGGCAAAAAATGTTGTGCATTGTTTCCTAAGTCCGCCCCCCCCCCTAGACTTATTCCCTAAATCCACCTCCGGAAAAGGAGGCTAGAGCGGGGCGGCCAAATAGTCGAAATCGGAGTCGGATCGAATCTGGAAATGAAAATTTGCGTCGGTTCCAGAAAATAATTTTTTCCGAGATCCGGCTCCTTAGTTGTTGCATATTGAGCTAACGGATGCACGCTATGTTTCTTCGTCAGCTAAGACTAGCTAAGCTATGATACGTTCTTGCCATTCGAGGACAAATTTCAAAACACAGCTTACTTACCTAAACTCTGATTGGCTGTTACTAATGCTTACAAACCGGCTGGAGAGTAATCAACCTTTTTCCGACAATTCAAGCTTACTCAACTCAGCCGAAGAGTATGACTTCATAGCTCAGATCGCATAGCTTAGCTCAAGTGTGCAGCAACCATAAAAAGAACAAGTCATTGTGTTCAAAACAGTGAAGATAGTAACTGTCTGCCCCTTTTGGCGGATCCAGGGGCGTTAGAAATATGGTATCCACCTTTCTTGGACCAATTACTATAAACTCAAAATTCAGAATTGCAACGGTGGTGCTCCACCGGGGAGTAGGGACAAGCTATTTATCCTGAAGGTGGCAGTAGAAGTTTCAAACAGATAAAATACAGTGGCATCCAAAGCCCTAGATAAATGGGCTACTGTCTCTCTCACGCGAATTGCAGCACTGCCGGATCGCCTTGATTAGCCATGCCATGGAGCTGACATGCTGCGGCTATGGGAAGATATGGTGCACTCACATCCAAGACTGAACTAATCTCCCATGTTAAGACACATACGTTAAGAACTCAGACAAACTATAGTTGAAGTGGACTGGCTAGAAGAAGAAGATGATGGTCCTCTTTTTGACACCGTAGTAATTGAAATGGAGCGAATTCAGATTAAAATTGCGTATTTTTAGAATTATTATAACACGAAGATATAATGAATTCTGCCATGTTTTACAAAAACATCACTTTAAAAGAAACAGGTTCGGCTTGAAAGCAGAGTGACTTTTTGTATTTTTCATGATTGAAAATTAAAAATACAAAAAACTTAAGGGGTGAGAGCTGCATGTAAATATATAGGCATAGGAACAAATAGTAGAAAGAACTTAGTCATCAAATATCCATTAAAATCTCCCCCTCCAAAAAAATTTTAATTGTGAAAGAACATTTAGCATTATTTTGATGCATGTTAGCCTCCTCCCCCATGAACATCCCCCAGATAAGCTGTTTGTACCCATGTCTAGAAGCGTTTAAAAACATCCATAGAGTCCCCAGAAGAATAAGCGCAGATAGCTGACCTGGAGTGGGGAACTATCGTGGAGGCTAAAAAGTGCCAGAATAATGCTGGAAATTCTTTCGCTTGTATAATTTTATACATATATTTTTTTTATTTTTTGGCTAGACTACCCGAGCACCAACTCTCTCGCCCTCCCCATATATATACACAACTGAGCTTATTCTCAACGATCTCTGTAGCTTCAACAATCATATGTGTATATACTCGTACGTCTAAACATAAATGGACCATGTTGTCAGGTTTGGCTTTCGAGATAATAGCCATTTTTCCAGTCTGAGCTCAAAATTATCGAAACTGGGAATTTGAGCGATTATTATAGAGAAAACAACGATTTATCCACCCCGACTTTTCCCATCCTACCTATCACCGTTAGCTTGCAATATCGATTTGAATAAAACGTGAAAAAGGGACCATTTTGTCGGTGGATAATTTTTGCACTTCTTTTCTCCTCGAAAATCATGAAAATATCGTTATTACTGCTCCAAACGAGTGAAACTGATAGTTAAGAAAGTGATTTAAGTGATAGAAGTTAGAACCAGGCTCAACATACAATCGATATCAATCGCTGTTATCAGCCACATAATTTTTTTGATACATACCTTGTTATTTTTTGTTCAAGTTATCTACGAATGATCAAAATTTCATTTTTTTACTTTCCTGTATTAATAAAATTTATTTCAGACATGCCTAGAATTGTTCTGCGTAAAAGTAGGGCCGAAAAACAATTCGAAAGTATATTTTTCAGAAAAGGGGCCATCTTGTCGGTGACGGATTTCTCCAGCTGGAGTGGCTGAAAATTTTTCACGATACACTGGAGGGATTCCACTTAATCATATTCAAACGGTAAAAGGGGCCGGAATTTTCATAGTTTTATTTTTTCACGTATTTGTTTCATTTAAGGGCGCAACCAAAGAGGAGGCTATAGCCTCCCCCAAAGAAAATTCTTTGAAATTTTTTCAAAATTTATTTTGAAACGAAAATAAATTGATACAGATGGCCTGATGATGCGGTTACGTTGCGTCGTAGGTTCGTATAAATTTACAGCTCATGAAAATAGGTAGATACCAACCAAATCGAGCTTTCACCCGTGCTCGAGTTTTTTTTTTTTAATAAATTCTAGCCCCCAACAAAAAAATTTCTGAATGCGCCCCTGGTTTCATTTATTCTTGAGTCCAAACATTAAACGCATTCCTCTCAAAATCATGTTTTTTGAAATTTAATTTTCAAAGTTCTCTGGAAAAGTGAATTTTCCAGCTAGAGACCTCCACTATGGCTCATTTTGAAGGGAATTTGATCTAGTTTCTAGAATTGCTCTTATAACTCTATACGGACAACATGGTCCCTTTATGCTTTGCCGTACACAAGTCCAGTGAGTTTGAATGAATTAGTTGCCTCATTCGGTTTCATTACGGTTGATGCAGTGAAGTGTTGATGTTAAGGATGCTAGAAATACGTGATTTTGATCTTAATTCCCTATACTTACAATTGTACAGAACATATAAAATGACTGAAAAGTAGGAATTATTGTTGTCAAAAACACGATTTTCACGATAACACCTGATAAGATGATGCCGAATATTTGTTAAAAGAACGAGCCTAGGGAGGTACCGTCAACTGGAGTAATATCGAGTACTCATGACTTGTTGTAGGAGTGCTAGTATCGCTGTCAGTAAAATCAAGTGGGTAGGAAAGAGTGGCCCAAGATGACATAGGTTTTACTTTCACCAATTTTTCGGGCGAACTATTGAAATTTGGAAAAAAAACTAATTGGAACCCAATATAGTACAACTCTGTGGCTATCATTACCCCTGGGCTACATATTTCTGAAATTTTTTAAATGCTTCAAAATTTGATTTTTTTTTTTAAATTATCAAGTATATCATCTTAGGCCACATGGTTGATAAGATGACATAGGTATTTTTTTTTTTCAATTCTAAAAAGCAAGAAAAAGGGAAAAGTAAACAAATTTAGTTTTTTTTTCCAAATTAAGAATTGCTTTACTGTATTACAAAATAAGGTACTAAATCGACTTAAATACATATTTCACTATGGACTTCCTTTTGATGGCAGCAATCACAGATTTCATATTTTCTTCCCTCCAAGAACTCCTTTCAGTAATTCCGGTGCGATGAGAATTAATCATTTTGTCTGAAACAAGGTATTTCAATTATTAAAATTTTATGAAAGTACTCATTTGGTTGTATGTCATCTTGCCCTCCGCTTACTGTGTCATTTTGTTTGCTTCCGTGTCATATTTTCGAAATAGTAAGAAAGAAAAAAAATGAAACTTAATTTTAAAATGATGTGTAATATGATGTCTCTAAGCTTACCTTTTGCTCTTTCACTTGGAATCATTCTTGACTAAAAATTACGAGAAACGAATTTACCATCACTTGTTGATATCTATCTCAAATAAAAATCATACGTCACAAAAAAATGTAAACAGATTTTTTTTTAGCATTACACAGTTGAAAGGCCAGTTTATGGCGGATTTTATTCGCTACAGTGCGACCAACATTTGAAGCGAAGAATTGCATTTTTCGCGTGGGTAGTTTTTGAGAAATGGTCATCGCTGTGTCATCTTATCGACTATGTCATCTTGGGCAACTCTCCCCTAATATGGGACACCGGTGGTAATATTGGTCACTCATGACTTATAGGAGAGTTAGTATCATTATCAGAGGGGTCTGATTGGCCGAGTGGATAGCGCGCTGGTCTCGGAATCCGGAGGTTCCGGGTTCCAGCCCACGTAGTAACTCGCTATACATTTCGACCTAGGTCGGTTTTTCGGCAAGAAGAGAAGAGGGCTAAGACAGCCCTAACAGCCTCCCTGACGTCTCTGAGGCGATGCTCGAAAGAGCGGATTCCAGGGCTCGGATTGAGAGCAAAAATGAAAACCGCCTTTGGGCTATGAAATTCTGTACGCCTTTTCTACGTAAATTTTTTTTTTCAAGCGGGTGGGGCATCGTCTTTCGTTTACCGCCCCGGGCAGCCTCTAAAAATCTGCCGTCTTGGGCTGAAGCGTCAGCCCATGCTTAAATACAGGCCTGCATGAGTGACCGATATTACCACTCGTGTCCGATATTACCCCAGAGCTGACGGTAGCAGTAAATCGGTCTATTTTTGCTTTATTTTATTATTACAGCTTTAATCTATGGAGGCTCAGAGATGACCAGCGTTAAGTACATTTTTAGGACAGGGCTGTTTCTCAAAATACCCCCCCCCCCCTCAAAGAATCCAATTGGCAATGTTTCAGAAAATGTATAATATCATCTGGAAATTGGAAATTAACGAGTCAAATGACAGAGTATGCTGAGCGACGAGAAACTATCGCTCACTACATTCTGTCACTTGCTTTCTATATTTCCCAGTATGTTTATAATTGGGAATTTGGGAAACTGGAATTCCTGCTGTATATTTTTCCCGGGAAAAGGGGATCTGAAAATTCTTGTTGGTTGTTGTAAAATTTTATTCGGAATCCGAGAAACTAAACATTGGGAAAAAGGAAATGAGAACTTTTGGGAAACATCTATTTTTTAGGGTTAGCACCCTATTAAAATCAAGTATTATTTTTGAAAGTTCATTGTTTATCCCCCCCCCCCCAGTCAGGCCCGTAGCCAGCCTTGCATTTCAGTCCTGGCAAATGACTTAGGAGGCAGGGCAATATTTCAACATTTTTTTATATTTGAAGGGTAAAGAATCAAAACTCTCGTTTGCCATTTTACTTCAAGGGCGCAAATAGGCAAAATACTGTACACGGGTGCAGGAATATCTTTGCTGCGCCTGTGAACGTGGAGTATGTTATACATATCGCACATTCACTGGCGCAGCAAAGATATTCCTGCACCCGTGTAAAGTATTTTGCCTATTTGCGTCCTTGAAGTAAAACGGCAAATGTGAGTTTTGATTCTTTACCCTTCATTTTATTATTATTTTTTTTTTTAGATTTTGTATTTTTCTTGAAGGAGTACATAGCTCTGAAAACGAAAAAGAGAAAGCATTATTTTATTTTCATTCATTTTAAAAACAAGACTGTGAAGAATATTGGGAAAAAATTACATACAATATTCACGTCCTGCTCGTCGGTATTTTTTCTCGATTTCGATGAAAGACGTTACTGATGTCTTTGATGTTCTTTTCAGTTTGGTATATCGCAGAAAAGTAAGCTTTAATTTTTGATTCAAGTTTAAATTAATATCAAATTTAAATACAAACACGCAAGTCGCGACGTTCAACTCAGGGAATTATTGATTATTGATAATATTCTTATCGCGAATAATTTTATCATTGATCTTCCGAAGCATCGAAGCTTCGAACCTGTGAAGCATGAAGTTAGTGCTGAGCATCAGCTCTGCGTTGCCAGATGATAAGGGTCACTTTTTTGGCCAGCTAGGGCAAACAGGTTGGTCAACCAGGGCAATGCCCTGATTGCCGTGGCTTAGCTACGGGCCTGCCCTAAGTTGTTGGTCTAGTTGTTCAGTGCAATACTAATACTGTAACCATAATCGGAGTTTTGATGTCTTGTCTGAAAAAGGGTCCACTTATTAATTAGGTAGATAGGCACTTTTTCTTTTCTAAATGTGTTATCAGTGTTCGGCGAATCAGTTTTGATTTTGATACTGTACTGATGAGCAAATATCGACCAGCTAGTTTTAAAAGGGCTTTAGATACGACGTGCTTTCAGAATACAACAGTTTGGGGAGAAATTTTTCTCGACTAATTGAAATTGGCCAGTGATACTTCGATTAATAGCGAAATCCTCTTGCAATTAGCGTTTAGAGTTCGCGATAAGGCCGAATTTGTTTCAGTGACGTCACCGTAAGATGGTCCATTGAACCACGCAATCTTGCAGGTCGCAGCCGGCACTTATATTCGACTTTCGCCGGCGAAAAATGCGCGCACAGGGGGGATGAACGATTCGCGGGCTGACCTTTACCTGCAGACCTACAGGTCGGAATTGCCGCGCTGAAATTGACACAACATTCTTTCATTACAGTGACGGATAGTGACCGAAAGGAAAGAAGATATAGAAAAGTACGCGAGAGTGAAACAGAGAGAGCGAGCGAATAAGACGTAAACCATTGCACGTTGTAGAGAAAGACAAGACTAGAAAAAGTGACGGCTCATAGGTAAATTCGAGTATTCTGTGAACGCGATACTCCGGTGCGCGTGTGTTGGCGAAGAGTAAATCGAAAGAGCCGAAGAGGGCGAAGGGAATACGGCCGACGGAGAAAGATAGATCTTCGAAAATGAACGGATAGAAAGAGAGAAAAATTAGAGAGAAAAAAAAAGAGAATGTTGCCGCCATCTTGAATACTTCTCCAACTTAGGCCCATCTATTTGCGGGCTGTAAAATCTGCCGCCGGCCGAGCATCAACCGGTGGAGTGGTCGCGCATAGGTGAAGTGATTGTACTATGGAAAAAAGGGCGAAGGGGAGCTCTCCAAGAATGTTTAGTTAACGTTTTGTGTTAAAACTGGTCTTGTATTCTTCTTCTTCTTCCTTTACGCTGGCGTGTCGAGTGGTAGAGAAAAAGAGTACGGAACCAGTCTCTATATTTTATTCGAACATATTAGTACACGTGTGTCGCTCGATGCGTTGCGAACGATCGTTTTTTAAATTTATTTTTGTAATGACCACGGTGAACGAGATCTAACCGGTGCTCTAGTGCGAAAATGTCGATCGTTCGGAAAATTGGTTTCTAAAATTTCGTTTTTTTAAATTCGCGTCCCCCTCCGCCCTTAATTTCGTTCGCCTTATTGTCTCGAGCTGATCGTTTCGGTGGTCGTTCTCGATGATATTTGTCGCTCGCCGAAAATGTATTCGGGGTAAAGTGTGTCCGAGTTGTGAATTCCGACCGCGAGTTCTTTCTGCGTAGTTCGCCTCGGTATCATGTCGGTTATTCATGTATGATAAATAAATTCGCGAAAATGGTGTTCGTTAACAGGTGCGCGTTAACGATGTGCTTGACGGCCCAGTGCCTGATCATCATCGCGGCCCAGGGCCCCGGACCCGGCGCCAAAAAACGGTCCGCCAACTCGGATGTAGGTTTCGCCACCCAGATGCAGTCCAGAGCCGTCGACACCAAAGTGCAGTTAGAGATTCTCGAGGGCCAGCCGCGCGGCACCGTCGTCGGCTCCATCCCCGTGAAACCCGGCTTCACCTATCGCTTCAACGAATCGCCCAAAGAGTTCTCGCTCAACGGAACCACCGGCGAGATCCGCACCACCGTCATTCTAGACCGAGAGACTCTGAAAAACGACCGCTTCGACCTGGTCGTGCTATCTAGTCAGCCCACCTACCCGATCGAGGTTCGAGTTCTCGTTTTAGACGTAAATGATAACGCGCCCGAGTTCCCAGAACCCACAATTTCGGTGCTATTTTCCGAAAACGCCGTCCCGAGCACCAAACTGCTCCTGGACACAGCCACCGACCGCGATATCGGCGTCAACAAAGTTACCGACGACTACCGCATTGTCACCGGCAACACCGACGACAAATTTCGCCTCGAAGTCATCCGCAATCCGTCCGGCGATATTTCCTATCTGTACCTGCGCACAACCGGCAATCTGGATCGCGAAACAACCGCCTTCTACCAGCTGAACATCTCCGCGAGAGATGGCGGTGCTCCCACTCACTACGGCTACCTGCAAGTCAATGTCACGGTGTTAGATGTGAACGATAATCCGCCGGTGTTCGCGCTCAGCGACTACAGCGCCTCGTTGAACGAAAGCTCACCCGTGGGCACCAAAATCCTGCGGGTGATCGCCACTGACGAGGACGACGGCGATAACGCCAAAGTGAGTTACTACCTGGCGGAGACAGAGCGCAGGTTCTCGGTAGACGCGGATACTGGTGACATCTTCATCGCCGAGCACCTGGACTGCCCGCACCAGAATTGCCCACAGCTGCAGCAACCCAAGCACGGCAAAAACTGTCCCAAGAGCTGTGTGTTCACCGTGTATGCCCGCGACCACGGTTCCCCGCAGCAGGACGGTCGCGCCTATGTCACTGTTAATCTGCTCGATGCCAATGACCACGATCCGATTATCAAGTTCAGCTACTTTCCCTCAACTGCCTCCTTTGCTACAGTTGACGAGAATGCCGTGAACGGATCCGTTGTCGCGGCCGTCTCAGTTGTCGATCCAGACGATGGTCTGAATGGCGAGACCACAGTCGCCATTAAAGCCGGCAATGAACTCCACCACTTCAGAATGGAATCGGGGCAGAGTTTTGATTTAATACGAGTGAATGGTGTACTGGATAGGGAACACATCAACAAGTACAATCTGACAATAGTGGCGGCTGACAAAGGTACGCCGGCGAAATCAGTAACATCTTTCCTTATCATCTACGTGAATGATGTCAACGACCACGAACCAGTTTTTGAGAAAAGCGAGTACTCGGCCGTTCTCAACGAATTAGCTCCAATAGGTACATACGTGGCTGGAATTACCGCCACTGATGAAGATTCTGGTGTGAACGCGTTGATCTACTACAGCATCGTCTCCGGCAATGATTACCGCTGGTTTAACATTGATCCAGACACTGGATTGGTGACTACCAAGTCGACGCTAGACCGCGAAAAATCCGGCACTGTTGAATTAAAAATATCGGCTCGCGACGGCGGCCCGAACCCAAAATGGGCGTACACCCAGTTAAAAGTAACCATTTTGGATGAAAACGATGAAGCGCCCCAGTTCATTCAGTCCGTCATGAATGTGACATTTTCAGAAGACATGCCTGAGAATTCGCTGGTAGCTACTGTCACCGCAGTCGACCATGATCAAGGTACAAACGGGAGCGTTATCTACACCCTGCACCCGGATACAGTCGCCAAGTACCCGTCTACATTCTCGATGAACTTGATCACCGGCCAGCTGACAATTTTGAAGAAAGTTGACCGCGAAACTATCCCGTCATACCAGATCAAGGTCATGGCTAAAGATCAAGGCTCGCCGCCGCAGTCGGCCACCGCCACTGTGTTCCTCTCCCTGCTTGATGTCAATGACAACGTGCCAGTTTTCTATCCCATGTGGTACTTCGCGCGGATCAACGACCAAACTGTTCCTGGAAGCCCCATTGTTAGGGTGTTTGCCACCGATGCCGACCAAAACGACAAAATCTCCTTTCGCGTTGAAAATGAAGACGACTCGCTGTTCTACATCAACGAGCACACCGGCACCGTGCACCTAAAATCGTCAGTCTCGAGTCGGCGCGAAAACGCCTTTCAGCTGGTCATCTCAGCCGTGGACAGAGAAGGCAAGAAGTCAGTTGAAAACGCAGTTGTCGAAATCGTGAAAAACGCTGCCGACGATGAGATGGCCTTTGAAAATGATAACTATGTTTTCCAGACTCGAGAAGATGATGGTCTGCGCGACGAATACGTCGAACGAGAGCTGGGCAAGATTAAAATCAGAGCTAGAAACCCGAATTTCGAAAATGTGCGTTATTTTATTGTGTCCGGCGACCCTCGAAAGCTGTTTGATGTTGGAGAGCGTTCTGGTGTGATTAAGACAAATGGTAAAATTGATCGCGAACAGCAGTCCGCCTACAGTCTGATGGTATTTGCCAAGAGCGGCTCATCGGTTGTCAAGACCAGAGTGAACATAACCATTCAGGATTTGAATGATAACCGGCCCCAGTTCAGCGGCGAAAAAGATGAGGTAACAATGCCGGAAAATACTGCCGTCGGCCAGGAGATTTTTCTGGTCAGGGCAAAAGACAAAGACTCGGGTAGCAATAGTCGGATCACATACAGCATCACATCTGATTCGGAGCAGTTCCGCATTGCTCCCGACACTGGCGTGATCTACCTCAACAAACCGTTGAAAGTTCCTCCTGGTACTGTCCTGAATGCCGAGGTGAAGGCTACTGATTCTGGCGTTCCAGCTTTATGGGCGAAACATGCGATCGTAGTCACCATTTTGGATGTCAACGACCATACCCCAGTTTTCGAGAAGACTTCCTATGAAACGTCATTGCCAGAATCAATTACAGTAAACGAGCGTTTCATTCCGGTAGTGGCCACCGATGATGATACCGGCGAAAATGGGGCTCTGTCCTACTCAATCACCAGCGGAAACCAGGAAGGTAAATTCGGCATTTTCCCCGACGGCTACGTGTACGTGCGCAAGAAGCTGGACCGAGAAGACAAAGATTACTACTGTCTGACTGTTGGCGTAAAAGATGCTGGATATCCAGAGCGCAGCTCCAGCGTGCCGTTGATAGTCCACGTTATCGACGAAAACGACAACAAACCAGAGTTCACGAATACCAGCTTCAACTTTCAGATTAATGAGAACGAGCCGGCTGATACATTCGTCGGCAAGGTAATCGCCATCGACAAAGACGTGGGACGAAACGCCGAACTAACCTACTCGCTGCTCGGCAAACAAAGCGACTTCATCATCGACTCGAAAAACGGTTTCATTCGCACTGCTCGAACTTTCGATCGTGAGTATCTAATACAGAACATAGGCCAAAATTTCGTGACTCTCGAGGCGATGGTTTCGGACAACGGCGTTCCTAGACTGCAAGACAAAGTGAAAATTAACATATTCGTAACCGATGTGAATGACAACGCCCCGCAGTTTCTAAGGCTGCCTTATAAATTATCGCTGTCCGAAAGCTCTCCCCTTGGCACTCAGGTGATCCGTGTTTTTACAACCGATGCGGACGAAGGCCTCAATCGAGACGTGTTCTACTTCATAGCCGCCGGAAACGAGGAAAAGCGATTCTCCATTGACAAAGCCACCGGCCAGGTAATCATTGCCAAGCTTTTAGATCGAGAAAAAACGCCGCGCTACGAATTGACGGTTACCGCGTATGACGCAGGCGCTGTCAGCTTGAGCTCCAATACCACCATCGCCATCGAGATCACTGATGAGAATGATAACGCCCCCGTATTTTCGAACGCCGATTCACGTATTGTAATTTCGGAAAACGCGGCTCTGAACAGCAAACTGTACCAGTTTTCGGCCACGGACGCCGACGCCGGCGTGAACAGCGAAATATCATTCTCAATCGGCTCGGGCAACAGGCGCGAGTCGTTTCAAATCGACCCGGTCAGCGGAGTTCTGTATTTGCGCAAAAAACTGGACTACGAAGACGTCACCTCGTATGTGCTGAACATCACCGCCTATGACGGTGGAAATCCTCGGCTGGCGACCACTCTGTTGTTTACAGTCGCCGTCGAAGACTGTAACGACAATCCGCCGGCATTTCCGAGTACCGCCATCGTTCGGCAAATCCGAGAGAACATTCCCATCAACACCCCCATAGTTACCGTGACCGCGGAGGACCCTGATTCCGGCTTGAATGGTAAAATAGTGTATTCGATTGTGAAACAAGAACCGTCGATGAACGCGAGCAGTTTCCACTTCCAAATCAATGCTAAGACAGGCGTCATCCATACCCAACTACCCATCGACCGAGAGTCTGTGGACACGTTCCGACTAACTGTTAAAGCGACTGACCAGGCTGTTCTGGAATCGGATCGGCTGTTCACGGAGAAAATGGTGACTGTGATCGTGGAAGACGTGAATGATAATGCGCCGGTATTTGTGTCGATGAACGCGGCCGTATTGAGGGGAACGTCCCCCGAAATGCTGGTCATGAATGTCCTGGCAAAGGACTCGGATTCCGGTAGCAATGGTATGGTGACCTACGATTTGATCGGCGGCAGTACCGACTTATTTTCGATTCAAAGGAATTCAGGAGCGCTGGTTTTGAAACGAGCGATTTTGGAGACGAAAATGAAGTACCAACTGTCTGTGAAAGCTACAGACGAAGCGGTGCAGTCGGACAGGCGATCGACGGATCAGCATATCACGATTTTGACGCCGGGCAAACGAGAGCTGATCTTCAGCGACGAATTTAGCGGAAACGTTTATGAGAATGAGCCGATAGGTACGAATATTGTGACGGTGAGTGCGAGGCACAGCGCAAATACCCAGTACGAGATGGAGTACTACATCACAAACGTGACTGGATTGGGAGAGTATTCGGAGCACCGGATTTTTGATATTGATGCTAAGCTGGGTATTATATCGACGGCTGTGGTTTTGGATAGAGAAGCCGGGTCTGAGTGGTACGAGGTGGAAGTGTACGCCATCGTGGTCAACAGCGTGTCGCCGATCTCCGATGTCACAAAGGTAAGCGTTCTTGACATTTCCGGGTGATGGATAGTAGTTTTTAACTAGCGGTAGTTTCTGGATGTGAAAGAGCAAGTTAAAAATTTGCGATGATTTCGGTAGATAATAGTGTATGTTAAGAACTTCTTGAGCCGAAAACGTAATTGTGAAGGCAAACATTACTGTCAGCCCATCCGTGCAGAAATGATTTCTAATTGAAGCCATACAGCTGGTGATCCCGAATCACGAGAACTGCTACTGAAGTCGAGGGTGGGAACTGGGGAATAGAAACCTTCTGGAAATATTTCTCCAGTTGATCAGTTGTCTATCTGTTATGAATAAGAAGTATGATCCTATTAAATCGAAAAATTCATACCCCTCTTGAAGACTGAAACCAATTCTTGAAGTTCTTGTTTTCGTTTTTTAATTTCTTTAATTTTGTTATCCCCCCCCCCCCGAATGTATCCGTTTCGGTTCTATTCCAACATCAAAAGAAATAAATAGGTCCGATCTTGGAATTATACAGCTCCAGGTCCCCCGATAGGAAGGGCAGTCCTGCCTAATTTATTTTTCAGTGCCTTCGATGAATTTGGTTGATAGTTCGACAAACAGTTTCTAATTTTTATAATTTTTTCTTTTAAAAACGGTTGATTTTTACATTGATAGACATCCACTTAAAACATAATACTCAGATACGTATCGAAGAGGGGGGTCCTTCCCCAAAAATTTTCCAGAGTTAGAAAATTCAGCAGAGTTGACCCCTAGTTGGCAAAAATTAGATCGGTAGGTCTGAAAATTTGAAGACTTCTTTTTCTTTCATTTGCCTGCCCTAGTTTCAAAGATTTTCGTAAATTGGCAAAGTAGACTTTGACGTAGCGAAATTTGAATTCTCCCTTGACGAAATACAATTTTCGTCTCATCCACCCAACCCCTCCCAAAAATTGCTTCGGTACGTCCTTGCAGCTTCCGAAATAGGAATATCGTTTTGTGTCCGCCGTGTGCAGTTCTTGGAGTATTAAATTTTCGTTTTTATTTCTGACAGCGAAAAATACTGTTACTGTAACGTTTTTGTTCGGTTTCCGTTTTCGGTGTCGAAATACTGTTCCTATCAGTTGCAGAATAAACATAAGTGAAGAATTTCGATCCTATGTCTATGATCCTTCACAAACACCAAGTGGTATTACAATCATAGATGACGAGTGTGTGTCTGTGGGGGGGGGGCTGCTGTCTCTCCCTGTATCGTATTCGAAAGCTTAGTTATAATTCCACTCCTTTTCCCCTAAATAACTCGTCGTTGAACCCTTTCGCCGTCAGTTCTGGAAGACTTTTTTTTCCTGAGATTTTGCTCCATTTTACTACAAAAATAAGTCTTCGCCTCTGTACATACCATATTTTGTATACCTTAATTGATCGTATTTGTGATTGAACTCGCGTTTGTATTCTGGCTCTCTGAGCCTTCATTGATATTACTTACTCGGCTGTCTTCCTTCACTCTTTAGAATATACCTACTTCGATTGATATGCTAAGAAACATTAAATTTTGAAATCTGTGATGTCTTTTCAAATCTTCAAAAAGTGGATGAAAACTGCAATTTTTCCTTGTTAATGAACTACAGATGTTTTTTAATTTGTTTCATTCTAAAAAAATAATTACGTTAACTTGAAATTTTGAATATTTTTTCTGGAATTACCCATAAATGAAGGTTGTAACAAATGAACTCGAGCCCAGTTTACGTATTTCCTATTATAAGCCTAATTTTCCAATGTCAGGAGAGATGTAAAGTCAGATACCCCGTTCCTTGAGACCCGATACTTGATACTTGAATTTTTAATAGTAACCAAGTTTCCCACCCGGCTCATGTTTTTTAATGGCCGATCCAACCTCACCTCAGTCTTTTGAAACTTTCTTGAGACGTTAGTGATACAAAATGATTCAGAAAGATATGCACAATATGATATTCGTTATTTTTGAACTGAGAAATGGGTTTTGCGGTTCATTTTCAATGCTAATATCAGATTCGGTTTTACAATTTTAATTAATACGTTTACATTATTTGAAAACCTAAAAACAGTTTTATCGCACCATTAAAAAAAAAGTCCAAAATTGAAATTTGTATGGCTTAACAGGTCAATTATTATGAAACCATAATTGAATGGGGAATTTATAGTGACAAATTTCCAACCAGTTTCGTGTATTTTAATGGGTAGCCCAGCCCCACCTTCATCTTTTGATAATTTCCTGGATCGTCAGAAGATGATTGAGAGACATGCACAATATGAGGTTCGTTATTTCTGAAATGCTGAAAATTAAACCTACTCCCTCCAGATCTTTTCTTTATGGTTTATTACCACTGCCTGATTTTTTTGATTTTTTTGATTTTTTTTTTTTGAAAAATATTAACAATGCGCAGGGGCGTAGCTACGGGGGGGGGGTGATCCCCCCTGGCATTGGCCGACAATATGAAAAATATTAAAATTTATTTCGGTAATAGTAAGTATGTAATGTTGTAAAAGTGAAACGAACTCTCCCCCCCCCTCATACCAAGTCTAACTACGTCACTGACAATTTGATGAAAGCGTTTTGAGATTTATTTTCAATGATGATATCAGATTAGATCTTAAAATTTTTATTTTCTTTGGAAACTGAAAAATACTTTCATCAGACCGAAAACAGGTCTTTTCTTCAAAAACCAGCATTTTTAAGTTGACGAAATTTTTTGAAATTTCAGTTATTTTGTTCTACAATTTCAAAAATCTAATACGAACTGCTCCTTTATGAAAATCAAACTGCATTTGTAGTTTTTATTGATAATTAGATGCATAATATATCTAAATTGAATGAAAGGCTGTTGGTATGTCGTGGGAAGAGTGAGTAGTGATATCTAAAGGCAGAGGGAAAATTTTTTGAATGGTAGTAGGTAAGAAGGTACATATGTATAAGTGATTGCATACTCAAAAGTTTCAGAACCTGTTTCAAGTATCAGCTGTTTTTGGATTAAATGAATAACGAGAGACCGAAATCATGTTCTGGGACGAAAATATAGGGGGCACGGAGAGAGGGGCTGGGTTGCTCCCCAGCCTCGGTCGGAGTAGGGAAATTTTAGTAGATGGATCAAAAGTTGGAAAAATCCTACAAGTCTAAAGTTTTTTTGTTTTTTTTTCAGCCAATACAAACAAATTTTGATACTTGGGAATTTTGACGTGAGTCAGTTGGGACTTTAACAGTTTTTGCCCCTCTTGAAAAAACTCAGCGCTACGTTCCTGCTCATGTTTGTACTTTGAGCTCGAACAGTTTGGAATGTGTCATCGATGCCATTACTCCGCAGTTGTCGGGTCTCCACTTTGGAATGTCGATATTCTAGCCTTCGAGTAATACGACTAAATGGGCATTACCTACATTTATACCGTCCATTGATACGAAAGCATATTCCTGGACTACGAAGAGTTTACTGCGAATTTTTCCAAGAAATCTAATTTCATTCTAAATATGATAATTTTCAGAGGTTGGTTCGGTGAAGATGAAAACTATATGGGTACTAAACTTAGACTAGTAACCGAGCCTTATAATATTCATGATTTTAAAACCATAAAAATGAAGTAATAAGAAAAATAATTTTATTCGTGATTTTGGATTATTTTTCGTCAAAAAAGTTGCCTGTATGCATAATACAGGCGTAATACGTTCGTTATCCTTAGTTTGTCAGTTTTTATTTGTTCGTGTTCACTTTCTGACTGGAGATGTGTTACTTAAAAACCAAGTGATTTAAATCCCCCATTTTGAAGTAGGTGAATTTTCTGGGATTGGATAAGTTGCCCCGAAGTTAATCAGTTATAATTTTTTGAATAAAACTACGATTTTTTAAAGTAATTTAAATCCGATTCAAATTAGCGTCCTAAATGCATTTTTCTCCCGCCTTCAAAGGACCAGTTTGCGGGGTGTTTCACGAAAACAGGAAAAAGAAACCTCTTCATTTTTTCATTGAGAATAACTTTTAACTTCTACTGAAGCAAGCTAAACATACTGTTCAATTTCTGAAGAATTAGAAACATGTTCTTTCTTTGGGCAAGAAGCGTTCTCATAATGCAAAAGCTCCAACTTCCATTTTATTTTTCTCACTTGGTGGAGCGTATGGCGATGGACGCATGCTAAAGTGGCTCCCCAGACACCGCAGCCCTGGCCCCGGAAACTACCCTTTCGAGTATCGCATCAGTGACCAGTGAAAACTGGAGGAAAACCATATCTGTTTCCAAAAGAAGAACTTGAATTCGTTTTAAAATTATCCTCTTTCCCTTTCTTGAGTGAAGAGTTTTGAGGAGCCTAGAACTAATTTTTTCCCTTTCCAGAATGAGTTCCTCCTTTGTAGGAGGACAAAATTTTCCTTTTTTTGATAAGGAAGGAACGACGTTTTTTCAAGAAACCAATGAGACGATTTTTGTCTGTCTCATTCAAAAGTAGAATTTTTCTCTTCTTTCCTCGTATTTCTTATACTTGAGTAGAGAGAAGGGCCGATATGTTCTTCCTCCCGTGACGAACATACAGAAGTTCTCAGCATGATTGACCGAGAAGGGTCCTCTTGCTTCTAGGAAAGGAACTCGTATCTTTTTCAATTTCCAACCTTGTTCTTGTGTTTAGTTTACACAATTTTGCTCTTGTCAAGTGGAGAATTTGGATTATTGTTTGTTTAGTTTTTCAAGTTGAGTCATTTTGGCTCATTTAACGCGTATTATACAGATTTTGAGGCTCGTACAGATTCCGATGAGATACATTATTATTGAAATTAAGAAACCAAGGGGAAACTTGTTGCTTTCCCCGAAGAAAAAAGTTATCTCAGACAAATAGAACTCAGTTTACTTCTTTGAGGAAAAAAATCAGCTAATTACCATTTTTGATTTACGAAAGTTTCGTTCCACTGTTTTGCGGCATGGAAAATAACTTGTTCCATTTTTTAAAGAACAAGTAACTTATTGAAAAAAATAGGTCGAGAAGAATAAAAGAATATCGACCCCTCCGTTTCCTGAATGAAAAGAATTTTGTCTCTTTATTGGAGTGTGACTAAAACTTGAAGAATGAGAAACATGTGTTTTCTGTAGTAAAGATGGCAAAAACTGATTAATTTTTTTTTTTTGAGGGAAGAAATTTGTTCTTTTTTCCTCGAGGAAACCGAACATCCTCTCTTCCTTTCATGAATGTAAAGGCCTCCCAAAAAATCCTCATCTTACTGTTCATTGATACAAAAATCTTCTCAGTCGCGCAGAAAAGTGGGAATTGAAAAAAAACATCCTGTATATAAGATTCGAAAACTTGAAAAATGTAATGAGTTGTAATACTATCCCATTCCGCAGTATCACATTCAGTCCCGGGGGAAGAAGAAAAATGCTTAAGTTCGTCTTGTAGGATGGGAGTTGGTATGGACTCTCGTGCATCAGTCAATTTGCATCTGTGTCTCAACTGATAAGAATTGAAGAAGCCACGTATAACTTGATTATTTCTGGAGAGAAGAGGAGTGGGCCACCTTATGTACACTCCATCGGCCACGTTACATCCTATACCTGAGAAGTCCCTTCTGATTACTATTAAAGAGAAGGGGTAACTGTTTTCTGGTCACCCCTTTTCAGAATTAGCCAGTAGGGTTTTGTAGTCTGAGTGTACAGTTTGGTTGCTCTAACTTCATCCAATGCTGTGGAGAGGATCCTTAGAATTATGGTGGGGTTTATTTAGTACACTGACAGGGTGTCTACTGGCAAGTAAAACAACCAAAAGCAAGTAAATAACGAGTATTTCAGTCAAACGAAACCGAACATGCAAATAGCATCCTTTTTGTACAGGAAGCAACCAAAAAATGAGGTGCTCAGAATCAAAACTCACATTTGCCTATTTGCGCCCTTGAAGTGAAAGGCAAATGTGAGTTTTGGTTTTCAGCTCCTTAAATGAAATAATCAGGGCCGTTCAGAAGAAATCCGGGCCCTGGGGAGGGAGGTGTAAAAAGTAGGTAAGAGCAAAAAAAATGTTTAGGGCCCTTTTTGTAAAGGCAGATTTTTTAGTACTGGTGGGCCTTTAGCAGGCCCTCAAAACCCTTAGCGGGCCCCCTCAAAAAAACTCGGGCCTGGGGGAAACCCCCTTTCCTCCACTCTCTGCACAAGCCTGGGAAAAATAGTAAAAAACTACAATACTAAGTATACAGTACTGATTAGTTTTTAGTGTACATTTTCTTAAATTCATTATTTTATCATCTTCCTTTTTAAATGTGAATTACAAAATATTTGCAAAGAATAAAATTGAACAAGTATCACTGGAACCTCAAAATTAGTTTTTTGTTTTTGCAGTTTAGAACCAACATGAGTATTGTGAATCCATGAAAAATGTCATAGAGAGATCGTGAGAAGGTCATGAATTTCGCAAAATTGTACTTGTTACGCATCCTGATTATGTTGTTACATTCCTTAGTCTCCCGGCTAGTAGGTTACATCTCCACTTTTGCTCTCCTGTGCTAATATTTTCATTTCTAAGAAGGATTACACTTTGTGTCCTTCATTATCTGCTCTTCATAACTCCCTCTGTGCCTGCCTTTCCTTGTTTGTTCCCTCCACCATTTCCTCTAGCAATAATAACAATATCTCTGGATGTCTTATATACTCGTATTATGACATATCATTTTATCTCTTCTCTCTATGAGTATATTCTAAATTTTTCTTTCCCTTTTCCTGTTCGCCTCAATACTTCGTCATTCCTGATCTTTTCTGTCCATTTGATTTTCAACATTCTCTGATAACACCACATATATTCCAAAAATCCATATTACTTTTTTTTCCTTACTTTTAACTCCTATCCCCTTCTATATTTGAAACATTTTTGACCATTCAACATTATTAAAAGTTTCTTATAAAACTACAAATGCGTCGTATGTATCCAAACTTTTTTTTAGGTTTTTTTTTCTAATAAAAGCCTTGAATGTAAAATTGCTTTCAGGGGCGTAGTAACGCCCCCCCCCCTTGGCATCGGCCGACAATGTAAAAAAATTCTAATTTATTCTGGTAATAGTAAGTATTACACCTGTAATGTTGTAAAAGTGAGACAACCCCCCCCCCCCCCGTAGTAAGTCTGGCTACGCCATTGATTGCTTCCCTAGTTCCTTTACCTTTTCAGAATTCAGACTGATCTCTCATCCTTCCTGTCATTTTATTTTGTATTCTCTTCCTTATTATCCTCCCTAGAATCTTTGATGCGTGCGTTAGTAAACTTATAGTAGGATAATCTTTACATTTGCTTGTTTCTGCTTTTTTAGGGATCATAATCAACCTGTTTTTCTGAAAATCTATTAGCATTTCTCTTCCATGAGTTCCCATCATAATTGTTGCGGTGGACACATATCTCCGGGGGAAAATACTGATGTAGTATTTCCTTGTTTTCATCAGGGTTTATCTGTCGGAGTTTTCCTTCTCCTATGTACTTAAAGTTTTTCTTTAAGTCCCCGCACCACGCCAAGGTAGCACACACAAAAAAGGTTTCTGACCATAGAAGAATAAATAATATATTACACTGTTGAAGAAACAAATGCTGAGTATTCCTACTTTTATAATAATTGCGTAAGGGACGTCAGAGACATCCAGATATGAAATTTGACTTTCAGTTTGGGAGGGTGGAGATGGAGAATTCGCTGACAAATATTTTTTGAAAACTATAAATTCGCCGACAAAATTTGTAAAAAGTTGAAAATTTGCAGATTTTTCAATCAAAATATTTTTTATTTGAAAAAAAAAAAACAATAATAAATAACCATTCTTAAAAAAATGAAAAATTCAAATGAATAGTTTAAAAACTTGCCGACTACCAAATTAGGGGGGGGGGGGTCAATCCTTCCCCCCTGGTTTCGTCCCTGGAGGCATCCATTTTTGTTGGCATGAGTGAAAGAACCCATACGGTAATTTTTGAAGTAGGGCAACCTTTTTCTGTTGTCAGTTTCAGTAGACACCCTGACTTATCATGGGAAGATGGTTTCCCCTGAAGTACCCTCTCAATAAAAGACTGACTTTAAGAACTATCAGCTCAAATGATCCTTGGGTGAAAAATGTGATTGAATCATCTGTGAGCAAGGTAGTTTTAAGGTAGCCATGTAGTCGAACCTTGAAGGTATGACTGTGTGGACAGTTTGGTCAGCCTGACTTCATCTAGAGCCATGAAGAGGATCCTCTAAATTATGTTGACCTTATTTAGTACACTGATCTTGCGAAGGTGGATTTCCTTGAAGCACTTTTCTCAAACTGTAACAAAAGACTGTCTTCAAGAAGTATCAGCTCAAATGATCCTTTGGCGAAAAAAAAAAGTGATTGAATCATCTGTGAGCGAGATAGTTTCAAGGTAGCCAATGCCGACATTCGAGTGATGCTCTTGTAACTGACAAAGTTACACGTCGATTCTCATAAAATTATAAAAACGTCGTTTCTATGCGAAGTAGGCGACATTTCCCTTTACACTTTGGTATCTACAGTCCGCCGCGAGAATCTTAATCGTTATTTATGCAACTCGCTCGACAGCTGTTGAATATTATTTCTGAAACTCGAATATTAGAATATTTTTATTCTTTTTATAATATAAAACGGTAATTTTTACATGAAAGAGCTCGAAAGGAGAGAATTAGGTAACCCACGTAGGGTCGTTTTTAATTGGTTGGGTAGTTTTTCCATTGCCAGCAATCGTACCAATATGCTCTAAACCGGTAGAACGTCGCCACAAAGAGATAGAAGCACCTTTTTAATAATCATCGAATCTTTGTTGGAATGTATTAAATTATTTTTAAAGGCGAAGCAAAAGGAACGAAGTTTCGGGCTCGGGCGACGGGAACGGGCTCTTTTCGGATAATAGTGTGCGCACTTTTATCGTCGTCAAATAATAAAAAATGAAAATAAAAATTCTTTATGCGCGGAGCCCAAATTTTTCCTAATTGGATGGTGGTGATTTGTCGAATGATTGTTCGATGCGGTTTCAGCAGTGTACGAACATTTCCATGTCCGTTTCCAGCAAGTACAGCAGTTTTATTGAACCAGTTGCGGTGTCCTCAATGCTCTCTTGTGTTTTGTATTTGCAAAATAACGCTCCTCGATGGCCGTTGAGATAAGCGAGGAAAAAAGACAATGAAACGGCTCTTTAACCGTTTCTGCGTTTGGTTCGGAAAGCTGAAACCGTTTTGTATACGATGGTTTCGATGGTTTCATCAACGAAATTAATTAGTAATTTTTTGCATCGAGAGCAACAGTTACCGACGAGTTTTCGTGTATAAGTTCGTCAGATTTGAATCTGAGCTCTGAAGGCTACCGATAGGATCGTTGAATTTCTTTAACTGAAATTTAGACCTGCAGACGACTCGTAAAATGCGGTTGCAAATTCGTCATTTTTCTGTATTCGGTGCTTTTTAATGGTCGTTCACTTTTTTTTCCTTCTTGCTTCTTTCACGATGAGTTACAGTGAGATGCCAGATATTTGTTTGAAATGCTTTAATTAGCTATAATACAAGCAGTAAACGTCGAGAAAATACATATTTTATGAAATTCGTGTTTGCGAGCATTTTTTCTTATTTATAAATTACGAGTTCCGATAACTTTTTGCAAACATAGAGAGGGCCTGGGATTAGATACCTGGAATGATCAACTTTACGTGGTCATTTTCAGTGAAGTTGGCGGGCTGTGTTCGTTTTACGAGTGCTATTCCGAGAAGAGAAACGTTATACTCCCATTTTTTCCGAATTTATCTGTGAACAAGGTGCAGAAACGTCTTCCAGATCTTCCATATAACATACTAATTGATTAAACCTTGAGTCGAAAATAACTTTTTTGATAATCGAATTTCCATTTCTCTAAATTGTCTGAGAAGTATAATAGGCTTGTAATTAGTTGTTCGAGATCGAAGATGGCTAAGCGAATGCAGAAAATTTATGACTGAGCAGACTGTCGTTGGATGAAGGGAGTTCGAGAATTGAAACTGGTCCTGGCGAAGAAATTGAAATAGTTGATGAAATTTTTATATGTTGCCGAATGGATGACGGCAAATTGACTGCCTTCGTGATCTGAAACAACGCGAATGTCTTGTGAGCTTGTAGTTAGTTTGTGACCCGACTCCTTTTTTAATTGGGTTACCGTGTAGCAGCGAAGTATATATATGTGTATTTCTGAATGGTTCAACTGCTTAGAAGCATCAGAGTTGATATCGTCTGAAAATTTAAAGCAATTTTCATTCAAAAAATGGTGTTTGGTGTTACGGTCATGTCCAGACCTCAACCAACGGTAGTGAAGATAATTTTTCCTTAGGGGAGAAGGGTGGTAGAAAATCGAAATGTATGACCTTGTTCAGACCCTAGTCCAGCGGCAGGGAAAAATTTTTTGCTGGAGTGAGGGCGGTGGTAGAAGAACGAAATGTATAGTCATGTATAGCTCGCAAACCAGTGACAGTGAAAGATATGTTTGCTTGATGGGGGGATTGGGGGGGGGGTAGAAGAACGACATGTATGGCCATGTCCACTCCAGACCCCAAACCAGCGGCAGTGAAAGAAATTTTTGCTAGAGAGAGGGGGGGGGGTAAAAAAGAAATGTATGGTCATGCCCAAATTCCAAACCAGCGGCAGTGAAGTAGTGGTGTCAAAAAAGTACGATAGTATCGATACTTGATGAGATTCGATGATAGTATTGATACGTGGCTCTAAATTCGATACTTACGGATACTTTGAATGTAGTATCAATACTATAATAATTTTGTTAATGCTGTGACAATTTTGTAAATTTAAGTCGAATCGGTGATATTCTCTTCGTTGGTTCCTTCAAGTATTTCATTATTCTAGTTTGTAGGGGTAGTATTTTTAGTCTTACCTGGTGATTTTAAACCAAAAATTTTAATTTTCATATTTAAAAAAAAAAAAGAAGAAGAAATGTTGATTCTTTCTCGTTAGCTCCTTCGCGTATTCTAGTTCTTATTTATAATTCTTACCATTTTACCTAACGGTTTTGAGCCAAAAAACTGAATTTTATGCTGTAGTGAAAAATAAACTGGATTTTAATTCTTCAGTTATTTATTTATTTTTATTGGTTGACTTTGCCTGGCAAAATGAAGGTATCGATAGTATCGATACTTTTGAACACCCAATCGATCCTAGTTGATACTTTTTTGTGCGATACTTGACACCCCTACAATGAAAGAAATTTTTGCAAGCGTGGGAAGGGTGGTAGAGAAGCAAAATGTGTGGCCATGTCCAGACTCCGAACCAGCTGCAGTGAAGGAAATGTTTTCTAAGAGCGGCGGAGGGGGGGGGGCAGGAGAACGAAATTTTGTAAAAGAAACATGTTATGATCCTTCCAACGTAGGATATTATGAGCATATAACAGCACATTACTAATGCAAAACGGGCTGAGTATCGAACGAGTGTTTTACTTTGATCCTGAGCAGCACAATTTGAAGATCTTAACTTAAATAACCCGAATACTGAAACATGTCGAAAAGAAGAACTGGCTCGTAATCCGTTCAAAAATCGGTATGGGCCATGTCCGAGTGAGAAAAAGATACCGTGTTCGTGTATTTTCTCTCTATTTTCTGAACGTTTTACTCTAATAAAGTAAATTTTTTACTCCGGTAGGGACATCGTACTAACGTAATTCTTCTTTTTACGGAATTACCGACTGTCAAGTTGGCAAGTCCACTCGTTTTAGTATCGTTTTCTGGACCCAGAATGCTTTTCATGCGTTCGATACTCGTAGGGGAGAGTGGTGTACCTTGGAACGCGAAACACATTTTCAGCGATGTTGACCATAGAAACCACATTGGAGTTTTAGAAAATATCTCATTTGAAAGAGGAGAGCAAGACGAACATTTTGATGTATAGAAGTTGACATTTGATAGCACTGGAGCCGAGAAAAAATGCTTTTTAAAAAAAAAATATTCCATGGTACAAACGGGTATTGTACCTTGGAACATGTGGTATCGTACCTTGGAACACATTAAAAATGGGTAGAAATATTT
Organism: Acanthococcus lagerstroemiae; assembly: GCA_031841125.1. NCBI lineage: Eukaryota > Metazoa > Arthropoda > Insecta > Hemiptera > Eriococcidae > Acanthococcus > Acanthococcus lagerstroemiae. The sequence continues at coordinate 25,223,268 of CM063110.1, forward strand.
AAAAACACGTCAAAAAATTTATTCCACATGGCACGGGAAGGTTTCCACATCTTTACATTAATTTGATAATACCACGCCGGGTTTCTACAGTAGTCAATTTTATGACGTCATTTTTCTTCATAATGCGGATGTCCTCAATGACGGGAAAATAGAACGAAAATTTCTGCAAATCTTATTTCATTATATCATCTCTCACGAAAGAGAACCTGGTAAATAGTGTTATCAGTTGTTCCAAGTAGGGCTCTATACGGAGACAGGTAAAGACAGCCGCCATGTTCTTTCCAGTTTCACGGACCAAACTGGAAAGAACATGCCGGCTGTTCCAAGGTACAACACCCCATTGTGTTCCAAGGTACACATACCCGACTTTTTGGAGAATATTCTCAATACTCCAGCTATACTTTAAAATTACAATAAATGCGTCACACGGGGTATGTAACAGATGATAGGCTACACTCTGACTATTTTTTCACAAATTTTACATTCATTGTTTTTATGGAAATTCATTTTTTCTAATAAGCCAAATTTTTACTTTCACACCTTCAACAATTTTTTTTTTTTAAATCTGGTAATATTTGCGTTATGGCATTACTTTTTGGTTTTACAATGTTGACGTACCTAGAGACACAACATACGTTAGAAATTTTTACTAGCTGAACACTGTAGGGTTGCCAACTGCTCTCTGTTTCAAGGTACAATCGTTCCAAGGTACACCACTCTTCCCTACTTTTATTTCCCTATTTGTTCTATTTTCAAATGATATTAGCTGTCCCAAGTATTTATACCCTTCCACTTTTTCAATGTTTGTCTCTTCTATAACTATTTCTTTACTGTTCGCGTCATTATCACCTGCAAACCTTAGATTGCTTAAGTGTACTCCATTGATTCTAATGCCCTTGCCCTCCCAGTTCATTTTTTGAAATACGTACTCCAACACACTGTTAAATATGTTTGGGGAAAGGAGGTCCCCCTGTCTTACGCCTTTATGTATTCTAAAGTTCTTCCCTTTTTTATCCAGTTTTATGTAGGCGGAAGCTTTGCTATATAATTCTTTCAGTATCGTAATAATTTTTAGTGGGACACCTTGTTCTGCTAGTGCTGACCATACTACGTCGTGATACATAGAGTCAAACGCTTTCGCGAAGTCAATAAATATACTGGGTATACTTGAGCAAAACCGTAACGAAAAGCGTAACGCTCTCTCCCGACACGCTCCCCTGAGACGAATTCAGTGGTTGACATTTCCATGGAAATTTATTTTAGCATTTTATATAATTCTACTATTGGGTATACTTGAGCGAAAACCGTAACGGTCCACCGACATGCTCCCCCGACACGAATTCAGTGGTTTTTACTCTAGGGTCAGCGTTAAATTTCTTCCCTGTTGGAACAATATTCCTTTTATGGGGAGTAAGTCATTAATAAAACAGTCTTGCACGTCATTAGGACGCAAAAATGGCGAGGCAAAAAACAGTTTTAAATAGTTCTCTTTTTTTTATTTTGCCCTCCACCCGAGTCCTGGAATCCGCCCTTTCGAGCATTACTTCAGAGACGTCGGGGAGACTGTTAGGCTGTCTTAGCCCTCTTCCCTTCTGGCCGAAAAACCGGCCTAGGTCGAAATTTCTGGCGAGTTGCTGCGTGGGCTCGAATCCGGGACCTCCGGATTCTGAGACCAACGCGCTATCCACTCGGCCAACCAGACCTCTAGTTTCAAATAGTTACCAGTGTCATTACTGTGATTTTTATTAGCTGAAGTCAAGACGCAACTCGGACATTGTTTTAAATTATCTCGCCAAATTCAGGATTAACCCTCCGTTGTCTACCATTTTTAGGGTCGGCTAGACCCTATTGCAATCGCTTTTTATTCTTCTTCAAGTTGTTCAGTACTTAGACGTTATCAAGTGGTAATATGGATGGCGATTCTGTCGTAGTTCGTAGTTTCGTAGGTTGTTTATTATTGATGAATATAGAGAGCGTTAATGTTTAGCAGAATTCAGATGATAGGAATTGCAGCATTTGCCGACCCTAGTCGTGCAGCATTGCTGCTTGTTATCTCTGCGATCTTTGGGACTCAGTTTCGGGCGTGATTTTACCTTCTATTTTCCTGCGGGACTCGACTCGGATAGCCACCCAAATAACTTCTATTTCGATACGCTACTCGATAGGTTTCCATTTTTAAAGTTCCAACGTTGGTGGGACGTTCTAGGGGAAGAAAATTCTAGAAAATTTTTTGCCGAAAAGCCATGTTATTGCTCGTCGATGCGACCATTTTCTCAACGGCGAAATGAAAGTGGACATTGAAAGAAAAACCCTGTAGTAGCGTACCAATAAGCATCGCGTTTGAAAATTAAAAATCAATCTACAGAGCAAAGTGCGGATGAAATTTTTCTTCTTCCAACCGTACATAACTGACGTATACTCGTGGCATTTACCTCTGCCCTCTGGCGTACATATCCAAGCCGTGTAAATCACCGAAACGATTTTAACGCCAATGAGGGAAAGTACATTTTTAGTTTTTGAGAGCTTCATTTCTCACCGCTTACTAACGGTCGCGCGATCTTCCAACAAAGAAACATCACCGGCTTGAGGTTTCCCACCAGGCATACATACAAACTTAACTAAATTACAATAATTATCCTCTTCGAAGGTGTATTCTGTTTCATACCTATGATTTTCTTTCTATAAATTCACGTTTAATTTAGAGCGGGCTTTATTTTGGAAAAAAGAAAAAGAAAAAAGAGGGACTTTAAGTTTGATTTCAAAACAATCCGATGTAAATGAATTATGAAAACAGTACGCACGATGACCACTTTACACCAAGGAGGTTAAAAAAAAAATTTATTCAATATCTAACTTAACTGCATAGTGCAGTAGGTATAAGTAGCCCAAGTTTTAAAAACACGTTTTCTTAGTTAGATTTTACGCCCGATTTTTTAGTGTGTTTTCAGTGTTTTCGTATATGTGATACACAACTATTAACTGGTACATTTTGTTATCGTCCAGATGAAACCGTATCCTCTCTGGTCCGTCGTTCAAATGTTTAAATGGACACCTTATTTATTGCGGAAGACGAGTACGAGCGTGCTGCTCGAGTAGGTACCGTATAATTATGAGCTGAAAACTTTGTCATCAACATTCTAAAATGTCTTCCCCTTTGGCATTCGGGTATCATTCGAAAGCACATACGAATAAATTGTTTAAAAAAATGCTCTATACGTTGATAGCTGAAAATGAAGAAGAGGAAAAAAAAATACATAGAAGAATTTCGTTTATCGCACGACGGGAATTACAGAGGAAACGTTTATAAATCATGCGCGTAATCGAGTCTGCTGCGTCGTTAATTATAAACCGAACCGGAGTTCGGAGTCGTAAGTGCAGACGAAGAGAAGAGTATTTTGGTCAAGAATTTCTGCGCACTTCCTATAATCTTATGCAATTAACGAGGTTGTACTCTTGTGGCTACTCGGGAGAACGTGTTCGAATTAACGCTCGTAAAACAAACCAAATCACTTTCTCATCGACGAGTTTTTCTTTCGGCTCAAAAGAGATGGCAGGTTGAAAAATTTGAGCCTACGTTAATCCAGTTTCTTACGTAAAGAAGGAGCCGTTCGAGACGTACTGAAAATTCTAATTGCCGCTGAAGGCGACTCAAAGGAAGGAGAGGGGAAAAAAAAATCCGAAGCGAAAAAGAAATAGCGTATTAACGATAGACGCTTCTAAAATTCAGTAGGAATGTTGACTCGGGATGTTGACCAGTTCTCGTGCGAACAGCTCTCAAGTGGTATTGCTGTGCTGCCTCGTTCGAGTTTAAAAAAACCGTTCAGACACGAACGTGAGATATGCAGAACTCGTACATTAGTTCGCGATGAAACATATTTAATTTTAGAGAGGTTAAATCCCGCCATCCATCTTCCAAATTGGGTGTATCACCGTAGTCTCATTAAAAATTCTTACCGAAGGCTGACTATACTCGATTTCTGCGTGTAAATAAAGAGTGAGTACTTGCTGTCAATAATGGTGCTCAATTGGGCTATGAGAACTTGACAGAGTATGAGACGGGGGTGGAGTTAGCAAGAGATGGTGCAGCCCAAGTAGTTAACTGGTGGGTGTGGACGTTCAAAAATACGTGAACCACGGAGCTGGATTCATGTTAGGCACCAATCGGGGACCTGCCCCCGCGGTAAAAGAAATACAAAAGACGAGGAAAAGGAAGAAAGCGCAGAAAAATATAAACATATTGAAGGGTTCAGGGAAAGAAGCAGGCAAGTCACCTTTGTGGCGAAGCGAGAAAAATGAAAAACAATTTGCTTACATACAGAGGCGGATGAGCGCTAAAATTATTACCGGGAATTTGGAGTGGTGCGGCGCCGTAAGAGTTTTTCTCTCCCCCCCCCCAATCAATAAATAAATCAAACAGCCTTTATTGGTATGACAACTTGATCTAAGTATTATATAATCTGAATATAACGTAACATAAATATCTACGCAAGAATTACTCGTCATACCGAGCCTCCATGTCGCGGGCATAGGCCTCCCCTATATTTTTCCATACCCTCCGGTCTTGTGCCGCCCTACACCATAGTGTTCCTACTCTTTTGATTATTTCGCTCCCCCAGCTTGTTACTGGCCTACCCTCCTTCCTCTTACGTCCGTACGGAACCCAGAAAGTGGTTCTTCTACACCAGCGATTCTCTTCCATTCTCGCTAGGTGCCCCGCGTATTTTATTTTCAATTTTTTCACCATAAATATGATTCCCCTGCATTTTGTCTTATCCCTGATAGATTTAACCCTGATTTTATCCTTCCTTTTTATGTTCAGAACACTCCTTTCCCTCCCCCGTTGAGTAACTGCTAGCTTTTTGGCTTGAACGTTGGTGAGAGACCACGTCTGTGCTCCGTGCGTCAGTATTGGGAAGATACAGGCCTCCAGCATTTTACTTTTTGAGGAGATTGCCAAGTCGCCTTTATTACCGGGCATTTGGACTGGTGCGGCACCGTAAGAGTTTTGTCTCGCCCCTCCCCCAATACACACGTATAAATTAAATTTACTTTTTTAATAAAGTGTATTTATAACTGAGATCACCAAGAAAAATGTTTAAAAAATGATAAGTAATAATGAAAATTATTTAAAAAACACGTCGGAAGTTAGAAAATATGGGGAAAGACTGGCAGAAAGGAGGAGAAGCAGCTATCTATACTACTTTGGTTCCACAAAAGGTTATAGGGGGTGGGTTTTTATATTAACAAAAATATCAAAAATAATTTTGTGGAAACTAAAATAATATCTGAAAGCAGAGCTTTTTTTGTGGGGGCACGCAGTGCTCCCAAAGGAAATTTCGAAAATATCGAAAAATTGCCATAAAAACTGAGCGGGAGTACAAAAAATTATGGAATTACAGCTCTCGAGAATTAGCGTGCCCCCAAAAAAGAAGTGACAAAAAAAAGGCCTAGGAAATATGCCTACTAAAACTGAAAACAGATGAGAAGACAAAAATGCTAATCTTGCAAGTGTATGCACCTATAGCCGGAGCAGAAAAGGCAGAAACAGATGAATTTTATGACGAGCTAAAAGAGAAGGAATACTATCAGGTAATAATGGGGGACTTCAACGCAAAAGTAGGAGGGGAAGCTAATTCAAAAAAGTGCGGCCCATTTGGTGTGGGGGAAAGAAACGACAGGGGGGAAAGATAAGTAGAAATTGCCCAAAAATTTAACTTATGTACAGCAAACACTTTTTACAAGAAAAGAAATGTCAAAAGGAAATGGACATGGATATTGCTAGACGGGAAAACTAAAAATGAGACTGACCACCTACTAATAAATGACCTGTCAGTAGTTAAAGATGTAACAACACTGTCAAAATTTGGCTTCTCATCAGACTACCGTATATCACGCTGTAAATTGAGCATCCCGCAAAGAGTCCAGTATAAAAATCACAGGAAGGGTAAAGGGAGAGGAAAGCGGATCATCCCGGTCGGAAAGAAAGAGGATGCACGCCAGAAACTAAAATCGTTGCTAGAGGAAAGGAAAGTCGAGGAAAATTTCTACGATAGTATGGTCCAAGCTTTAAAAAACACGGTTGAAGAGTTCGGAGTGACGAGGGCTAAAGATAAAACCAGGGATAAGCTTCCAAAACAGACTCTCGAGTCAGGAAGAATAACTTTTGGAAAAATAGAAATAAAACACCATTGGACAAAACTGAGCTAACTGAAATACAAAAACTGGTGAAGAAAAATGTTAGAGAAGATATTAAAAACTACGATTAGGAAAAAATTCAAGATATTCTGGAAAAAAGTTGGTCCACTAAAAAAGTTAGGCTCGAACTTGGTGGCGGGAGAGACGTTATGCTGAAGTTAAAAGATCAGACAGGAAAAGTGACTCAAAATCAAGATGAAATTGTAGAGGCAGCAACAAGTTTTTACGAGGACTTTTACCGCGAGCGAAACGAGTCATCAAAAATTGCAAAAACTGAAGGGTGGAAGGAGGAAGGAATCCCGGAAATAATGGAGAGAGAAGTGGAATACGTGCTAAATAGACTGAAAAATAACATAGCCCCAGGACCGGATGGAATTGCGAACGAAATGCTGAAAGGTTTGGCGATCAGAGAGTGCCATACTTGGCTAAAATATTTACGAAATTCTAATTATAAAAATATGTCCAAAACAGTGGAACTAAGCCGAAATAATATTATTATACAAAAAAGGGGGGAACTCATTTAAATTTATATGCCAATATGCTCAACATCGAACATCTGTAAAGTATTTATGGCAGTCTTGAAAATACGTATGTATAACCATTTGGATTCAAATCTCCAGGGGAATGAACAGGCGGGATTCAGGAAAGGCTTCTCAACTGTGAGAATATTTTCGCTGTGAACCAAATTACTGAAAAAACACATGAATATGATGTGGAAATTGAAATGCTTTGCATAGGCTTTCATAAGGCATTTGATTCAGTGGATCATAACTATATTATGTTAAAAGAACTGGAAAATAAGGGAATTGAAAGTGGGTTTATTAAAGTCATACAGAATTGCTATGCCAATTCGAGTGCAAAATCCAGCCTTAAAAGCAAAGGAAGGGAATTCAAAAGAGGGAGGGTGGTTCGACAAGGGGATACCTTGTCGCCAAATCTCTTCGACTGCATTCTGGAAAAAGTATTTCGTAATCTGAAGCGGAAAAGAAGGGGACTAAGCATAAATGGAGAATTTCTAAGTAATTTAAGGTACGCAAACGATATTATCTTATTTGCAGAAAATAGTAAGGAGTTGAAGAAAATGGCACAAGAGCTATTGAGGGAATGCAAAAAAGCTGACCTCAATCTGAATGGTAGCAAATCAAAAATAATCGGATGAGGGGAAAGGAAAAATCTGATAATCGATGGGCAAGAGATAGAACAGAGGAAGAGTGGAAGGGAAAAATTGGGTAGGTCGGCAAAGATTCCTGTATGTTCAACAGATAATCAAAGATGTCAAATGTAAGTGTTATTACGAAATGAAAGAACTTGCCCAAGATAGGGAGAAATGGAGAACTGCATCAAACCGGTCGTAAGACTGATAACCTTATCATCATCATCATGATCATCAAAAGAAAAAGAAACATAATTAATAAAGGAAAACAGAATTAATAAAACAAAGTATAAGAAGTAACGTGGTGCGGCAGTGTCCGAAGGATGGAGAAAAGTGGATGGGCACCCAATGAAGAAATAAGGGAGCTCACCGAGGGGGAGGCCAAAGTCCAGGGCATACCTACATCAGGCACAGAAGACCGAAAAGAGACTAAAAAACCAAGATAATGGCCTACTGAAGCAGACACTTCAAACGGCTCGTTTGATATTACGATTCATTATAGAGTCTAAGTGTGTTGTTTAGGGGTGAATTAGAGTAACGATTTGTCCTTGAACATTTCAGTGCTAATGTTTCCATCCTACACACAGAGTGTTGCAGAACCTGTAAACCTATTCTACCCGGAGTTGTGCTGCTAGTCACCCTTTCATGAATAAGGTCAAATAAATTAGAAACTGATTAGCAAAATATATTTATCTTACGATTTTCACTCTATTACTCGTAGAATAGATTCAACAAAAATTATGAATCTTCAGCTAGATTTTTGATTCATTCAATCCATGGAGGACAAAAATTAGAAATTGATTATTTTTCCTTTTTAATATCTTGTACTTTATCCTGACGCAGGCCCAATCGGGGTTATTCCAGCTTAGGGGTACTGTGTCCCAGGACAAATTTAGCGTACGTGCACCGCCATACCCCCGACTATCATCGATGTTCTGTACTTCATTCAGGACAGACTTAGTGAAAATCAAAAAGATTCATCCGGCCTTGGAGGTCCAGGAAATGAATTGTAATTTTCTGAAGTATCTTTTCCATATTTTGAACTCCGTTTCTAACCAATTTACGGGGGATAGTAATTTCTCCATACAGTCTTTGCGTCTCTAGCCAATAAGCTATACATGACGTGGCTCACCCCTTCCCAAAAAAATCTTCGATCTATCCCCCTATGTACTGGATAGTTCATGAATGGGAAACCTCTAGGTCGTAAACCGGAGACGGGTCAGCGTTGTCTTTTCATTTTGCAATATCAAATGATTGTGGGACATTAGTTCTATTGACGCTTCAGCACATTGACGAGCGAGCAAAAGACCTTTTCCATTTTGCGAAGCAGATACCCTATTGCGATCACTTTTTATTTTTTTAAAGCCTATGTTTGGACTTTTTTATTTGTTTATCATTGTTAGCCTGGTGTCTCAACAAGTGATATTACAACATGTGATTATTTAATGTTATGTAAAAGGTAGAATGAAATGGACCTTCCACGTATTGCAGTTACAGTTACTCACCAGCGTAAGAAGGTCTCAGTCTTTTGAGGTTTTTTTTTTTGGGTGGGGGGAAGGAGGTTTTGTCGTTACAGCACATATCCCATCATCTTATTGCTGTAATTAGTGCGCTAAAATACAGCCCGAAATGCTCATTTTTGTCAGCGTGGTGGGTTATAACCTCCCCATTCCTACGCTGGTGCAGGTACCTAAATGAAGGACTATTTTTCATTTTGCTATCATTTTTCCTCTGTTTCTTCTTGTTTAACATCCATGAGGTTAACGGTAAGCGAGGTACTTGTTGTTTTTCTCTTTGTTATTTTCTCATTTCTGTGCAAAAACCCTCGTGCAATGAGCGTACAACTTGGAGCTTGGTTACTCGTGCCTCCATACACGCTCCGGAAATGGAAAGTACATCAATTTCCTCCTATGGCGAAGTTCGCGGAGAAGATCGAATGCGGCTCAGACCGGCTTTGGTAGTCCGTAATAACAAGATTTAAAAAATGCGAGGTATCGCTTCATTTAATAGGTGGACTAAAACTCCACGGTTAAGAGACTAGTTCATAAAAACCAGTTGTCACATCAAATGAAGCAGGTTGAACGAACAATAAAACAAATACAAAAAGGGCTCATGATAGGACTAATAATAATTAATAATTTTGAGCGCGTTATTTTCCGAATGAACCATTTAGAAGGAGCGAATTTTGTAATTTTGTTTTCATTATTCTCGTATTTTTCCCCTTTACTTTTTTTTATTCATTTCTTTTTGCGTCTACTGCTCCGTCGGAGCCATTGTATTAATTCCGGTTAATTATTCCTTTTCTCCAGGTAGCTTATTCAACAGCATCTATTCGGCAGCATGCCGTTGAAATTCTTTTTTTTTACTATACTTGCCCACGTTCGCTGTAGGCTTTTGAATACGCAGTTGTCTGTACAGAAATTTAAATGGTACGCGGATGCGCTCGGGGATGGTTCCGATTTGAAATGACAAGGGCGGAATCTTCGACAATTTCGACACGGAGATCGCATCTAATATTTATGTACAGTGATGGTAAAAAGTTCACAGAACGTAATTTTTTTCGAGCAAGGGTAGGATAGCCGTATCGGTGAAGTCGCCGAAAACGGAAAATATAAGCAAATCTATGCCATTGCGTCTTACATGTTTTCTTCAAAATTGTACATTCGTCGTTGTTGGTGGAGTGTTCCTTCCCTTCCCAGAGAATCACTCGGAAAGCTGATTACATGACGACCGCCACCTCCCATTTGGAGTCTTTGGAAGTTTGAATCAGAAATAAGTTTAATCGTTAGTAGTTAGAGGTCACTCCTATCCACAGATGCTCTGAGTCCGTCTGTAAATGTGAAAATTTCTTCTCCTATTTCAAATTTTAGCTAAACGATGGGCTAGATCATGAGTGCAAATGAGTGTTTCATTAGAGCATATGCATTGGTCTCGTTTGTGCTCATTTCGTACTTCGATATTCACTGGAGGGGAAAGGTGACCTACTATCACCACTTCTTAATTTTGGGTCTAATGGGGCTCAATCGTTGGTGCTTCGTTAGTACTATGTAACGAAGTTATTAGCAATAATGTCTGATTCCACTTCCTCTTCCTATAACATTCTTTAAAAGTAACTTTCCAGGGGTCACCACAAAACGAATTCTACTTATGTTCCACGTGCATCACAAGTTTCAAAGTTCATTTGCTACACACTGTAACAGATGAAACATTACGAGTATTAATTATGATACTGCTCAATACCTTCAATACTGCGTGTGACCGGTAAATTATATAATCAATCGTTGCTTGAAACCCGTTGGACCATTTCCACGGCAAGCCTCGGCTTAAATTTCGAGCATGCAAGAAAACTAATAAACTATCTTTCTCTCATCTGAAATTCACAGTTTTCGCCCTCGTCATATGCAAAACTCCTTTGAACTACTGCGCTTAGAGACCTTCAAATTATTTGGGAACTAATGAATACTATCATAAACTTTTTTTTTTTTTTTAATCGATACGATTCCTAATTAGGATTTCATAGGCACCAGACGTCACCCTAGACGCTCGTTAATTTTTTTTTTTGTTTATTCATTCCACTATTAGGTGTCTTTTCGAATACGGTATTAGCCACCGAATGACGGCGCCATTAATTTATTCGAAACCTAAGAATCTACATACTTTGGGACGCGAATACGATGCAATAAAATTGTCATAATGATTTTCCATAATCGTTGACACTTGACAGTTAGTTGGCTGTAATAGTGGCAACGTGATAACAGCTATTCGTTTAATCAAACATCGATGATTAGTAATACGAAAATAAGAAATTCCAAAATTAAAATCGAGGCTTCGTATACGAAGGTGATGTCTTGTATCCTACTTATTAGTCTGGAATGTGAGAATTTTTCCTAAAAAAATTTGCATTTTCTTTATTCCTTTTTCTACTGGCAGGGCACATAATTAAAAGTCAAATTTGAGCTTTATTTTTCTGAATAATAAGAAAGGGGAGGAGAGATTGTTCAGATCGTGATTATACTCGAAAATATCTGCCATTTGAACCAAAAATCTATCACATCAAAAAATTCCACCAATGACCAAAAATTGCTGAAGGTAGCCTTTGACCGAAATCAAGTAAAAAATACAAACAAATTAAATACTATTATCAAAACTTATTGAATTCCGGCCACAATTGACTACAACTCCAACCACAATTGACAAAAAATCCCTAAACAAAAGACTAGAAATCACCAGAAATGACTGAAGCTGACCAAATTGAAACCATATACACATAATAAATACTCGAGCTTTATCACAAATATTCAAAATTGGTTAAATATGGTCAAATTACGAGTAGACCAAACTGGATCAAAGACAACGAACTCAAATCACAACCAAAACACCAAATGTAATCACGAAAAACGATAAAATTCGAGTAAATATGAACAAAATTGACCAAAAAATGGCCGAAGTCGAAAACGATCAAGATGACCAACAGTTAACAATATGAAATGAGAACGACCAATCCGATCAAATCAGACCGAAACTTACCACTAACAGTGTTGCCAGATCCCTTTCATGAAAATTCTTGAGATTTGTTTGTGTCACAAGAATGAATATATTGGCGCTTACACTTCTTTATATGCCAGTTTTTTCAAAAACTCGTGAGACCTCATGACGTTTCGTGAGAGATGGCAACACTGATCACCAACAACCAAATTCAACTATAAACGAACCCTACAACTCGATTATTACTATCTCAAGGAGCAACACGAATTGGGGAGGGGGTCTAGCCTTTTTCAGTAGCGCCCATGAAGTAGAGTCAGAACCGAAAACTAACGCAGAAATTTATATTCAATGCCTCTAGAAACCAATGACTCAAAACCAATATGGGGAAAAAGAATCGACAATTTCAGTTGAGCTGTGCACTTACAGAGTCTTAAGGAAACTTACTAGAGCTTCGCCCCCTATTGAGTGATCTCCGTCACCACAAACCTCACCAAAAAAATAAAGATTTTTGATCATAAATAAAAAATACTGATCATACGTATCAAGAAATGTTTCAAACAAAGATTATTCTAAATTGGATTTTACATAATAATGATCTATAGTTTTTCGATATCTGATCTCGTAATGGTGTGGTGGGACGTATGGCGATGCACGCATGCTAAAGTAGCCCCTATGACACCGCACCCGCGGCCCCGGAAACTACCCTTTCGAGTATCGCATCAGTGACCGGAGAGACGCCTTTGGGCCAGGCCCGAGCCCCCATTTCTACGTGCCGGAACGGTGCGCGCGTCTTACCAGGGCCACCATGAGGTTCCCTACTGACCGAGGTCCGCACTCCCAGAGCGCTCGCCTGGAATTCAGGTCCCCCACGGCCGGACACGCTGCCTCTCTTCACTCACCCCTCACCTCCTCGTCTTGGTCTGTGTGTCGACGCAGGCAGGTGGAGATGACGGATGAGCCCTGCCGGTCGGTCCGCAACGCAGCTGCAGCAGCTCTTCTAGGATGGTACAGAGTTCTCCTCCTGTTCGATGGTGTGGGCCGTGCTTGGTAAATCGCCGGCCCTCTGTCTCGACCACTCCGTCTGCATCTTCTTCTTCATGATGGCCAAGACAAAGACCGACACCCGGTTCCAACTGCTTCCGTTCTTCATCATCATCTCCGGAACCAGGGTGTCCGGCGCGAGACGGCTGATCACGTCGCCGTCGTCGTCTTCTTCTTCTCCGTCGTCGCCGGGATCGATCGCTGTTGTGGCCGTCTCACGCCTCTCCTGCTCCCATGCCTCACACTGGAACAGGGTGTGCCAAGGTGTGTCCTCCGCCCCTCGATCACAGTGCGCGCACACGGGGCTCGGCGCTATCGACATCCGATGTAGGTACGTGCCGAAGCACCTGTGGCCGCTCAGTACTTGGGTCGGAATGGCCAATAAGGAGGGTTCAAAATACTCCTTTACTCTAAGCTTTTTATGGTCGGAAATGTAGAAATTTTTTCGTTCTTCCTATTTTATAGTATTTTGTGAACTAAAGGGATTCAAGTAACTTCCGGATCCGGTTTTCTACAACCATATGTCTATCAGTCACAGGAAAAATTTGAGCCCACGTAAGTCAAAAATACCGACTTGATGTAAAAATTTTTAGTGCATGTGAAAAAAAGGCCAACGATTCTCATTTTTCAGACTGACGTTATGAATGCCGACTCAATGATACAAAAATGTTTCATCCCAACAAAAAAAAAATTAGGAATCAATGATGTTCTTATTTTGCTGGCGACTAATGGTACAAAATGCCGACTAAATGATCAAATATACCGAAAAATGCCGATTTCGAAGATTCGTGGGGTAGTCGCCTCCGTCGCTCCGAAGTTGTTTCGTTTATCCAAGTTGCATCAATTTTGCCTACTCGTTCCGCAAAGCGATATTGAATTGTGAGGACCCAGAAGAGGCTGAATCAAAAATCTGATGAGAGTTTCAATCTCTCTTTTCCGTCTTCTTGCGCCGAACTCAATTCTGAGCGAGGGCGATCTACAACTATGGTAATTCAATTCGGGCCGGGCAGCGATAGTATCGCGCACAACGAAAACAGGACAACTAGGGAGCGGCGTGCGGGTAATGGGTGGAAGCTTTCTTTAAATCGATCGAAATCAGTTTTTATAACTTATAGGAAATTTGACGCTCTACAAATTTTGTCCTTCTATTTTTCCGCTAAATGGCTTCGTTCTCGACTTATTTTGAGATAACTCAATAGGAAAATCGTCCTGATCCCGTTTTTAACTTTGCCGATTGTAGCGCTCCTAGCGGACGCTCGGCTCGAATTAATAATCTATTTCTTGCTCTATCTATGAGTGCTCTTATGTCGGTAATATTTATCCGTTCTTCGACATTTATGATCTATTTCGTTTTTGTTCATCTTCTGCTCCAGATTTTCCTCTATGTGGAAGGTAATATTGTTGGTCTCTGATGATGTGGCCAGGAGCTGACCTTTCTACTCTTAATAATTTTACATAGGATCTTTGTTGTTCCAGTTTCTTTCTGCATATTACTTCTCTTTGTAGTAGTCCGTGGTATTTTAAGCATTCTTCTATGTACATATCCACATTTTCTAGGCATTATAACTATTTAGCTGCTTCTATGCCGTATAATAAAATTGAGTAAATGTAACATCGGACCATATATTATCTTGTAGCTCAGTATATTGTCAGACAGTAGATTTGTCATATTCTTGAAGGCTGTTTTTATTAATCCACATCTTTGTTTGACTTCATACTCGTAATTAGGGTTTAAATTTTCTTGTTAAAAGGCATCCAGATGCTCAAATTAATTAATTCTTTCCATCGTTTAACCGTTTATTTTCAACCCTAAAAGTCTTCTCTATCTGAAATTCGAATGTTGGTAGGTCTCAGCCCCTTACCCCTCTAGGAAAGATGACGTGTCACTGAATAAACTGGATTCTACCACTTGAAGGTCCTCACTCTTCCGATCGATCTGACTTCGCATTCAATAGAAGAAAGGGGGTAATGATCATTTTACACCCCGTCTAAAGACCCAAGGCAGCGCTGCGGCGTATTTATCATTTAACGATCATCCGATCACACGCAAGAATAATGCTAATACTCATTATAATAATAGTAAAAAATATAATCGTTTGATCGATAAAGATAGGCAGGCACTCTACAAGCAAGTGCTCGCGAAAATAATTTCCACGTTTGTGCCGGTATATCGAGTTGGCGTGTGCACTGTGCACCCTTGTCTTGCTCGCGCCCAGAATGTACATCAGTGTATAAGAATTTCCTCGCGGCTGATTTTCGATAATCTTCAGAGCGGCAATGTAGAGTAGGGTGGAGTGGATACGATGCTATGCGAGACAAATAACTACGAGAAAACAAAGACAGGCTTGGCGGTCCGCGGTCATTGCATAACATTATTTTAAAAAAAAAACTTTTATCAGATGGAAGCCCAATATTTGATCCTGCGGGGACTGCGATATCTTCCTATGTTCACGCGAGTACACAGAAGAATCTGTGTAGTTTGCGGATATGGATGCATCTGAAAGAGGTACACCAGTCTCTCCGGCTTCGGTTAACCTATAATTGGGCATTAGAAAAATGGGTGTATAAGTGTACGTCTTTAATTAATTGCACCGTACCTGCCGATTATAGAGTATGCAGTTTTAAAATAGCAAGATTCCGTGCTGCAGTAGATACGTTATCTATGCACTGGAACTATTCCACAAAAAAAAAAAAACATACGGTTTTATATTTTTCTAAGGCCATCGTTCGTCTTACAATTGCAATTTAGACATTTCGTAAGTTCGTTGCCAAATTCATGAAATGAATTCCGGCAGGTATCGGCTTTCTTGTTTGCATTGGAAATAGCAGGCGATGCACGACTCGCAGCATACAGTAGAGAACAAAATTACTCAGTTTTGGAAGTAAAACATTAAGGGCTCGTTGAGTAGTAGGACTCATATAAGTAGTAGAAGCGTCACTTGGCAACATATTTGCCCGTCATGCTCAAATGTGGTATTTTAGCACACTTTGGCATTTAGCCGCCATAAGTATTATGCAAGATGAATCCCGATAAAAGGAGATGAAGATACTCGGAAAAATTAATTTCGTTCTTGTTTTCATTGTTGTTGAAGTGACTTTATTTAGCAACAGTTCTATTGACAATACCAACTTTTTAGGTGAAAAAAAAAAAATTAGTGATAAGGTGGCATACAAATAACTAGAGATTACCAGTTGTTCCTACTACTACTCATATACGCACGTGCAGACTGAAATGTCAAAGGAAGCTGAAATGTTACCTCCTGGAAGTTGGCCTTATAGTACTTATATATTTTGAACATTTTTAGAGCAAAGGGAAGTTGCTAGTTGATTTGAGTCTGGCCCCTTGGAAGTTCCTTCAAAAAAGTTTGCCCATGGAACGGGAAACTGTCACATAGAAAATGAAATATCTCACTGTAAGGAAGTGAGAAACAATTATGAGGCTCTCTAGATGGCTGAAATGATTGTGCAACCAAGTTGAAATATTCATTGTCAAGTGTCAGTGTTGGAGAAAGGCGGTTCGAATGAATTCTTCTGGAGGGGAATCGGGCATAAAAGTACCGAATAAAAATTCTAAATTGCCGAATAATTTTTTTTGCATCGAATGTTGACATAACTGTGATTATATTTGAAAAAAAGTAATATCAATGTCAGTAGAAAATTATTACGACAAAAACTTGTAAAGTAACATCATGGTTGAAAAAATAATAATAATAATAAAAACAAATAATTTTCAGGGAAAAAATTTCAAACACAACAACTTGTTGTAAAGTAACATCAAGGTAAAAGAAAAACTATTAATTTTAAGGGGGAAAATGTTTTCAGACTGCTTCCAAGTTTACGTTACTCGTCGCTTTTTATGGTGAGCCATTTCTGCATAACTCTTCTCAAGTTTATTCTGTGACATATAACCTTGTTACAATTCACCATTAGTAAATTTTTCAATCGTACATTTGTCATAGTTGTACTTAGGGGATTTTTCACTAGTTTCAGAAGATTTTTGATGAAATTCTTCGAAAATAAGCCAACAATTTTCGAAGAATTTTATCGGAAATAATTTGAGAAAAACCTCCGGTAATTTCAAAAATAGTCATTGAAAATCTTCGAAAATAATCTCCGCCAATTTTCGGAGGATTTCATCGGAAATCTTCAGAAAAAATGTCCAACGATTTCCGAAATAATTTTATGAAAGATCGTCGGAAAAAATCTCTGATTCCATGCATGTGTGCGAAATAGTCCCAATTCTTCGGGAATTATCGGAAAATGTTTTTCCAAACATTTCCGATGGAATTCCTTAAAAATCATCGAATATTCTTCTTGGAGACTTCTGATGAAATTTTTCGAAGATCATCGAACAGTTTTTCCTGAAGATTTTTGATAAAATTCTTCAAAAATCATCGGAGTTTTCCCCCCGAATATTTTCTATACAATTCTTCAAAATTTATCAGAAAATTTTCTTGATGAATCTTGATGAAATTCGTTGAAAAACACCTGAACTTTTTCCTAAACATTTCCAATGTGATTCTCCGTTAATTACCGGAATTTTTCTTCAATAATTTCCCATGAAATTACTTGAAAATCATCGGAGACCCTTTTCGAAGATTTCCAATGAAATTATTCTTTGGAAATTGTCGGAGATTTTTCCTAAAGGGTTTCGATCAAATTCTTCGAAAACCATCGAGTTTTTCCCCGAATATTGAATATTTCCTACTCAAAAATTATTGGAAAATTGTCTCAAAGAATTTTGATAACATTTTCTGGAAAACATCGGAAATTTTTCCTAAAGGTTTCCTATGATATTCTTTGGAAATCATCAAGTAATTTTCCTCATGATTTTCGCTAAAACTGTTCAAAAATCATCAAATTTTCCCAAGATATTTTTGATGTAATTGTTTGAAAATTATCGAAAAACTTTTAAAGAAAATCTTTGGAAAACATTGGAAATTTTTTCTGAAAATTTCCGATGAAATTCTCCTGAAATCATCAGAGACTGTTCTTAAACATTCCTGATAAAATTCCTTGAAAATCATCGGAGGTTTTCCTAGAATATTTCTGATGAAATTCTTCGGAAATCATCAGTAATTTAACCCACAATTTTCCGATGAAAATCTCAGGAAATCATCGAACCTTTTTTCTGAAGAAATGCTTCAAAAGTCATCAGAGATATTTCTCCATGATTTCCAATAAAATCTTTTGGTATCGTTGAGATTTTACTTACAATTTTTAACAAATTTCTCCTAAAAGCATTGGAGATTTTTCTCAATGATGTCCGATAAAATTCTTCGAAGATTATCGGTAATTGTTCGTTAATGTTCTCGATGAAATTCCTCGAAAATTATGTTTGGAAATTGAAGGAATCTTCTCGGAGATAAATTAATTCTGATGAAATGTTTTCCGAGACTATTTCATCGTTTTGCAGGTTTGTGACAAAACATCAGCAAAACGTTACGCACTACCGACGAAAATTGAATTTTTCGTGTTTGTACTATTCATAGTTTGGAAAATCTCACCACAATTTTCCGAATTGTAAAATTTTTCCAGGAAGAACAGAAATATTATAAAATTTTGGAAATTTTATCGAATTTAACCCAATTTACCGCGAAATTGCCGAATGAAAATTCGATTGGGGGAATTCCTCCTCCCCCCTCGCGCCGCCTCTGGTGTTGGAGTGTGAGTGAATTTGGTAATATTCTGTATATATAGGGTGTGCCAATTCACAATTTCTTCTTCTGTAGTCCAGAGCACTTATGGCTGTTACGCCATCTTCTATAGAAAAGAAGAAATTGTGAATTGGCACATAGTACATACAGAATGCATTGTCAACATGAACAACAATTTTGTTGCACAAATTCAATAACAAGTACAACTAAAGACCAATGAATGAAAATGGCCTATCTTACCTAACGCCATTTTTATAAACTTTGCAAAATCAGAATCTACCTATAGGTACTTTTTGTAACCATTTCCGAAGTTTCTCTACGCTATCTATGTTACTCATCTGGAAATACTCATTTTAGTTATTACTCTCCAGCATCCACCCCAACCACATGGCAACTGGGAGGCAGGTGGGCACATGCTCCTTCAGAGACTCTACCCCCATCCCCAGGAATAAGGTTGAAACAAGAACAGTCATAGTTTATAAACAAGACCACTTGGTTTGCTCCCTATCCTAAACATGTGAAATGCAATTTTTCATTTCATAGCATTTTACATTTCACAAGGCTCCTGCATACAAGCGTTATACATGCTGTGCATCTAACTTGCTGTGCAACTGGTTCGTTCTTACTATCAGTGTTGCTACAAACATTTCATTTTTTATTATTATATCATGAGTTTTGTCATCTTTGAACTTTTGTTATCTTTGGGGTTCTGTAATTTTTTTTTTTTTATTAAGTTTTGTTTCGTCTTGATAAAATTATTTGTCATTTTCTCTTCCTTTTTGTCATTTCGCTTAGCATAGTCTATTATCAATGGCAGTGTTGCTTAGAGCACAAGCTACCAAAAATTACTATGTCATTCAGCATACTTCATCATTTATTTAATTGTTGATGAAATATCATAACTTAATTGTTTTTGTTATTTTGTTTCATCGTTGGATTCACTTTTTCGTTATGCCATCAACAAATTGGTTCTGACAAAAACTGATTTAAGGTTATGTCATATAATATACTTGCTATGTGTTCAACATACAGCAAGTATAATGCATCGTATAGAATGGTTAAGCTTCAGAAAATAGTCATTGTCTTGTAGATCTAACTTGCTACATGATTTACTTCCTGTGTGTAAGGGCCCTTATACATAGGACGCACAACAGCGTGTGCAACATGCAACAGATTCAAAATGATTTGGACTTGTCATAGGTTTCTTGCGACAGCGCGTCCTCCTCGCTGGTTACGGCTAATCACGTGACGATTCATGTTGCCCGCATGTCACTGTCGCGCATCCTATGTGGACGGGCTCTGTATGTGAGTGTTCAACTTGCTGTACAGCGTACAGCCTGTGTGTTACTTGTTGCGCAAACTTGCTGTCTGAACATTTAAGAAGTTGACACGTGTTGTACAACAGCAGGGCTACTACAAATGAGCGTTATACTTGCTGTGGGTGAAACTTGCTGCGTGACTTCCTTGCTGTATGTTCAACACACAGGAAGTATGATGCGCGTTGTAGAACGTCTGGACTCCGACAAATCAGCATTATCCCTGTGTGTCCAATTAGCTGCATGATTTACTTGCTGTGCATCAAACAGTTGCAGTGCGTCGGACTTACTGTGCAGCATACTCAACGCATGTTACTTGCTACATGACATACACGTACAGGGTGATTGTTTAATAAGGAAACCGGCTTCGAGCTACGCGGCTGTCACCTGCGTATCAGAGACATGCAGGCGACAGCCGCGCAGCTTGAAGCCGGTTTCCTTATTAACCTGCGACAGATTAACAAAATTATTTCTGTATATTGCGCTTATATGCGATGCATGACCAATGAGAGCAAGTTCATCTTGTAATTTGTCTGGCAGTTGGTTACCACTGTTTCGAGTCCAGGTTTGAATCTTGCAAGATTGTAAATCATTTAAGAAGGCTATAATTTGTATCTATAGACAAGAATGTTTCCTGGAACTTTCTGAAACAAATCATAATTGCTAATTTTTCTTATAATGCTTTTTCAGGTCCAAGTCGAGAGAGGGAAAAATGAAAATGAGTCAAGTTTCCACTAAATATGCAAATCGAATACACAAGCGTCAATGTCTAAAACGTAGGACCCCTACCCCCCATCAAAAATGTTAGCTGAAGAAAATGGGTCCTGAAACGAAATTACATTAAAGACGTTTTTATTTTTCTTCATTCTCAGAAATTTTTCAATTCAATCGTTTTGGTGTGTTTCTCATAAGTACAATGGCCGTGCATGGCAAGTTTGAGTATTATTAGCAGTTACTTCCTCAATGTTGCACTCATAACCCGATTGAGAACTAAGGATGACACAGCCACCTACTGAAGTATTGAAGGAATTGACGTCTTCAATTTCCTTCTACTCTTTTGGTACTTTATCTGCAACTTCAGATCAACTTGGTCACCTGTTAACTTTAAGATAGGAGTTGAAATACGATTTCAAGGTCAAGTATGGTACAGGCATTGTCACTTTGTCTGTTTATTTGAACGTTGTATTTAAAATTATTTTCTTAGCGTGTTTCGTGTATGAGCATGTTCGGTTTTCCTTGGACACAGGTTAGGCTTACACTTGATGCGAACTCATCACCGACGCATTCATTATTTATAATTTGGGTATCGGTTTAACGTGATTTTGGATTTTCGTTTACATCTCAGACGTCGACAGCGCAGTACACGTTAAATTAATTAGTTCCTCCATCATCCATTACTCATTATCGCTATCTTAAAGCTCCGACTCCGTACACGGAGCAACCTGTACCAGTTCATATGTACCGCTTATGATTTATTTCTACTCTTCGATGATGATTCGTGCATGTGTGCGCGCGGCATATGCATACCAAACCTGCTTTCTAGCTTCAATTTCGTCAGTTTACCGAGATTTTAAATTATTTTCCATTGGCCGAGGAACGTATAGGTAGGTGGGTATACATTCATTACTGCACCAACCATCCTACATCTGGGCGCCCGACCATTTAGATTTCTATATCAGCTGCTGTACTCGCATAATATTTCATGTTCGGCAAAACACAAAAACTAAGTACCACGAGTCCAGCACGTGTTAGTGGCAAATTCTCAGGTGCTGTCGTGCTCGAGCACCATACGGGACAATTTCGTGTAGTGCTCGATTTTTATTTTAAGCTTAAATTTGAAAACAGAAAAAAGGAATGAAATTTGGTGAAATTTAATGGAAATTACCGCCATCACCACACTGCAGCATAATCTCTATAATTCGGACTCGTCAAGATCAAACTACGGAGCGCTGTTAACGCACCTACTAACACACAGCCTGCTGAAGTTCTTATCAATAGTAGGATAGAATTCGTTCATATGTTATTTCAAATTTAAGAAATTTTTTTTTGGTTCTTTGTAGGACATAGATATGCAAAAAAAAAAAAACAGGGACATTATTTCGAAACGGCTCAATTTGGAAGGTGGTTGGTGGGGGCCCCAAAGGCTCGAGCACCACACTAGAAATTGAAAACTTGCCGCATCTGCCCGAATGCCCGAACGATTTAGCAGAACTGAATAAGGTTAAAAGTAACATTCAAATGAAAGTTTAATGAGAATTTTGAGTACCAGAACAACAGATACCGGAGAAACAAAAACTCGTGGAAAAGGTAAATTGTCGAACCGTCGTCGGCGTTTCTAGTTTTCTCCTCGATGCCATAGATAGTTCTCATATATCGCACAGTGGGATAGAATGGCCTAACAATCTAGCCGGATAGAAGTCGTCAAAAGGAAAGTACTAGAAATGATTAGAACAGGCACTCACTCTTTATAGATTCACTCTATCGTGAGTCAACGCATTCGGCTGAGAAACCCTCCAATCTCGAGTCAGGAATACTTGGAGCGCGCGGTTCTCCTAAGTACAATATGGGTGGAATATATGAGTCGAAGTTTCCATGTTGGAGTAGAAGTGAAATGGTAATATTCTGTTTTTAGGATGTGCCAATTCACTTTTTTGTTTCTGTTGTTCATAGCGCTTTCGGCTCCCGCCCAGAAATCGTGGGGCCAGCGTAAAATTTGCGCCAGTTTGGCGCCTAGTGCCTTCCCATTTGAAATACATTCAAGCGCCGTTGCCGGAATTTTGGGTCGGTTGGGGCCGGCGTATATTTGGCCCCACTACAGCGCCTGGTACAAATCGAGCGCTAATTTTTGATTCGTGCTCGATTTGCGCTAGAATCGAGGGCGAATTTGGCGTATATCTGGTGCCAATGCCGCAATTCGGGCTGGTCCCACAATTTCCGGGCGGGTTGTTGCGCCATCTTTAGTGGAGTTCCCTAACATTTCTTTTTGTTGGTCCTGTATTTATAGTAATGTGTAGTACCGTATGGAAACCTATTGGTGTGTGTTCCTATTGGTTGTCTAAGGTTATGTATTCTGTCCAATCAGGGAGAGTTATGTTATTAATTTGAATAGGTTCTCGCTTTGGAAGTTTGTTGTTGTGTTTATTAGGTTGTTTTGTTTTGTTTTTGTTATTTCTAGCTGTTTTTTTAATTTTCTTCTCCTTGTGTTATTTTCTATGTGTAGGATTTAGTACTTCTCTGTCAATTCGTGGTTGTTGTGTCCCTGGTCGTTGCAGTGTTTTCCAAAAAGTGCGCCAAAATATAAGAATGTTTTCATACGGGAAAAAAAAATTGATTTTGGTGGCAGACGAACACAATTATGGCTATGGTCCGATGTTACGTTCACTCAGTTTTATTATACGCCACAGAAGCTGCTACTCTGATGAAAAAGTAATTAAATAAATATGCTGTCCTGAATATGTAGACACATAGAAAAATGCCTAAAATACTATGGATGGTTAAAAAGGAAAATGAGGATGTTGCTGAAGGATGCTGTACCAACGAGAATCCTACGTAAAATGATCAAGAGTAGGAAGATCAACTACTTGGGGCCATACCATCAAAGGAACAAAAAACTACCTTCCTCAGCATACATTACCACGAAAAATAGAGGAAAACGGAGCATAGGCTGAAGAAAACCTGAAAAGATCATGAATATCAAAGAATGGACAAATATTACCGCACTCATAATTGAGTTCGGCACAAGAAGGAGACGTGTCTAACACACGTACTGCGCTATTGATTTCTTCATGTTTAAAATCGTTCAATCAATCGAAAATTTTGAGAGAACAGTAAGGGCACAGTGGGATATAGTACTGATGTATCTAGCCAACAAAAATTTTTTCTTATGAAATGACTCCAGTAGGCAGTAACTTACTCCTTATAGATGCACTCTCTATCATTGATCAATGCATTCGGACGAAGACATATCCACTCCTGAATCACGAACATCTGAAGCGCATTGTTTTCTAGTGGCCTATACACATAAGTGTAGATAAGGGCAGAGGCTTTGGCCCCCGAAAATTCAAAGTAATGCTCTTGAAATAAGAAAAGTGAGAAAATACTTTTCATTGCCAGATTAGGATTTCGTCGGCCATAAATGAGAATTGGTTACCTAATACCCTCATGTGAGGGTAGATTTAGTAGGGGGAGGGGGTATTTCAGAGTAAAATTTTAGAGCGTGTCTACTAACTACTAATATTTTATGCCCGGCGATAGATTTTTTGTACTTGTCAAGGAATTGTTTTGTTTCGTTTTGCTTGTGAAGTTAATTCGTTCCCTTTTATTTATTTATTTTTGCTTTCTTGTTCGTTAAGACAAAATTTTGACATTATATTTCTAATTGGTCTACCCTCACTCGGTGGCTATATTGACCGTCCTGTTGTACTGGTTTCTCTTAAAAACGAACCAAGTTTTTCTACTGTGAAAGAATTAGCAGGTCCTGTTTGTTGAGAATCTGCCTTCTCGGTGAGATATGGGGGCGATTATATTTTGACACCCTGTACGGAAACCGACATCCAAAATCAGCGTTTAATATTCACGCAATCACCCCGACGCCATGAATGTGTCGACATTTTCGCGGATATCGTGTTTCGGCAAAATTCTGCGAATGGTTACATGTACAAGTAAAAAAAAAGAAAAAAAAAAAAAAAAAAAGTAGGTAATATTATTTATCGCACTCGTTAAATGCGATCGTTACTGTCGTTTTATTGATGCAGACGCGGCAGGAAATAATGCTTTTCGTCTCGACCAGAAACGAAAAGCGATATTTTACTATTTTTTCGTACAAATAAATTTACGTTTGCGTTGACGGTAAGGTCGTTACTATGAAGATTTACTTAAATTTGTTTATAATTAACTTGAATACGGCGAGAAATGCACAACACGGTTGTGTAGATAGAGTTCTACCTTAACGACTGTTTACGGTTTTCCAAAGAGTCCGATACCCGCGCGCACGAGACCCATTACCCGTTCGCCATTAGCCGTTAGCCGTTAATTTTATGGAATCGTTTTCCTTCAATTACGATCGTTAGATTTGCCAGTAAGACTCGTACCGATTGCCCCAAGCTCCAGGTAGGTATACCTTTCGAAAACCCTTTTTTGGCTGAAAACGATGTATACTCTCATTAGACCACGTATCTGGAAGCGAGACAACAGCATAATTATTATGGAAAACCATTTAACCGCACAGGTCCAGAATTTACCGAGTTTTATAATACTGTAATAACGGGATAATTATTATTTCTAAAACTAATTTATGAAATGTCGGGAAAAATAGGAGCCGAAATTCGGAATTTAGGCGAATTTACTTTTGCTCGAGTTCGCCTATCGCAGAATGAATCATGACACTGTACAGTATGAGCCGGTACAACAAATTATTATTTTTTATGTTTGGCATTCTGGTTATATGCTTTTCCATTTGGATTCAGACGACAGAAGCCGATTATTTAAAAATATAAATCAGTATGAGAAATGACCGTTCGTTCCGCCGGCCTCCCAAGAAGCTATACGAGCCGGAATCTGGTGAGATACTCTTGTGTGTAGCCGTACGCGATTTATTTATAATTTTTTGAATTATTCATTTTTGGTGGTCATCTCGTACTTATCACGCTGTCGCTCTGCTCCGCTCATTCAGAGTAACCAGCTAGCCTCCTCACTTCCCGAGTTGGATCATAATGAGTTATAACATAGTACTCGTATTGAATGTACGGTCTCTTCTGGCGCCTTCTTTCTTATTCAAAAATAATATTCATGTTTATCAAGTTATTTCATTAAAATGACCCAAACAAATGTGGTTGAAAGTACCATGAACTTGTCATTTGAATTATAGTTTATTAATGAGAATAATTCGAGGGTTCTAAAGTCAGTGTCACACTTGCGTACCAAGCGGTCATAATACTAGCTATATTCCTTCTTGATAGCCCATTTTTAGGCTTATGCCTCTACGCGCCTTTTCCATTTCTTCTTATCCATATAGCTCCCCTTTCCTTAGCCAGTCACCATTCTTTATGTACTACCTCATCCCTCCCATCTGATGCTTGGTTTATCTCTCGTGCGTTTACTCTCCCTGGGTATCCATTCCATAATTTTCCTTGCCCATCTCCCCTCATGTCTCCCTACTTGTCCCGCATATTTCTCTTTTAATTTTTTGTTATATCCTGCATCTCTTATCCTCGAATCCTTCCTAATTTTGATATCCCTAATTTTTCCTTTCTTTTTGACTCCCCGCAAGTGTCGACACGCAAATTCCGTCAATTCACTAGCATAAGATTGTAAACAAATTTGATACAGAATTTTTGGGCTTATTGAATTTTGCGAGAGAGAAGTTTCTAATCCAGACTGGAGCGAAGGCATACGAAATCAAAAGAAATGAGAAAGTGTAGAGAAGCGTGTATTGATCGATCGATGGTAAATACAGATTTCATCGAGAATGCTAAAACATACGAGTAAAACTGTGACTGACTGATACTAAACTGTTACTCAACTGATATGTTGCCTGACTACTCGAAGGAGAAAAAAAGGAGGAGTCATTGGAATGATAAGAAGAAGAACGTGATTTTGAAAACATCATATACTGGATGTACCAGAATGTAGGAGACAAAAGACGTTTCTAAAACGGTCGCATCGTGATACGCAGGAAGTAGCCAGGCAGGACGTTAGTATACAACATATAGAACATAAACTACGTTCAAAAAAGGTCAGCAACGTTGAAAAGTCGATAACCGTGGGAGCACTGTAAATTCAATACAGAAGTCGAGTTGCCATGTCGAGATCGACTTTGGATCTAATTTAGCATCAACTTTGAGGTAGAATTCTATCACGAAGTCTATATTGACATGCGAGCTTGACTTTTGTTTCGAATTCTGTATTAAATTTGACCGCAGTATTGTGTCAAAAAGTGATAGATTTTGAGATAAGAATCTATTTCTGTATCAACTGTGATTTAGGAATTATGACACTGATGTTGTGGTAACACCCGAAAGGTCTTTTCTCAATAAACTATGGTACCTGAGAAACTAACCCTTTATTTGAGCCCCTTATTTGAAAACTGTTTCACTGATAAGGTAACAATAAAATCAAAACGCAATTTAAAAAAAAACATAATTGCATGGGAATCATTCATTGCAGCCGTTGACACCCTGTGTAAGCAGGTGAGCAGGACAAAACTACTTGAAGAACAGAGGTAACGAAATGGGTAGTATGTCGTAGTGGTGGACTCAAAATCCAAGAATTTTTCAGTGTGAATAATGCTGTATGAGAGGAGCGAGAAGAACTGTTTGAAACGGAGAAGAAGAAAAAAGAAATTCAAAGTAATTTAGGTGATCAGCTGATCCGGCTCAATACTCGACTTTTAATAATAGAGGTGTGCAGAAATTTTTATTTTTGAAGTTTATTTTATTTATTTTTTGAATTGATAAAATTCTGATTATTTTGGGTAAGGGTTACCTTATTTTCTTTTGACAATCGATGTAATGTCAAGGATAAGCTCAGTGGATTTCAGTCTGTTATAAATGTCTGAGAAATGAAATGTTCTTGCCTCCCTCCTAATATCTATAAGAATCACTAATTGAGCTGTAATAATATTATTCAATATTTGAATTGATGAGAACCAAAAGGGATTTTAAGTCCATTTTTCGCGCTTTTCAGGAGAATCAAAAACTGATTTATATGAAAACCAGAAATTTGTCAGAAACATGATTTAGGGTAGTGAAAGGGGACTACAAAAGACAATTATTAAGGGTATTGCAAAAAAAAAATCAAGAGTATCGCAGATTCAGCTGCTCAGAGTTTTTGAGCTTAGCTTCTTTTGGTTCTCAATGGTGACCAAAAGTGAATATTACGGCTGGAAATTGCATGGGACTTCTTCCCGCACCAAAGTAGATCATTCTAGATTTAGTCCCGTTTCAGTTTAATAAATTCCCTGAAAGTGAGAGAAAAAAATGTGTAGCGTTGAAAAAATTATGATTATTATGTTGAAAATCGCCAATTTTCGAGTTGAAAATGAAGAGTTACGAAGCTGAAAAATGGAACTTTTGGAAATTTTTCTTTATTTTTGACAAAAAAACATGAAATTTCCGGGTGTAACGTAGCCAAAAACTACGAGTATGTTTCCGACGCGTAAACGAAATGTCAACTACACCCAGGGATGTACCGACAGGGGGAGCAACTTACCCCCCAGTAGAAACCTTTCACTCAGCAGTTAGGAAAATTTACCATTTCAGTCAGGGGAGTTGGGAAACTCCATCAAGTTAAAAGTTGAAAGTTTATTTTTTTTTGATACTTGGGAATCGAGTTGAGAAGCTAGGAAAACCCAGCAAGTCGAAAGCGTTTTCTTCTTTTGCTTTGATACTCGGAAATTTTGAGTTGAGTCCGTTGGACAAATCCAACAGGTCAAAAGTTTTTGTTTTTTTTTTTCTTTTCTTCTCTTTCTTTGATACTTGGGAATTCTGAGATGAGTCAGTTGGGATGTTTACAATTTTTACCCCCCCCCTCTTCCCCCAGGAAAAACTCCTCGGTACGTCCCTGACTACACCAATTGATCTGCCATGCCTTAATACCTCAGTTTCCGTGGGCGCTGCCGAGTTGCATCCCGAATCAACATTTTGTACCGAACTCCGTTCCGGGATAGTGGACGCAATTATAATTGATATCCGAATTACGTCCCGAGTTCGCGAGAGGGCAATTGAAATCAGGGCGTACCGACGGGGAGGGTTTTAGGGGTTCAAACCCCTCCCATTGGCCAAAAACAAAAAACGATGGGTTGAGACGGAGAGGAGGGCGGACCCGTGATTGAGCCCCTCCCCCTTACTTAAATCCTGGGTAAACAACAACAACAATAACAATAATAATAATATAATAAAAAGGTCAACATTTGGTAAATTTGGCCAACTTTAGATTGATTTTGGATTTTTCCAATCGATGGACATTTTTCAAATCTCAAACAAAAAAAAAATAAAAAAAAAGGTATACACTTTCAAAATGTTTTCCAATAATTAAGAATCGACTTCCTTGAATTGGCCAATTTGGCAAGACGTTTTGAAGGGAAAATTTTTCCGACGTCTCCCATTGCTATGTCCATCCATCCAAACGCGGAAAACCCTTGAGAATGACTGATTTTTTTCAGTTTAAATGGAATAAAAACCAAAAACCATTTCATTCACCGTGTTCACCATCTGAAATGATGTGGTTCTGTTTGAATGATTTCAACTTATTCCCCCTTTCCCCTTAAACAACTCTACTGAGGCCAATTACGAAAATTATTACTTTGAAATTTCTCGTATGTTATTTAGAATATTTCAAAAATGTACCTAGTTCATCGGAAAAGTGCAGGGCCGTAATCCCTCCATGGCAAAAAAAAAAAAAAAAAAACATGAAAAAAATGGGTTTGAGACGGAGATCTGTCACATTTTTTGTAAGAAGTATGAAAATGAGTTCCAAAAAATGTTGAAATTTTTGCTATATACATGCACGCAATTGGATAAATTTGGGGTATTTGTTGTCCCACCCTCTCTACCAAGAGAAAAATTCATCTTAATCGAAAAACACCCCAAATTCCAAACGCATCAATTCTCCAAAGCTTCGAACTTTTTCGTCGTCTGGCTGAATTGACATAAGGTCTTCAAAGGAACATAGGCCGACGTCATCAGGGTGTAGAAATGGCATACCAAAGAAACACTTCAAAAAGCTTCCTATTCCGCAAACTCGGGACGCAGTTCGAATCTGAATTTCAAGTACCTCCGCGACCTCGGGACGCAATTCCGACATGACCTTTCCGTACCTCTGCGATCTTGGGACGCAATTCGAGTATGAATTTTTATGCCCTCCTCGGACGGGACGCAACTTCCGTATGCCCGTTTCCGTCGCTAACTAAAAACTGCCAATTTTGGACTTAACCACCTTTTGGTTCTCGCCGATTCATTGACTTTCGAACCTATGCGACGGGGCGAATTGCAAAATTTCCCGGCGGGCCAGCGTAATTCATGAGACTTGGACCGGAGTATTTGTGAATTTATCAGGGCTGATGTAGTAGCTGGAGAAGAGTGATGTAGGGGAGGGGTAACGAAACCGAAAAGTTGGGCCAGTACAAGGGCATTTTCCAGGTAACCTTCTGGGTCCCAAGCTGTCTCCATTAGATCATAGTAGCTATAGCGCAAGCGTATTCTTACTTGTGAGATTCTGCACCTTCATTTTCGAGTAGATGAGCTTTCTTGTCCATTGTGGAAGCCACCTGCGGAAACCGTTCAGTTTCACTCATCTTTACCGTCATCAGATTACACTGCTCGTTCAAGATAAACCAGAACCAATGAATCAAGTGCTATAGCTGAACTGATCCGGGGCTGAGTAATTACGATATTTTATAATACTCAGCGAGCTTGGTAAAACCATAACATTACACTGTCGTGATTTAGGTGAAAAATGAGTGAAACAATTCAAGACGAACATCAGCCGGATATTCTTTTTCGGAGCCGAAAAATACTCGAACTGCACAAGGTTAGGCCGCTCAATCATAAATTGAGCGTTTCGATTTGAAATTCTAGAAAAACATTTGAATAAAATATTATAACTATATACAGACCACGTGATAGTCGAGCGTTTTGAAACATCTGTA
The DNA here is from genome assembly GCA_031841125.1 of Acanthococcus lagerstroemiae. NCBI lineage: Eukaryota > Metazoa > Arthropoda > Insecta > Hemiptera > Eriococcidae > Acanthococcus > Acanthococcus lagerstroemiae. The sequence continues at coordinate 25,253,760 of CM063110.1, forward strand.
CGTTTCTTTTTTTCTACATTTATTTATCGCTGTCATTAATTTTAGTTTGCGATCTGGACTGTGAGATAACGATGCCGTAGACTGGGGTACCCTGCTACGAGTATTTACAAAAGACCATATTTATAGTTGGCGGTTTGGAGAGAATCGAACGGCTTTGTGATTTACCTTTTTGTCTTCTTTATTCGCCTTTACAGGAAATGAGACGTTTAACTCATGTTCTCGGTGGCTAAACAGATTGTTGGTATAATGTTTTTCTGCTGGTCCTCCTATTCTGTGGGCTGCGTCGTAAAAGGTGATTTAACCCCACCGGTCGCTTAGTCGGATGGTCGTCTCCTGGGCCTCGAGTCGTCTCCGCCATCGAAGAATGTAATTTCGTAGAATTAATTTTCTTTTACACCGCGCTTGTGTACATTTTATTTCGATCGATCGATTTCATTGTTGGTGCTGGTCACTACAGCGTTTCGTCGACCATCGAATGATGTCCCATATTTGTCGTGCTTTCTGTGGTCAGAAATGATGGAATACATGTTCAAAATTGTACCTAGATAATCGGTTTCTCACTTGGAACGTATGGCCCCGCATCCGTGGCCCTGGAAACTACCCTTTGGAGTATCGCATCGGAGACCCTTTATAATCGGTTTGCTTGCCACTCGGTGCGTTGGGATGAAATGTATATATATGTACGACTGAATTGCAGGAAATGGAAGTTTTTCAACACCCCGACATCCAACCGGTAACGTGTGTGCCCCCGGTTCACATTTTAGTGCGCCATAATTGATCGTGTAAGCAGTGTGTTGCGTTGTTGACATGGCGACTTCCACAGCTGTGGTCCATCGATAAATGACACATCCGGAACCCACCCAGCATCTCGGACCTACATCCGGTTCCTATTAAAAAAATAAAATAAAAATCCTGTAATCTTTAACACACGTCGCCGTAAAGTGTCAACCCCGCGACAAAAACAAATCGAATCTACGAAAAGCTGCATTATTTGAAGTCGCCGGATCCGGAGCATGCATTATTTCACGATTATTACGAGAGTACTGCGCTACAAAGATTAGTCGTACATAATCGGTGTGGAAAACAAAGAACACGCTTATTTTGTCACATATTACAATTCCCGAGCACGTTGAGTCGATTACTTTTTTCAAATAGGTAATTGCCAGGCGCGCGCGGTGCCGGCTGTAAGGTTATGACACTTCGGCTGATTTAATATCGTGGTAAACATTAATTTATGTACCTTGTCGGTTATGGTGCGCTGGAGAGCGAAGCAGCGAACGGCACTAGCTGTCGTTAAAATGTACCTGTGCCTCGCGAGCAGAAGATTCATTTTCCGCAGTGCTACGCTTTGGAGTCAGCTGCGAGCTGGGTACAGTACAATGGTACATACAAGAACTTGGAGCTGCCTTATGGGTGTCTTTTCAGTTCGTTCGCACAATACACGGCTCTGTGCGTGGTTAGCTATGCAGGAAGATTTATTAGTCTGAGAAAATTGAGGTTTTCTTGGAAACTTTCAGTTCTTCTGGTACCCAACCCGATGCACAAAATCCCGCTAGGTACCCCGGGTAACTAATGAGGAACCAAGGGTAACTGACGGGTTTCTGGGTAACCTGATGGTAACCGAGGGTTACAAATGGGTAACTTTTCCGCAGGTAACTAGAGGATAACTGGTTGCGCATCGGGAAGACAGATTAGGATAATGATGCCCAAATCATACCACCTTTCCTGTTGATTATCAGCAAATGTGTAAGTTATCAGCTTTTCCCGGCGGTAAAATATTGCAGACTGCAGGTTAAAGTACCACTTATTCGAACCAATAATGGACAATGTTCGAATTTTTTGTTCCCCTTCCCCCACTTAAATTTTTTCTTCGGGGGGAAAACGAACCTTTGAACATTCCAACCAAATCGGATAGTACTAACTCGTGCTGACTTAGATTGAAGTTCGAAGAACACACGTCCGAGCGCCCCTGTACGCGTCGCGGTTCCCATCGCCTTGCGCTCCGCGTAACGCAGTGATGAACAAACGCGCGCGAAATTGAAACACTAAAATCGTTATTTCTTGCTAGCTATTGATTCAGCTGCCCTTCAAATCAACAGATTAGCTCTTGTTTTCATTGTTGTTCTGTTTATTATTGGTTCATTCATCCATACGCAATGAGTCAGTTTGAAAGGGATGAGATTTTGGTAAAAATATGCGTGAATTCGTTAATACTTGATCTGAGGATACTTCATAGTGTTTTTGAGCGCTCAGGGTTTAAAGTATAGAAATGCAAGGAACGAAATTTGAGTGTGAAAATGAACCCCGGAAAAGTTTAGTCAAATTGTATAATATTAACTCGTGCCGTCTCCAGCTTGAAATTCGAAAAATACATGCCCGGGCGCTCCTGTACGCGTCGCGGTTACCATCGCCTTGCGCTCCGCGTAACGCAGTGATGAACTTACGCGCCCGACATTGAAACAATAAAATTGTTATTTCTTGCCAGCTATTCATTCCGTTGTCCTCCAAATCAACAGATATTCTCTTGTTGCCATTATTATTCTGTTTATTGGTTCATTCACCCATACGTAATGTTTCAGTTAAGATTTTCGTAAAACTATGTGTGAAATCGTTAATGAATGTTCTGAGGACGCTTAACGTGTGTTTTTCGGGCATTCAAAGTACAGAAATATAAGAACAGGAACTATAATTTCTCAGCCTTATCAAACACCAGACAGGCTCAAATTTCCCATTGGAGATCAAAAACTGAACTATGATAAGTCTGTAATCTTGCATTTTGATACTCATTAACTTTACCTCAAAATGAGCATATAATTTCCAGTCAATCACTTGTGTGCAAATTAATTGAAATAGTGAACTTTTGGGGTCTTCTTCACGACCGACGTATGAGTCACGGGGCACGGGTCAAAAATCGCTACTCCAGATTATGGACTGCGAAAAGAACAAGGTTAGTCATAATGTAAGTAAGAGTGTAATTACTGTTGAACCTAACAAACTGGCACATTAAAATGGTTCTCTCACTCTAAAGTAATGGCGACTGTAAATATGTTGCAGAATAGAAAGAAGTTTTCTGATAGTGTTATCAGGGCCGTGCCGACCGGGGAGGGAGTTCAAACCTCTCCCATTGGCCAAAGAATACATGAAAAAACAATGAGTTGAGATGGAGCGGATCTGTGACTGAGCCCCCCTCCCCATCAAGAAATAATTTATCTTAATCGCACTCCCCTGATTTAAATCCTGGGTACGGCCCTGAGTGTTATCGTTGATTTGAATAAACCGATGAGAAATTCTGACGACGGGTTATGGCCCCAGGAGTTCCTTGTTTGTAATGTCATCTTATACAGATTGCTAAGCACCTATATAAAACATACTAATTAGGATGAAGTTCGAATTTTTTGAGTCCGCGTGTATCATACTTTGTACGATTTCAAGAAAACCGGAGGAAGGAGGACGAAAACAGATTTAATATTTGAATGTAGTTACGTGATTACAGTACTGGGATTAAGCAGCAGACATATCGATTTAGGTGAGATAATAATATTTTGTCTTCGATACGTGATACTTGAGTGTGGTGGAATTCTGTATAATCGATACCAATTTTTTTTAATGGATAATTTTTGATTTTTCTTTTTATAAGGTAGGTGAGCCTAATAAGACCTTATTCAAGGTTTTGTCTCTCCAGGCTTTCATATCAGTGTTTTAATTTTTTTAATTTTTTTGTGGCGGATGTGGATTGTAATATCTACAAATTGGCTTTCTTGAAATTTTTCTACACTGCCCCACACCCCTCAGATCCTCTTCTAAAAATACCCTCTTTTCAAAATTTAATAAGGTCCGGCACACCAAAGAAGGTCCGAGCTAAAAACTATCAAGACCAAACCTGAAATCTAATTAGGACTGTCCTAAAATTGGATGAATAAAAAGGTAAGCATGATTCAAATAGGAATTTATAAGTGAGTTGTGAGTAAGTTACCGCCCCGAAATGATAAACAATTGATTTTTCGAGGTTGGGCCTTATTAGGTTAGGTACCATTATGTTACTTGAACATCGCATATCTCGGTGCCAAATTGCTCAAATTTCACTTTCTAATTATGAACCAACTACCACTACGACAGATATCTAATTTTTGATTTCTGAATAAACTCGGTTTGATTACCTAATATAATAAATTCTTCAAGTTATCACGAAATAAGTATTAATATATAATAAATGTATAAAAAATTATTAATAATTTAATGAATAATTTTTTTTTTAATTTAAATTATGATTAATAATATTAAATTAAATTTAAATTATGATTAATAATATTAAATTAAATTTAAATTATGATTAATAATATTAAATTAAATTTAAATATAATTATTTTTAAAAAACGTAAAAATTTATTTTTATAAAAAAAATAAAATAAAGAGCACTTTCTTCGATGGTTCTTAGAAGAAAAAAAAAACTCAGCCGCCGTATATCGCACCTCATAAAGGAAGAACTTTCCTATACATTGTAATGCAGTCTGAAGTATAGCAGCCAAGATCGGTATATTCGGCTTTATTGGGCTCACCTGCATTACACAATTTTAGAAAATTAAGATTTTTCGATGAAATTTGAAATTTTTGTGATCTGATATTTTTCATGATATTCAAGATTTACAGTGTAATTATTGATTTTTGAGTCTTGCGAGTTTGAGGGGGACTGTTGGTAATGTCAAATTGGCTGCACTGATTATTAAAAAAACCTTATTGCAGTAAATATGTTGTAGAATAGAAAGATGTTTTTGATCAGGATAAAAATATGAGAAATAATAACATTTACTTTGCCAATTTTGAGATAAGGCGGTACTCGAGAGTCACATGGAAAAGTCTGGTGGTGATGATAAATCCTCAAAAGACAGCATGCAACAGCTCTTCTAGCTACCCAAGTGAGCGTGTTAACCTCTAACTCAGCCAGCAACTAGTTTTGCTGAAGTTCTATTTTGATAATAAAATGACGAAGAACTTTTGATGGACGTCACCGGATTGAGACCCAACCGCGCCCCTATTTGTTGTCAGTACCCTTATTGAGTCCCGGATTTGCGCGCCTCCCTGAAATATATTACCGGATTAAGTCCCGGGTTAGCACGCCTGCCTGAAATAAATTTCCAATTGAGTCCCTTGCGAGCGAACCGATCTCTCTTGTTGGCATTCAGGAAAGAAAACCAACGTGATTCGAGACTCATCAAGATTCTTCAAGCCGTTGCTCCAGACTCGATCTGACGGCTGTTTCTGATCTACGAGTATTACAGACTTTTTCGACTATTTCGGAATATATTCAGATAGGTTTAAGAACTTCCGCGACTTTATGGCTTTCCAAACTGACTTAAGACTCTTCAGGACTTTTACAAGACTCCTCCGGACATGTTTTATGCTCTTCAAAATTGTTTCATTCTTAGTTAAGACTATTCTTGAAGCATTTTTGTATTTATTCAAAGGCATTCAAGCTCTATAAAAGCTCAGTTCTGACTGATCCAGACTTGTACCACAATCTTGAAGACTACTCTTGAAGTGAAGCATGTCACAATGGGTCTTAAACAAGTTTGATTAAACACATCTGGATGAATCTTAAAAAGTATTAAAAAGGACTAGAAAAGTAAAAACTCAATCAAGCATAGAATAGTCTTGGAAGGTCTTAGTCAAGTCGCACTTCTAATGCAATGTACGAAGGAACCGAACATGGAGCGCACTGACCCGGGACTCAATCCGGAACTTCATGTCAGGGAACCCCGCAAGTCCGTGACTCAATCCGGCAAAAAACACCGTTTTGGGACTCAATTCGGAATCCCCTCTTTTGATACCTCCCTTCTTTAAGCACCTTAAAAAAATTAAAAATCAAGATACTTCTATGCACTCTGTTATCAGTCCATAAATTGATGAGATCCTGAGGGAAGGACTCAGTACTACGTATCTACTTTTAGATTTTTGATTTTAAATCATTTATAACTCTTATCAAATTACTAAAATGAATGTGAAACAAGACTTTACTTTGGGGGAAGGGGGTCGAAGAAAAAACAAAAGGAAATTTCTATTTGATATTTGTGAAGATTGTCAAAAGTGATTTCAATCACAGATCGGATACCTACCTACTGCGACGGGAAATGGTCAATAAATACTTTTTAACGGATCATTGAATAAATTATATGAATCACAGAGATGATTGGTTCTGAAAGGATTGAGATTTTGTGAATTGACAATCGTGTGATTGAAATCGTGCTCGCTCTTTCCAACGACTTCCGCTATCCTGATGCACGAAGCAGAGGGTGGCTTCTAACCAAATTCTGTCGCACAAAACCGATTGTCAGAATGACAAAGATATGACTAAACTGTTACTCATCCTCTTATCACCACCTAAACTTCGGTATGACCTGAAAAGAGGTTGCATAAACTTTCCATAGACGCTTGTGTTCCCCTGCTTTTTGCCATATGTGATTTGAAATGAGATTACAGTTTCCAGTCTTGTGTGGGCAATAATGTATCTTCATTCCGTACTCTTCTGTCTGTCTTAAACGCACACTTCAAATTCATACCTTTGAAATCATGTTTGGGACAACGTGGCATTAGTGGAAATTATTGAAAGTATTTGCGATCTATTTAAATGTAAAGAAATTATATTCGATGATAAGAGTGAAGCAGCCTGTTTTAAATTACTTTTATCGCACTGCGATAAAGATTTTAAAAAACTAAGAATCTCGATCAGCTTGAAAACCGGAGAACGGAAATACTTTGTCGACGACATTAACGAAGCAATATAGACCTACTAATTTTTGAAGTTGCGGTTGACGGCCATTCAAAAGCGCCAAATACGAATATATTATCAAATTTTATTCTCACCATATTACCGTATCAACTCGTAGGTTTCCTCTCACGAACACCGCAGTGCATTAAATCTTGCTGTAAATTTTCTGAAATCCAGTCGATGAACCCAATCCGATCTACCCACCTGAAAATATTCAACGGAACGATCCGACTATTCTACACAAAATACGCTTCTGTTGCACGTGACAAACAAGAATGTTAGATGTATACCTTTATATTTTTCTTAACCAAACAAACTTCTTGAAAGTATAAAAGAATATAAAATACATCTACCAATCCTAATGATCGCCATTATACTCGAGTTGTATCATTTGAATATAAAATGAAACGAGTTTACCAAAACCCGCAAAAAGGACAGAAAAATTGAGTTAGGTACCGTCTAGATGACATAATGTCCAATATGTGTATTGATTTATGTGCGTTTCTCATTATAATGCATATTCGCTGGAATTAAATTTGTTAAATTAGTAATAATCGCGCATGTAAGACTTCCAGAAATCGTAAATACGACATCGAAGAAACCTTTGATTGCAGTTTTCATCCACCACGTAATGCCGAAGACGAGCAGGTTGTAAATTCTGTTGAAAAAAAAAAAAATAGCAGGAATACCTAGTGTAGCTACATGTAGGTAATAATAGTTCAGCTATTTAAATTATACCAGCATCGGATGGACGAAATTGAATTCATAATCACGATCATGGAAGGCACACAGTACAATGGCACAAATCAGAAAGCTTAGAAAACTGCACTTACGGTGGCGAGCGTGTTCTTCTGCCTTTTATTAATTTCTGATAATCATTCGCTGATCGTTAAAATGGAGATTTTTCGGGAAACGATGATCGCGTCTCAAATGGTGGGCTGTTGGGAGGTTCTAACCAGGCTGCTCGAGTTGAAACTATAAAAAAAAATCATAAACTCAAAGCAATCCGATTGATTTTACATCGGAACGCATTTTATGAGCTTGCGATTTTGGAATGAGGATGAGGTCAAGTTCCAATTCCTTCTCTGATAATTGTTTCGTCTTCAGAATATTGCCCAAGAATGTTAGTCTGTAAGGTTTGTTTAGTTGACTTTCATCTGTAATAGATTTTTCCGTCTTTTGATTGAATGGCGAGTATATTGAATCAGTATGGTGTTCCTGTTTGATGTACTGCTTTTAATCTCCGTTGATAGACGAAGCAGAGATGGTAGAATTAATTAAAAGGGTGAAGATTGTCAGTGAGCAACTTGGTTTATACATCAACACAGCCAAAACCAAGGTGATGGTCATTGACCGGAACGATTGTCTGTCTCAAAGCAACGTGCTGAACGAATTCGAGAAAGTAGACAGTTTTGTCTACTTGAGCTCCCTGGTAGACACGTGCTGGCGAAATTCGGTGCAGAATAGAACTAGGAAAATCAGCAATGGGACGACTACGAAATGTTACTCGCAGCCGCAAGATCTCAAGGGGACTACATATAAAACTTGTGACGCTCGTTTTTCCTGCGTTTCTGTACGCCGCAGAAACATGGACACTCAAGAAGGAAAACAAAAGAAGGATAGATGCCTTTGAAATGTGGACCTGGCGTAAAATACTACGGATACCTACCATGGACGGCGCGGCGGACGAATGCGTCTTTAACAGTAGAGCTGAACGAGCCGCAAAGGCTGAGAGTTGTTCTGATTGAAAAAATAATCTTGAGCTATTTCGGACGTATAGCACGAAGAGACAGCGAGAACTTAGAGCGGAATATCATGTTCGGAAAGGTCCCAGGCAAGTGGGGCGAAGGTAGATCACCAACAAGATGGACGGACTGCATCCGGATCTGGCTGAGATCAGTTGCAGAGGCAGTAGCCGGAGCTGAGAATCGAGGGGCGTGGAAGGATGTCGTTGGAAGTCAGCACAGTCGCTTGCGACTGAGATCGTGATGATGATGATGATGATGATGATGATGATTCTGGAACTAGGAGACGAATCAGAGGAAATTCAGAAAAAAAATATCACCTAGAGTAAATAACGACCACCGTAACGTGTAAAGGAAGTTGTGTGTTTCTCTCAAGTATCCCTAACATCCTTCCAGCTTACCTCTCCCAGACTAGGGTATATTCTTGTGCGCAGATGTGAGTGCTTGTTGGATAAGGTTCCGATCTGCATTTACAGGGACGAAACTGTGGGGGGAGGGTACCCCTCAGTAATTTGGCAGTTGGCAAATTTTGAAACTGTTTATTTGACTTTCTCATTTTCTAAGAACGTTTGCGTTTGTTTTCTTTTCTTTTTTCAATAGAAAAATATTTTGATTGAAAAATCGGCAAATGACAGGGCTACCAACTTGGAAGCTTTTAGTTTTAGCGCTTATTGGGTACTATATATATGTAGTTTCACAAGGGTATACTGAACCGCCATGTTGATTCCCAAGTTAGTCCGAGCATTCTCGAACGCGCTCAAACGGGTGATCAAAGATGTTCAGGATAGTTGGGAATCGAAATGGCGGTCCAGTATACCCTTATGAAACTATAGTACCCTATTGAGCCCGTGCGCGCAAGAAAGGCGTATATCAGACATACGCCCATTTTAAGATTATTGTATTTGGTAGTTCCACCTATCTAGTATCTGTGACAAAAATCTTGAATCGATCGGATCAACCGTTCCGCAGTATTTCTGTTTTCTGTGAAATGTGTTATACGCCCTTTTGATTATTATATCGTCTAAAATCGAAAACTACGAATAAAATTATCAGTTTCTCATATTTCGCTCGTCCAATACAACAACGCCATAACTCAAAAAATTGCATTTTTGAGTTAAGCACATAGGAGTAATGGTATGAGTCAAACCTTGTCAATGCAAGAATGACATTTATAATGTTTCAATTCCATCTACCAGAATGCGTTAATGTTATACATTAATTATTCACGTCTTAATAGCACTTTAAACTTTCAAATTGCTCTCCTGAAAAATTGCGTTTTTTGAGTTATGACGTTGTTGTATTGGACGAGCGATTTGTAATCAAATGTGTAGTAAAGGGATGAGCATTGGGGGGAGGGGATGTTGGTAAAATTTCCAACTTGAGTGGGGGCCGGGCGCGTAGCCCGTGAAAAAATGTGTACCCCACCCCACTTCAGAAGCAATATGGGTATCATTTTACAGGGATTTTGAATAAAGTTTATTTCGGAATTTGTAATAACGAATTTTCTTTTCTATTCCAATCAATTCCAAAGATACAGACCTGCATGAGGTGTAATTTGAAAGAAGAAATATTTTTCTGTGCTACCCTACTGTTGACAAAGATGGTGTGAACGAATTGAAGCAGTGCTACGCGGGAAAAAGCAGCCGAGCCAACACTTGCGGAAAAAACCGATAATTTTCAAAAGGGCGTATAACACAATTTTTTTGGCGATCTCTGTTGCAAAATCTAGGAACTATGGGCTTGGAAACACGTAGAAAACAAAATCTAGACACTTGTCGCAATAATTTAAGACCCACCCGAAGTCTGTATCTCTAGTCTTAAGTAGTGTTGTGAGCAAATTAAGATTTAAAATGCATTTTTCTCAAAACACACTTTTCTATTATACGCCCATCTTTCACGCACCGGCTCAGTTACAATTCTTAAACATAGTGGTAGAGCTCTATAACTTCGTGTGGAGTACGATCGTCCGCCATTTTGACTCTAACCGCGCCCGTGGATGCCGAATCCGACTATGCGGAGCGTACCGCGTAGTCAGTTCGGCATCCACGGTCTACGGGTAAAGTTGACGTCAAAATGGCGGACGATTGTATTCACACGAAGTTATAGAGCTCTAACAGTGGTAGGCTCGCGATCCAGTTCACATTGAATATCGATGGCTAAATACCTGAATGGCTATTTGAGAGCTGATAACTTGATAAGTCCGCAGAAACAGAATTTTTTTACTTCCAAAAGTTCGAAAATTTGATCGTTGTAAAAGTGTTAATCTTTTTTCACGCGATATATTCAATTTTTTAATTTGTCAATGGGTTGTCGGTAAGTTGAATCACCAGTTTTGATTATGAATTTTGAGACCAAATTCAATCAGTGGCGTAACCAGGATTTTCCCAAGAGGGGGAGGAGGTGCAAAGTAAGATTTTCAAGGGAGCAAAAGTCGAAAATTGAGCTACTTTTTGAAAATCGCTGATATTAGAGGACTATGTTATAAAAATGAAAGTACAATTACTGCTCGAGTAAAAATTGTTAAAAAACTTGTTTTAAAGGCGGAAAATTGCCAATTTTTGCATATTTTACATTCAATTTTGAGTGCCTTAGAGGGCATTCCCCCTCCTCCCTTTTGGTTGCACCACTGCCTCGTAGAAATCTTCACATTATATACTATGTGTATCCTGAAGCCCCCCCTGGTTTAACAGTCAGCACCCCCTAACGTAGATGGCTGACTACGGGCCTGCGAGAAGTACAACAATGTGTGCGCAGGCAAGACAAAGGATACTTCAGTTGAACTGTTTGAAGTTTGCATTTCTTAATTTTGGGTACTGTTTTGTTTTATCTGTAATACATCCATATAACAACACATGCCTATCGTGCTTTCTTACTTTACACCAGTTTACCTGAAATGTTTGTCTTCCGAAAATGTTTCAATCCACATGAAAAAAACTCAAATGTATACCGTATTTTTGGACAGAGGGAGTATAAAATTCGAGCTGCATCCAGACCCGAGAGGACAGCTGTCCCCTTTGTCCCCACTGGTTCGCCATTAATGATAGATTTAAAATTAGTCCGTGCCCAATCTTATGTTATCAACTGTATATTCATAAATGCAGAGACGAAGGGACACCATCGACTTTATATTTCACGACTTCGTGTCACAATGTAAGACGAATTTGTCGAAGGTCGTATCTTATGTTACACTCGTATTATGATTTGCTGATTCCAGCGTACATAGATTATATTTTCCAAATTAAAGAAGATTATTAACCGAAAATCCCTCGATACACCTTCTTAGTGACCTTCATAAATTTGAAACTCGTCTTTGTGCCTCTTTTCCGCGTGTCCGTTCCTTTCTCGTATATTTACTCTCACGCTGGGTTCAAACTACTTGGTTCATTTCCTTACCCATAAAAATACCATTTCTTAATTTACATTTGGTTGCCTTTAAAGTATCGTGTTGTGTATCCTTGATATGATGTATGTTTAAGCGGGGTCAGATGGCACTGCGGGACGCTGGCCACGCAGCGGGACCCCGACCAACACACATCCCCTTGTCTTCGCTCCTCGAGCGTCGTGCTGTTTGGTTATTCTTTCTTTAAAAATAGGGTTCATTTATATAACGATGATTTAAAGTTTAAGTAATATTCGTAATTAGCAAGCTCATCTTACCGGGGTCTGCGAACATCTTTTTTACTCGCGCGTATGGTTTGAAGGAACGTTCAAAGTTTCTCTCTCTCTCTCTCTTTTCGCTTCCTTAACGCCTGACGGCATTTCAAAAGTATACAAAAGTCGCCTGTGCGTCATGCCGAAGAATTTGAAAAATGATGATGCCCGAACGTAGAGACTCTTTACGCGGGGACGACGACTAATTTTCACGAAACTCAATTTTAGGCGATTCGTTAAACATAATTGTAAAATATTAAATTTTATAATGGGCCGTAATGGTTATTGTCGTTGAATTTTGAAAAAGAAACTTGTTTGTGAAACACGTTTAGATTATAAGGTTCGATGCTTGAGTTTATTTATTTTTACATTAGTAAACGCGGCTACTCAACTTTTCCATTATCATTAGTGTGAAATTATTTAAAATCTACGCGATACAGTTCATACAATGTGGTACCAAGTCCGCTGAAAATGGTTTAATTTTATTTTTATTCGTCCCGAGAACCAGAAGATATATTTTATTTGCCCCATTAAGCGACGCGTTTTAAAACCTATATCGTTTGCATGGAAGGTTGGCACTTCTTACGTTATTTATGAATCCACTGGAACCGCTGGAAGGCGGATGTGCAGATAGATGGAGGGAAGTCGGCGCGACACTCTCGTATCCACCGGTAAAGGACGGGGGGCGAAAGTGGGGCGAATTTTCCGAATTTATTGTCGTATGCAAATGAACAGGTTTGACGCGGCATTCAGTCAGGCGCTGGCCGTATGAAATTTAAGGTCTGAAATTTACACCCGACTATTTTGAAAACGTAACATCGAAGCGGCCCGTATCACAGGACTAATTCATTTCAAGGTCGTCAGTTGTGATGAAGTTTTTGTTGACGTAGCTTTCAGAAAATTTGAAATTTGGGCTCAGTGATAGAGGTTTTGCGGCGTAGTAACGGACGCAGGGAGTTATATTGTACCCCTCCCTTACCCAAAAAATTTGGAGTGGGGAACAAGGGAACGGAATGTAATTTGTGTTCCCCAAAAATTGAGGGAAAAAATTGAAAAATTATTCGGCAAGTTGATAACAAGGCGCGCGCCTTGAGAGATTTCAGAGACAAAATTTGCGAGATTTTCGAAAAATTGACCTTTTTTTGGGAGGCAAGAGGACCTCACTTTTCTTCCGATATTTTGACGATTTTCAATGAGAATTCTAGTTTTTCATGTTTCCAATTAACGTTTGTAACAAGAACCCCTAATTCCTGTTTTCCCGGAAAAAATATGCTATAGGAATTACTAAAAATATACCAGGAAACCTAGAAATCAAGAGACAGAGTATGCTAAGCGACTTGGTTTTCTCTCAGCTAAATCTGTAATTTAATATTTAACCCAGTTTCTGAGAAAATGATTTTAAAAAGTAATTCCCGATTTCCAGGCAATATTAAGAGTTTCCCGGAAGATTCCCAATTTTATTTTTTGAGATCCCCTCCCCCTATTTCCCCAATTTCTTACTGAAAATATTTTGGGAAACATCCCTGTTGTAGATTTAAATTTTCAGTTTTCTACCGCCAAGTAAAACCCTCCCTTCGCCACCGTGGATGTTTCATATTTGTTGATAGAAATGAAAAGCTTCAGCACAGCTGGAATATAGAGGGTTTGCATGGCCAGCTAAGGGCAGTCAGTAGCGAAAAATCACTGTCTAGTAGAAAAGTCTTGAAACTATGGGATCCGTTCAATACTAAAAACTTCAACTCAATTAGGACAACAGTATAGAAATCTTGAGAATCAATAACACTATGGTACAGCCTAAAGATGGATGGTGGGAGTATTTCCGAAACAAAAAAAATGGGAAGAAAAGAAATTTTGAATAGGAAGTTATTTTCAGGGAGGATTGGAAATTTATTTTGTGGACCAGCTTCCAGGCACCAGTCGCTGTCAGTACTTAGTAACACTCAGAGATGGGCAAGATCACAAACTAAATGATCTGATCTTTTCCAGAAAGATCTGATCACAGATCAGATCTCCAAGCAAAAAAAGATCTGATCTATAATAAGTTTTTTTGACGAAGAGATCAGATCATAGATCAAAATATAATTCTCTTTCTTCTAATTCATAATCATAACCGATATTGTACCGTACGTTTTTTAGGGATTTATAACGTCACAAACTCACAATTCACAAAGAAATAACAAGAGAAGACCTAAAACTTGATACTTTGTAGGACTACTTTGATTTTTCAGAAGAGTCTCAGAAAAAGAATCTGATGATCTGATCTGGTATTTTCTATAAAAAAAAAGATCTGAAAAAAGATCAAAGATCAGGCAAACGCGAGTGATCTGAGATCAGATCAAAGATCAAAATCTTATGTGATCTGTGATCTAAGATTATTATTGATCAGGGCTGCAAAAAAAAACGTGTTTAAAAGAAAAAACAGTTTTTTTAAATTTAAAATGTTTTTTTTTTGTTTTAAAACATAATTTGAATATTTGCAAATACCAATGTTTTAAACGCGTTAAAAAAAAAAAAAAATGTTTAAAACGGTTAAGAACATTTCCATGAATTTTCAATTTTTTAAATTAATAATTTCAACATTATTGATTATTATGGGTTACAGACTTACAGTTACTTATAGGTACGGTCAGTGGCGTATTTAAGAGGGAGGGGGAGGGGTCCAGGGGGTCTTGACAACCCCCCTGGCAACTTCAAATTTTTTATAATCTACTTGCGCCCTCTTCTCCTTCTACTATTCTGCCCTATCGCCCATATTAATTTTTTTTCAGTTTGGACCCCCCTCTCAATTTTATCCTTGATACGCCATTAGTACGTTTATTCAGATAACAGACGTCGATACTGTCTCTCAAAGCTCCAACATTTCAGATTTGGTTTTGTTTTATCAAAATACCAGTGTAGGAAGTAAGCGAAAAGCTCATTTTATTGATTTTAACTCATTCTTCTAGTTTGTCGACTGTCCGCCTACCTTTTACCCATTTGTGAATCAAATCTAACATTTTGAAGATATCTTTGCGAAACATGAAATTCTGAATGAAATGAGCCCTATTTGAAATTCCGTATTTTGGTATATTTCAATATAATTGCATATTTGGTATTTTAGAAGCATATTTGGAGCATATTTTATCAAATTTTCCGAATTTTTGCATTTTTAGACATATTTTCGAACATTCACTACACTTGGACGCTGTTAAGCGTAAAGGAACCATCCAACATTCGTGAACAAAATGAGTTATTAGTATCGTTGGAAAGAGCGTAAAAAGTAGAATTTTTCAAAATTGGACCCCCAATTCAAGGATTTTCATGTGCTAAAAACAGGTGAAATATGCGCATATATACCTATGCATCAAAAAAGTCCAAAATATGCGCGAAAAACGTAAAAATATGCGCTAACGATATGTGTGTCATTTCAAAGAGCGTGAAGAGCTGTACCTTGTTACGTAAAAAAAAAAACAGTTGATCAAATCTTTTATTATTTGTAAGAAAAATTATTATAAAAAGAAATGAGTTTTTGTAATAATTTTAGTCGAAACAGATACCACGAATTCGAATGAAGGCGGGCTTTGCGAATTGAATTTTTTTGCAAAACTGATAGCATGAATCGGCGCTTGGAGCGCTACAGTAAAAAGACGTAATTTTTTCCAGTGCTCTAGGGAAGAATCTAAAAAATGTGTACGTTTTTCGACTTTTCAAGAAAGAAATATTGAAAATTAAGGAAATATGTGCTAAAAATCAGGAAACTAAGAAAATATGCGCTGAAACGGTTAAATATGGGCCAAAAATGTCCAAAATATGCAGAAATATGCTTTTATAGGTAAAATACATACCTAATATGCGAAAATAAATAGGGCTCATTTTGCTCAGAAAGGTTTGAAACGTGAAAGTATCTTTAATATACCGTCTCTGACTCGATACAGACAAGTATGCGATTTCATTAAAATCCGCTCCCTGGTTATAGCTAACCAGAAATAATAGTTCCAAAATGACTTTCATCTACAATCAAAATTGTGGAAACGGAGTTACAGCAAATCCTACCTCGAACAGTGCACATATCTTAAAGTATTCTCCTGTCAAGCTCTGTGTCAGAATGCTTCTATGGATTTGAATTTCGTGACGTTGACTTTTAAAAGTAGTAAAAAATAAAATCAACTCCGAGCAACGGAAGCAAACTTTTTTAAATTTTCGGAAAAAATGTATTAAACAATTATATTTTGAACGGTCATTGAAGAGAAATAGTGTTCTGTCCCTAAAACCGGCTGTGCGCCCTGTGTACTATCAATTTTTATTGAGTGCATGAAAAAGAGTGACCCCCGGGCTTGTTTACTGTTATAGCCACACAAAGAACTAGTTCCAAAGTAACTTTCATCTCTTATCAAAATTGTAGAAATGGAGGTAGATACAGTAAGTATTGATAATTTGTAAAGAATACTCTATGTCCGATTGTCAGTGAGGACATGATGCAGGTTTTCTATGATATGAACCTTGTCCATTCAAAATTTGGAGTTGAAGACGACAATAAATTAAAAATGGAAGGTACTGAAGGGCAGAGAAAAGCTGAAATGCTTTCTTACAGAAATTCATGTTCGTTGGTGAAACTGAATTGGAGAAGAAACCAAAAATATTTTCGCTCTTTTGTTTCATTTGTCGATCTTGAAAATTTTCGTCAGTATCGACAAGATAGAATGAGTCGGAACAGTTTCCCTGTAGATAATTCTTGTTTGTGGATTCCGAAATCTTTCTAGTTGACAAAATTAGAACTCACCTTCCCCCAAACGGAAACATCATTTGGATGCGTCCTTGAAATTACTAACATCCTCCAACAGATATAAAAAAAGAACATCTAGTTTCGATTTTAGAGAGATTTCATATATAGTAACCGAAAGCACGAACAAACGAAGCATTTTTACTAGAAAATCGAAAGACCTGCGACAGGGTTGTCCCAAATTTTTCTTCTGGTGGCAGTGCGATTGTAGAAAATGTTTTTTTGACAAAATAAATCTAGAGTTTACAATTTGGCCCAAACTTTAATTTCATAAACAAAATACAAATAAATTTTTTCCACTATTTCTGGGATAAAAATCGACCAGTTAAAAATAGGTACTTTGAAATAGAACAAGTTTCAGAGGTCTGGCCGGGGCATAGAATTTAACATAGGATAGTGTCCATGTTGGAGTATCAATGAACTTGGTAAGTTCTATATGTAGGGTGTGTTAATTCACAATTTCTTCCTTCTGCAGTCCAGAGCGCTTTCGGCTGCTATGCCATCTTCAGTGGAGCCAATTTACGCAATTTCTTCCTTCTGTAGTCTAGAGCGCTTTTGGCTGCCATGCCATCTACAGTGGAGGGTACTCCACTGAAGATGGCATAGCAGCCGAAAGCGCTCTGGACTACAGAAAGAAGAAATCGTGAATTGGCACACCCTACATATAGAAATTAACGTTGGATTCTCCATGAGAAGAGCTGCAATTTTACTTTGAAATATCCTGAGAATGAAGTATGGCCAAAAAATTGGTTTAGTTATGAACAATTTTTCTCACTATTTTAAAAATTGGGTGTATTAAAACTCAGCAGTACTAGATATCCAATTACTGATACATATAGTCGTAGCTATGTTATAGAATTTGGAACCAATCCCCGTAAACCACTGTAATGAGATTCTGACCTCGAAAATTAATTCAGTGACTCTAGACACCCTATGATATACTTGAAGCCATAACTGGCTCGTTTTCATTTTTGAAATAGGTGCAAACTCAAAAATTTCATAATTCCGTGAAATATGGGAACCATGGCCGGGGGAGGTAAAATGTTGAGTGGTCAAGTTCCGTGTTTTTTTTTCCGATTCTTACAGAAAAAAGTAGGCATTATGAGGAAATTGTCAATCAGGTACATGCGCACGTTTGCACCTGATGATTCGCCGGCCATATTTGAAGCTACCTTATATTACTTAGGTATTTTTAGTCAGTATAATTGAAAAATTAATCTATTATTTTAGATTCCACACCCTCGGTGGCGTCTTTGAAATAGGGGGTAGGACTCGAACGACGTAATTATTGAATTAAGTGTATCTGAAATCTGGTTTCCCAGTCTTCTCATACTTCTACTTGGGTTCTGTTGGCTGTAACTTGTATAGCTTACGAACGGGTGCTTTCCTCCCAAAATGCATACAGGCCATTGAAAGTTCATATTCGATTTTCGTTGAACTCTTGATAGTGGGCTCACTGCGTGATCATTTTGCTAATGAGTGAGTTTCAAATAAAATCCGCGCGTAAAGAAACCCAAAAGAAGCTAGGCAATGAAAGATCTTAGCCTTTCTGCTGTGGGGGCAAACTCTTAGCTTGGGAAGAGCAATGCCCCAATTTGCCCCTCCACCGACGCTACGAGACTGCTTGGTAGATACTTGATTGCTGCACTAATAAGAACAAATCTACATAATCGAACCAATTTTCTAGGCTTATCTCAATTCTCAAGACGTTTTAGAGAAAAAATACATATTTTCTTTTGAATAATTTTATGGTAAACCTAAGCCTCGGATGATGATCTTGATAATTCTTATTGATATTTCCCAGAGGGAATTGAAATTGTACTCAATCTATATTCGAAGAACCGCACGTAAACTTATGTGCAAATATTAATACGAATCAACAAGATTATATGTAGTCTGAGACTTAGTTAAACTTCACTTTGTCTGCAAAATCCCTCAATTTTTTTCACTGACGGGCGAACTTTGGCCCTAAACGTAACAAATTTAGCTTTCGGGAACAATACATATAATTCGAAAATGGTAAAATTCCCGACTACCCTAATCTACACAATGAACATAACCCATAACTTTTTTTTTGCTACAATGTAGAATAAGTAGGTACGTACATTCATACATCTGTAAACAATTTTTCATTAGCACCGAGATACGAGAATCTGAGGTGATTAAAGCGCAACGTGAATCCATTAATTACATTATGGAGCTGACGATAACCACTTCATCAAACTCAGTTTTATCTGTAAATCTGATGAGTACCTATTTTCTGGTGAAACACCTTCGATAGAGACCGTAACAGAGTTGTACTTCGTATCTTCATACCTCGCGTAAAAATCGGTCCCATAAATTAACCAAACTTTTGCGCGAAAATTAAAGAAAAAAAGTCGCCGTATCGGAGCTGGTAATTTCTGTCAATTGTTGATAAAGTTCGGTTTGGTGTATTCGGTTCAGTGTATAAATGTACGCAGAACTACGTAAAACAGATTTCAAGATTTTGATCAGCTAAAACCAGTTTCTTTTTCGTAATTTCGCTCTTCTTTTCTCTCTCTTTTCCTTATTTTTCGTACAGGGAAAGAATCAATTTCAAATGAACGCGAAAAAACATGAATAATAAATTACTATACGTTTCCGATATTTACTATGTTTTTTGAGTTCGATACAGTAATTTATCGTATTGCCTTTGTATGGACACGAAATGACCAACTATTTCGGGCGATCTCACGAAAAGCCTTTTGCAGTACTGATTTTGGATGGTCCGGAACGGAATTTCGTTGTCTTCTCGGCTGTAGATGCGTTTATTGTACTGACATTGCACCGTTGTGAATAAGCTGCCGGTGGCGTCCATCGTGCTCCATAAAGAGCTGGACAATATTCAGAATCGGCTCGAACTCTGGCGATCTCTTTGTTGAACGATTTTACATTTCCAAGCATTTTCAGGAGGCGTCTTCGTCTTCAGATGCCCTATCCGATGCCGGACGTTGGCGGTCGCAGTTTTTAATGTACGACATCCCTGAGCAGGGGTATTCGGGGTGGTTTGCCATCGTTTTCCCCGCAGTTGGTTGCAGAGTTTTCCTTCCCTGTGACGGAGAGTGTTCAGCCGCAGTTCGCTTGCCAGTCACGCGTTTCACGACGTTGAGTAAACTGTCTACAACGTGCACACGCACAGTACAAATCTTTCTGATCTGGTGGTAACACATCTTGCGATTGTAATACCTGGTTCTTTCGAATTGGTGTGATTACAGGACACGTCATCTTTCCACCACGATTGATACTGTAGTCGTTGGGTTCGCTAAAGTTACCCCAATTACCTGCTGAAAAGTTACTCGTTTGCAACCCTCTGTTACCCTCAGATTACCCAGAAACCCGTCAGTTACCCTTGGTTCTCTTTACTTACCCAAGTAAGTTATCCATTTGCAACCTTCAGTTGCCCTCAAATTATCCAGGAACCCATCAGTTACCCTTCGTTCCCCTCTAATTACCGAGGTAACTGGCGGAATTTTGTGCACCGGGTTAGTGGAGGTATTCGAATATCACTAGCTTTCCGGCGTTGATGGGACTCGAATTCGAGACGCCGGGATTGCGAGGCGGGCACGATACCACTCAACCACACAGCTACATTCAGTCGTAGATTATTCGGAAAAGTCAAATTAATGAAACATGGAGGAGACTGGAGCACAGAAACGTTTAAAATGTAAATTTTGGGATAGCATTATCATGGGAGTGCCCTTTGCACAGGCGCCGACTTGGCACTTTTTTTTTTTGGAAGGGGGCTTCCCCCAATAAAAACTTTGTAGGGGTGACGCCCCCTCAATATTTTCAAGTCAAAAAATGGAAAAAGTACAACAAATTTCATCAGCAATGTTTAAATTTAACAAAAAAGAAGAAAAAAAGAGAAAACGAATAAGAATAAAATCGATAATACCGAAATATCAGACGCATCTCAATAATATAATCAAAGAAAAATCCGCGCTCCGACCGATTCTGCACCCCCCCCCCCCTCTCCCCAATATTTTCCATTAGTCGGGGCTTATGGTCCTTTGATCGATGAAACTGGACAGTTTTCTAATTTTCATAGTTCATAACTGTGACCGAAGCCTCGGTCGAATTTGTCAACTACCTACGGAACTAGAGATCAATTTCGTTGAAGGGGATTCTCAAAGATCTTGGGATCGTGGGACCTGAAACTTTTCCCTCCAAAATAAGAGACATATTTTAACATTACTGTTCGGAAAAAGGACCATGTTTATGGCCGAAAATGTGAAAAATATCGCTCAGTCTATTTCTAGAACCGTAATGTCTGATTATTTATGTTGATATTATAAATATCGGATATTGAAATATCGATAAATGGGTGAATCTCTGAATAACCTGAAAATTCACTTGTCTAATTAAAAAATTTTCAACTTTCTTATTTCAATTTTTTTTTCTGGTGGAATACATGGCAGATATGTCCGTTATACCTTCCCTTAGAGCCGCCTTAGCAGTACTAGTTAGCTGTATTCATTCATTTGCTACTGTGAGGACAGGTAGAACGCCGGGCACTCCATCATGAAACCCGTGCCAGAAATTGTTTGATATAGTTACAATAGCACTCTTTTTAAAGTTCTCTGACATTTCCCCTTTATCATAAATATACCATACTAATTTGTACATTCTATCAAGTACATATTCTCCTAAGTTCTGTTGTAATTCAGCTGGTATCTCATCCATTCCTGGAGCTTTCCCTTTCTTTAAATCTCTCAATGCTTTGTCAAATTCACCTCTTAAAATTAAGTCTCCCCTCGCATCTTCTTCCACATATTTCTTGTTCTCAATTCTTATCTCTTCATCCCCTTTATTACTACACAGTCCTTCTACATACTCTACCCTCCTTTTCACCTTCCTTTCAGCAGTGTAACTAGCCTCTCCCTCCTTATTGTTATATTACTTGCTTTCTTCCTTCTTTTTCCGAACACCATTTTTATTTTTCTATGGGCCAAGTTTATTTGTTCTTTATTCATAAAATCTTCCATCTTATCACTTTTTTTTTTCATCCATTCCTCCTTTGCTTCTTTCCACTTTCTCTTTATTTCATTCTTTAACCTTTGATAAACGAATCTACCTTCCCTATCGTTTGCATTCTAATACTTTCTTCGTTCATCCATCTTTTTGAGGATTTCCTCATTCGTCGTTTCTTTTCTTCTCAGTTTTACCTAGATTTTCTTCTGCCGACTTTAATATTCCCGCTTTTATGTTATCCCATTCTTCCTTCTCACTGTTAATTTCCTATGTTTTTTCAACCTTTAAATCTAATACAATATCCTCTTGATATTTCCCTCTAATATTAATATTTTTCCAACTTTTTCAAATTCCATCTTTCTACCTCTTCTTTTTCTACTAAGTTTCTTCAATTTAAGCCTGCATTTCATTACTACCAAATTATGATCACTGTCAATATTGGCTCCCGGATAAGTTTTACAGTCTAATATTGGATTCCTAAAACGTTGTTTTGTAATAATATAATCAATTTGATATCTACCTTCGTTACCTAGACTCTTCCATGTATACCTTCTGTAATGATTTTTAAATCCGTAAAATTACAGTCAAATTTGGAAGCAATTTACCACCCGTGTCTAACCTGAACAATTGCTCGTTTCAAAAATGTAAAAATTGCTTCTAAATTTCGTTTCAGAAAGTGAGAAATGGCAGACGGACACGCTACACTCTGTTGTAGAACACGATTCGTCCATTTATATAAAACCTTTTCTCATACATAATAGTGAAATACAATCCATACGTTCGGAAAATCTTTGATATCAGAAAGCTGACCGTTTTAATTAGAGTCCGCGGGTCGAGAAAAAGAAATGAGAAACGACTAGTATGATACATCAACATCTGTCTAGAATCACTTGTTACAAGTAAGGGGAAGCCTACAAGCTTTTCCATTGGTTTATGATAAGAATGCATATATAATTACAGTAAGTGAATTTTAACATAAGAGGCGAAACAACGAAGATAGTGAGATAAGGCGAAAAAAAAACTCGGAAGAAGGAGAAGGATAACAATATGTTACAACCCACCTTCTCATCTTTTTTTTTTTTTTCCATGTGAAGTCTCTCAAGTAAAACGAAGACTGCTTGTTATTTCACCTTCGGGCGCAACAACCACAAAA
The DNA here is from genome assembly GCA_031841125.1 of Acanthococcus lagerstroemiae. Taxonomy (NCBI): domain Eukaryota; kingdom Metazoa; phylum Arthropoda; class Insecta; order Hemiptera; family Eriococcidae; genus Acanthococcus; species Acanthococcus lagerstroemiae. The sequence goes on from CM063110.1 coordinate 25,276,823, forward strand.
TGGCGGATGATGTCTGAAAACTTTTTTTTATATATTATAACGATATCGAGATGCTTCGTCGGTATTATAAATATATTTTAATATGATAAAAACGCTTGCTGAAAAAAAAGTTGATTCAGCATTGTGCGGGGAAATAGGTATGTGTGCCCGGTACCTTCGTACCATACTTACCTCTACATTCAGCGTTGTTAATTCGAACGTTTTTTCTATTAATTTATATTCCAGCTTTTGCGGACAATGAAGTACGTACAACAAACTGTAGGTATAGGAAATGGAGACGTCACGTTGTAAATAACGAAATGAACTAGAAACAATGATAAATACACGTTGAATTTTTCGAATCCGTTATTCTAAAATCGTGCTTACGCGAATTTGTATGGGATACATTATGTATACGCATCATTTATCAACAGATTACCCGGTATTTTATTTCACAATACGTCGCTCGTCAAATTAATTTTACGCAGTCGTATGTTAAAGACGTTGGTTCAAGACTTCAGAGGACGGCTAGCTAGTGCAAAGTCTCCTCTGAAGCGATGATTTAGGTCCAGCTAGGAAAGTAGAACATTAGAGCATCAGGATACAAACTTGAATCTGGGGTGCAATTTATAAAAACGAACGCGAATTTCCGCTAAATAGTTGAATCTTGATCTGACTGTTAGATACTTCGGTATCGAATAATCCTTACACTGAGTGAAAGACAGCAAAAAAAGTTATAAATAATATCGATGTACGGAGTAAGAAAAACGATCGGAAAATTACGAGTGATGAATCGAATCCTGTTGGGTGTTTGAGTCCACATAACTTCGTCTAACTTTTTACCCTAGCACAAAAATGTACACAAGTTTCAGTGTAGGTTTAAATGATCACAAATTCCATTCGCAGTGGGAAAGAGGCAAGTTATTTTCGCATTTCATCCGAGTTCTTTGTTTTTTTTTCTTTGCTTCATATTTTCCACGAGAAATGCTTCATCATTGGAAGTTTGAATATCTTTCAGAGCAATGAGGAAAAGTGGCGCATTCGCCCTAGGCCGTTCAGAATAGCCACCATTTTGTAGACGGATCTTTCCGAATACCAACTGAGACATGAAAAACTCAAATTGGAACCTAAAAACAGGTCCTTGCTTCCCTAGTTTTTCCGACTGACTACTAGAATTGGCCAGTTGCTGATTTTTCGAATATTAATATGGAGGCAAGGCCTTGAAGAACATCCGGGCCCGAGCGAAAACATAGAAAAGAAAATCGCGCCACTTTTCTAAGGACTTCTTTGGATAATACGTTTTCGCTTTCGCGTTCTCTTCTCTCTTCCCCTTTCTACAAGGAAAGATAAAGTTTGATCGATAGGAAATCTTGCCCCAAAAAAGTTTTTGTCCGGGGAAATTCCTTCTTATCATCCCTCTCATTGGGTCTAAGTTAGGTGTGAAACCTCCCTCACCGTTACTGCAGCTCTGTCCTTAATGGGGGCTCGATTCATCTTAGAATCTTAATAAGTTTTTACCAGGTCTGTATGAGTTCGAGTTGAAGAAAATGTCTCAAGTCTGTCTGTCGTGTCTTCTTGTCTATGTGATAAGGTCGAGGGATGAGGAATCAGACCTACTTTCAGGATTCTTCTTCGAAACCAGTTTAGCATAATGACGTACTTCCTGATTTGATTCTTTGATTCAACAACTAATAGCCAAAAGCGAATGAGATATAAGGGCAGATAGCCTACCTGGGGGTGAAGGGGGAGAGGAGAGTTTATAGGGAAAAGGCTGACAAATATTAAAACGATACTAAACAGTTTTTCACTCGTATAATTTTTCGATTTTCTGGGGATGGGCTTTGAGGATTAAGGAGATAAGCTCTACGCCCCCACCCTTATTTGGGCCTATGGAGTGAGATTTTCTAATAAGACAGTTCGCCTGGTGAGATAACGAAGCAAACTAGTTTGGCACGTCACGCCTCACTTAGTCTGGAGCCAACAACAAATAAGTCCGTTTTCTTGACAAGATAAATATTGTTTAACTGAACTGAAAATCTACGCTTGGTTGGTTAGTGAATATGTAAATATTCACTTTCAGAAAAGATGATTTCTGAGCATAATGAAAATGGCTTCCAAATCCATAGCGCTGATCAGATAATTGGTATCGTTTGGTTGAAGAAAATGATTTCAGTAGGGTTCTTAAATGGGGAAGACCCTAAAAAGGGATCTTCCAATAAAATACCTGCAGGTACTTTTCTCAAACAGATGAATTTAAATTCACTGGTGCTAGCAGTTGTTCTCGTGGAGGCTCAGGGCCGGGCGCGAAAAACATGGTTTGGAGGCTGTGAAAGGCAACATGCCAATTGAAATTCTTAAACATTTTACTGTCAGAAAAGAAATAAAAAATCCTCTCTTCCCCAATTTTGCTGAATGGCAGCTGGATTTTGCTTGAACTTTTTTTTTTTTTTTTCTCGCTCTGTAGCTAATTTGAATTTAGTTCCGTCTTGGGCTCTAGCTCTGACAAGGATTCTTGAAATTAGTTCTGATTCCTTTTTCCTTCTTCTTACGCCGACGCCGTTGAACGGAGATTGGCGATCCACATAACCATCGTGATCCTCGATACTGCCGCTCTAAATATTTCCGTCGACGATTTTCCCAACCATCGACGCAGGTCGCTCATCAATGGATTCTGCCGTCTGCCCGGTGACCGTTTTCCGCGAATTTTTCCTTCCAGCACAAGCTTTAACAACTCGTATCTGTCTCCTCTTGCGACGTGGCCTAAATACCTCAGTTTGCGTTCTTTTATCGTAGTCAATAAGACTTTTTCGCTTTTACCTATCCGCCGTAGGACTTCCACGTTGGTGATTTTCTGTGTTCATGATATCTTGAGTAATCTTCTGTATACATTTCAAACGCGTCTGTTTTCGCCTCCATTGCTTTGTTTAGAGTCCAGGCTTCACATCCATGTAAAAGTATGGGTAGTATATAACACTGGATCATGCGCAGGCGTAATTCCAGGTAGCTCCGATAAATAATTCTATCTGCGCCGTGGCTCCGGCAAATAACTTTATTGGTCTCCGACTCCAGCTGCGAGCAAAAAGACCCCGGCTTTACCAAAGCTGTAGTTTTCGCTCTAGCTCTCGTTATTTTCAGCAGATGGAGGGGCCCGGGGAATCAAGGGTGGAGAGGAATGGGAAGGAGAGGCTAACGGACTGGCCTGAGTAAAAGCCATAGCCAGAATCGAACATTGGCTCAGGTTTCGACTCCAGCAAATCTTTTTTGGGGTACTTTTTATATTGGTGGAGCGCATGGCGATGCACGCATGTTAAACTGGTTCTCCAGCATCCCTGGCTCCGAAGACTACCCTTTCGAGTATCGCATCAGTGACCAGAGGAATGTTTTGAGGCTGGCCTGGGCCCTCATTTCGCCTCCACTATGGGACACCGTATTGATGAGGCCGCGCTCACCCAGAATTAACCTGGAATTCGGGTGCACCACAGCCAGGTACGCTTCCTTCCATCACTCCTCACGTCCTCGTCTTGGTACGTGCGGCGAAGAAAAAAGGTGGTGACTGCCTGGCACTACCATCGGATTCGAACTCAGCATGTAAATTTTTCCAAGCTCCAGTTTCGGTTCCTTTGAAAAATGGTGGGCTCCGATCTCGGCCTGCGGCTTCAGCTCTGGGTCTTTGGTTTCGAAACTGAATCCAGCTAAACACTCGCACTTGATTGAAACGCGGTCTCGATAACTTTCACATTGGATTTAACCCGATAAAATTAGCAAATTTGGTTAGGAAAATTGATATTAATGGTTTTTTGCGGAATATTGCTGACAGTGGTCTTAATAACAAACCCCAGCTGGCACAGTTTTTAAATTAGGGGCAAATCGTTACCAGAAATGAATTCAGCGACCCTTGAAACCTATGAAACGATACCCATATTGCATTATATGAAAATTTTGAAACCCCTTCCCCCAAACTAATTTCGAAATCGAATTCTGTGATATTGGAACCTCTTAGCCGGTAATTTGATTCGACGGTACATGCTGATGAAAACTTTAGAAGTTGTAATAGAAAATTGATTGGAAAAAACACAAAGCGTGGTATCTAGGGACAGGAGTGGGGAGAGGAAAAACGTTTCCAGGATGTATAGTGGGTAGTCTATCGAAACGGATCCATGGGTAATTTGTATTCCTTCTGTTCACTGAAGTCGGTGAAAACAAAAAATATTGAATACACTTATTTTCTGATTTTCTACCATAAGATCAGCGTGTTATGCATACGAAATACAGGGTAATTTTCAACCCCCTATTCAGGGCATTTTGAAGGCATTTATGGAAAAACTGTAAAGAATCTTTTTAGTGGAAAATCAAGTGCGGAACATTTTTTGTTTGAAACAATTTATCCTAAATTCGATAGGTCTTGATATTTTATCGAAAACCCGAGTTGGGGCTTCACCCCCCCTTCCCATACACAAAAAATATCAGGCTAGAGGGGGGCTGCGGTTCTTTTTTGGTTATTAAGAAGATCTTCGTCATCAATATTCTAGTTTTTCTTCCACAAGTCTCATTTCAGATCTAATTTTACAGGACCACTCGGAGACCTAAACGCTCGTGTAGACCAATGCGAATGCGTATAAAATGATGCCGTATCATTCTGATCGAAGAAATTTTGAAAGTGATCGATTGGAAATCGATGCGGTTCGCATGTATGGCCGATTAGCAGGGCACGACATCCCGAATCTGATTTTCATTTCCCGTTATTGCACTTTTCTTATGCATTTCAAAATTAGTATTCACCAACATATGACCGCCGGTGGAACGATAAAAACCGCATTCTTATTCATTGTTTGAAAGAAGAATATGTCTTCGTTGCTACAACGATCTTAAACCCGATTATTAAGGGCTATTAAAATACTTAGAATTACTTGTTCAGTGTGCACCTTAGTTCATATATATTAAAGAAAGAAAGAAAAGAAGAAAAAAAAAAACAAGCGGAAAAAGAAGCGAAAAGCGCTGCCAGCGTTCGAACATATCGCTGTTCGACTGTTGGCAAAACTGAAGACAAAGTTCTGATAAGAAAACCAGATTGTTCTGTAAAGGCGGATCGTATTTTTAATCTTGGGCCGATTATTATTTATTTTATTTTTCTTAATTATTGCCCGCAGTAGTGCGGGCCCGAGTAATATTGACAAATGAAACGATAAATTTTACGATTTTGAAAATAATTACGCCGCTCTTCTCTCGACACAGAAACGGAGAACGGAAACCATAGATAGACTCTCTGGGTGCTGGAGCAGCGACTTTATTTACTTCGCGATCTTGTCGAGATTACGAGTACTTCGAATACGGCCCAGTCTCGCATAACGGCCAAAATTCGACATGCATCTGAGGTAACTGCAGCGTCGTAGTGACCCGCGAATTTCAATTGTGTCCGGACGTAGGAAGAGTAATTGGGATTCACGAACATATCAATTGAATAAAATTTTTAAGTGGAATGTGTTAACGACTTAGTTCGCCGATTTTATCTCGCATGTATTTACAATTTCTGTATACTATTGCAGTTAATCAGATACAAATATCTCGGTGGAACCTAACCGTTTTTTTTCCTGTACGCTGTTTTTATTTACATTAGAACTAAATTTAATTGAGCTGTAATACAAGTACTACTTTTTCATTCATGGAAATGCGAACTCGAAATACGATACGAATGCATTCGGTAGTCTGTCGACTAAATCCAGCCTCCGAATTCTTCTGTTCGTAATTCGAGTTCGTTTTCGCGGTTCCAGCAGATCCGGTACCCGGTGCTATGCGTATGTAGTTGGCTATGCGGTGCTCACGCGACCATGCAAATTAAGTCTGTACTACTTCAATCGAAATCACTGTCCAAACCGAGACGGCCTTTGTCTTACAGTGTAGACAAATTAGCTCGATTTCCTGGTCAGTTGTGATGAAATTGATTTTGGTATATATGAAGATAATGGCGTGCCAATACACAGCGAAAGTCCTCACATCCCAATGTACACTTATCCCACACTAGGAAACGTAGACCTTGCCGCATTATATTGCCAATATCTCAGCTACCATGCCTTGTACAAAAACTTTGTTCTGGCTAAAAATTTGCACGATAAAATTTCCTGTAAAAATGGGTATTACCATTCTTTCCATTGGAGCAGTATTAACGCCGCTATGAGTTCGCAAATTCGGTCCCCTTTAACAAAATGTCACTTGGATGGTACACAGCTCTCGTGTGTCGCAGTATTAACACCTGTCGGTCGCGTTTTAAATTTGGTCACATGTCTGCTTGTGTAAGTTACGTATCTACTTTATGGAGTCACCTGTTTACCATAGTAGAACTCGATTTTTTCAAAAGTCCAACAGATAGGCATGTGGGACTTAGAGGGAAAAGTCAGCCGAATATGTAGGTGAAGGACTGGGAAAAAAAATTACTGGATGAGGAGATGGTTTTTGAAACTGGCAAAATAATGGTATCGATATTCAATGATAGCAAAAATGAGGGGACAATTTTTATAACTGCAGAAAGCTGGGTCAATCTTGGAATTAGTAAAATGAACGAACTAGTTATAAAATTCGAAAAATGAAAAGGCCGATTTTGGAATTTGCAAAATGAATGTAAAATTTGTGAAATGAGAAAGTTAATTTCAGAATTTGCAAAACGAGAGAGCTATTGTAAGATTTGAAAAGTGTAAGAGTCAATTTTTAAGTTACACAAACGAGACGACCTATGTGAGCAGGAATTATTGACCTCATGAGTCATGACCATCCTATCAGATTGTAAAAATTTCGGGAATTTCATATTCTTAAAAAGCGACAACTTTGAATTCATGTATCTCCAGAGCTGATGAAAATAGAAAAGTGAAATTTGCGCCATTCAATTTCCTGTCAAGTCTGTCCTTATTTTCGTGTACATACTCGTATTTTACAAAATTGAATAGAATATTCTTTATTGAAACTTTATGTTGTAAATTTTCAAAATTTGGGAAATAATTTTGAAAATCTGAAAAACTAACGTAATTCAATGCCTACTGCCTGAATAAGAAATGATTAAAGTTTTCCACGAGCTCTCGTATATTTTTATCATGCAATTTTGAAAATTTCAATGAACCTAATCTTCACCTTACATTAAGATGGGGATAAATAGAAAGGGATTTCACGGTATATTCGGTAAAGGGTAACTAACCGAAAAATTCTGAAAATCATTGCAACTGGACTTTCGCCGGTCCTGAGGTTGAGCGACTTTTCTGGGGCTCTTCTCGAAAATTACAATTTGAGCTTGAAGATCTAAAAAAGATCAAACCATGTGAAAAAGCTCGCACCATTACAACACATTCCTCACGCGCTCACGTAAGTCATCAGGACACGGTCAGGAGGGAAGGAGCCAAAATCATCAGTAAACTGATCATGCAGATACATTGGTACATGGATGTCTTATAGCAATTAATCGGCTGCAGATTGCAGCCGAGCAGCAACGATCAAGATCAATGAGTACATGGCTGGAAGGAAAAATAATTTCCATGGAAATGTGGACTACTGAACTGAATTGTGACCATGAAGAGCTAAATCATACTGGTTGGTTTCACGCAATACGCACAACTGAACTGAACTGTGAACTGTACTGTTCTACAATTTTGTTGGGTTATCACACGTTGAAGGGTTGGTGACTCTTGGTATGTTGTTTGATGCTTCATGGCCATCGTGTCTACTGAAAGTCATATTTTTAGGCGTTTTTATCGCTGATGATATTCCTGTATATTAGAGTATGCAGAAAATGAGATGCTGAGCGCACGTTCTTATATCCTGTAGCCTGTACATCGTAGAACGTACAAACCTCCTTGTCGCATTCCAGTTTGGTAAAATTCGAGGCAGCGCGAAGCGTTCACGAAGGCCTAATTTAAAACTATGTTGATCGATAAAACCACTCCCAAATTACAGTAAATTATTCGAGTCGGTTCGCCGTTCTGTTGCATTTAATGGAGGTACGCGTCCGAGTGCAATATTATCATAATTTAAATTTTTAAATGAACGATCGAAATTATGAATCAGGATACTCCGATTTTGGTTAAACGCTTTTTGACTTCGTAAATTTTGAAGCAGTTATTATTAGTTAATGGAACAACTGGCGGACTCGTGTGGTGGTTCCGTCAGTGTTCTTAGATTTCGGCACTTCTAATTTACATTATGTTTGCGCAGATGTGCAGGGTGTTTCACGAATTGGTTTCCCTACTATCTTCTTGATTACGAAGTCCAAATTCCAGTATTTCAGATCGACCTATTTGACTTTTCTGCAAAAATTGAACGCGGTGTCAAAATACGAATTCTCCGTTTTCGAAAATTCAGTTAGATTGTTTAATCCGAGCCCGATCCAAATCCTAAAAACCAAATTTGGTTTCTTTAAGTTTGGGAAAAACTGATCCAACCTAAATGATCGGACAAAGTTAACTGAGGGGTTTTCCTGTCGCTCATTTTAAAAACCAAATTATGATTAAATTATTGGATCTAATCATTTCTTCCCTAAAATCTAAGTTTGACTCCTTCGAATGGGCAAAATCGATCGATTTGGAAAGTTGAACAATGTACTGAAAAATCAAGTTTGAAAATTTAGTAAGAATTTTAATCCGATTTCCATTTGACTCACGAATGCGACTTCTTTTTCGTCCGAGGAAACAATTTATGGGTGCTCCGCAGAAAGAGGAGAATAACTTCTTCCATTTCTAAAATGAGGAAGAAATTTGATCCCTTTCACAAGGAATGAGAAAAATTTGTCCTTTCTCAATTGACCTCACTTGGAAAATTCCTCGAAGTTCCGAAATAAGGAGTTTTCTGCGCCACTGAGCTCAAAAATTCAATCTGGTTTTCGATTCATTTGCGATTTGTGACGCACTTCTGACTTCTCTCTCTTTAAAGAAACCAATTTGATTACGCCGAAAAATTATTGAACGTAGCAGTGGCGCAATCGGGGGAGACAAGGGTGACATGTCTCCAGGTGGTTCTTTTTCAAAACTAAAATTTTTTAATTTTTATTTATTATTTTTTTTTATTTTTAAATAGTAAATTTTTATTCGCTAGATCTTTTTTTTAATAATTTATAAAATTACTGAATTTTTAATTGGGGTGGGAGGAGTATCAGCGGCAAACATTCTTTGTCTCTAGGCGGTAAGTTTCTTGTGGCAGCCCTAGAACGTAGTATCGAAAGAGAGTTTTTTTTTGGGGGGGGGAGGGGGTCGCTAGTTTGGCACATACTCGATAAAATTTTATGATCTTATCTTAATGTGGTACTCAGGATTCAAATTTCTAGCGTTAAATTGACAAAATTAACTTTACTCAACAAAATCGAATTGTCAATATTAGATTAGAGCGTGTCACAAGATCCCTGCTCACTACCCCATCTTTTTTTATGGCAAACTTGTTTGTTTCTTTCTTGTACCGAAAATTTCTTTCCTTGTTCACAAAGGAAGGGAAGAGTCTTTCGTTATTTAAAGAGAAAAGCAGAGTACGTTACAGCCAAAAAATTCTTATTCTTTGAAAAAAAGTTCCTACGTTGTCTTTTTTCAAAGGAAGAAAAATAAAGCTTTCCTCGTAGAGGAAAGGGAAGGAATAATTTTCTTCACTTCCTTTCAGAAGAGGGACACGTTTCTCGTTCCTCTGAAGCAGAGGAGAAGAAACAATTTTTCTTTATTTTCTCAACAGAACAAAGTTCTTCTCACAATTTTTAAGACTTTCTTCTTCTACAAGAAAACAATACTTTTCCCGTTCTTCAAGAAATAGAAATGTTTGTTTAACCTGTCTGTAATAAAAGACCATACACATAATCTCATTACTTGGGAATAGAAAGGATAATGTTCCTCTCTTTTTTAGAAAAAAGATGAACTTTCTTTCACAAAGGATGGGAATAGGGCTTTCTTCTTCTCCTTTTCAATAAGTTACTCATTCTTCAAAAAGGAGCAATTTATTTCTCCGTCCTTGGAAAAAAGGAATGAAATTCTCTTCATTCAGGAAAGGGGCTATTCTCTTCTTCTTCAAAGAAAGTAACGAGAGTTCATTATTTTTTAGAGGTTAAATCAAGATCAGATCTAATATCTAATTTCTTTTTCTAAATGAGCAACCTAAAAAATCTGAATTCAAAATGTCTGAGAATGTTTTATGTTCTATGTTCTAAGAAAGTTCAGTGAATTAAGACAATTCCTGAAGAGTTTGCATGAGCCAGTAGTTTTAACATATGCTGAAGTCTTATCGAAGCCTTTATAAGTGTTATTCATTTCTAATATAATCTCAATGAATTCGAACAGAGTCTGCATAAGAAGTCAAAAAGTCTGAATAAGTGTGCACCAATCTTTTCATACGAATCATAAAATAATCTGAACAGGATCTGAATAACTCTTCAAGCAGTATTAATAGTCTGGATGAGTGTTGCGGGAGTATGAATGAGTCATAACCCAGTCCTCATGAATTTTATTGTATCTAAGCATGGACTGGATGTTGCTTGGCGAAATTGGAATGAGTCCTGTCGGCCCTCAATGAAGTACGAATGAGTTTCAATAGGTTGTCATTCGACAAGTGGTTTTCCAAAACGGTTTGAATCACTAACCAGGAGTGCTTACTCCGTTCATGAATTTTTATTACAGGTTTTATTTTATCAAAAAATGTTTTTTTCTGTTATTATTCGATAGAGAATCGAGATTATATTTCGGAATCGCTATTAAAATATTTCTAACTCTTGCTCCTGAATTTCGAGAATATTTCCAAATTTTCAAATTGATGAATTTGTTCTTAAAAATCATGAAAAATTCAAGTACCTGCCCCGGCAAGAAGTAAGATATGCAAAATCATCAACACTAATCAAACTGCCCCGTGAGTCTGAGTTTTGCTATAGATTACATGCATTAACAAGTATTTTAAAAATAGTCAGTGCAAATACGTCAATTTGGAGTAGTAAAGATGAAAGTTCAGTGTATCCAACCTTGAAGTGGCAGTAGAAAATATCCTATGGTTCCGATGTTATTCGTTATTTAATTTTGTGTTTTTGAAAAAATGACTTTAGCTGTGACGTGATCTGAATGAGTCTCAATATGATTTAATGAAACTTCGGCGAGTCTTGACATTGTCTGAATGAGTCTAATGAATCTTACCTCATTAAATTTTATGCGACTTGACGACTGACATGTCTAAAGGAGTCGAAACAGAGATTGGCTGAGTTGTATACGACCCTGATTAAGTTCACAGTCAAAATGAATGTGAAAGCCTTACTAAGTCTGAGATAAGTCTTACCTTGATCTAATGAACCTGGATGAGCTTTAAAGGCGTCTGTTAAGACCTAAGAAGTCCTGAAGGAGTTTGAATGAGATGTAGTTCTCTAAACTTCAATAAACGGAATTCATTGATTTTTCAGCTATATGTATACCGAACACGTAATCACGGATTCAGATTTTCACAGAGTATATATTATACTGATTTGAATCACTGATCAGTGTACTTCTAGCAGAAAAACTAGCAAATTCCGTTGATTCAAATTTGAAGAGTAGAGTCTGAATGAGCTGTACAAAATCATGACAGAATTTCAATAACTCATGAAACAGTCTGAGTCGTAAATGAATTTGAATTAGCAGGACCAGATTTAAGATTAAAATTAATGGGGTTCCAGTTTCCTCGACTTTGGAGACAAAAAGCAAAAAAATATTCGAAAATAAGTAGCTGTATTTATTTTCTTCAGATACGTGAAAAATTCGTCATTTTTGGTATGTTTTGTAATTTGGTGGGAGCTTGGGCCTCGTGGGCATTCCGCCGTAGATACGGTCCTGTATATTAGTTTTGAAGATGTCAAATGAGTTGTAATAGGGTTTGCATGAATTGTTTGGTACATTCTGTATGAAACTTCACAAGTCATAATATAATCTGAAGTTTTATGGAGTCTAAGTGAGTTCTGAGGAGTCCCAACATCCTACACGACTTAATGATGTGATTGTGAACACTTGAATAGAGTTAACTACTATTACGATAATAGAGGAGAGTGAGAACTAAATTCAGCCCCTGTACATTCGGAAATGCCACTTCCAGATTTGATTCCTGAAAATAGAAAATGGTGGTACAATTAACAAAACTGTTCAATATAATTTTAGAGAAAGAAAAAAATACCAGATGACTGGAAATTGTTCGCTATAATAATACTTTTCAAAAAAGGAGATGGGCATAGAATAGCTAACTACCGACCTATCACCCTTAGCCCAACAATAGCAAAAATCTTCTCTGAAGCAATAGAAAACAGACTCACACAAACACTAATAAGCCCACAACCAATCGAACAGGCAGGCTTTCGGCAAACATACTTGACCATGGATCATATCCATACAGTCAACAAATTATGGAAAAAATAATGAATATAATTAGCCTATTTACATGTGTCTAATTTATTATAATAAGGCGTTCGACTCCTTAAAGCACAACTACATGTTAAACGCATTAAAGGAATAGGGGAACCCGCAAAAATTTATCAATATAATGAAAGAAATCTATTCTAGGCTCAAAGTAAGGATAAAAGCGGGTAAACTAGGTAACTATTTCACCATCAAAAAAGGAGTAAGACAGGTGGGATCCCCTTTCCCGATTATTTTCAACAGTACTTTGAAACAAATATTCAGGAAACTCAAATGGGAAAATAAAGGGATTAACATCAACGGGAAAAGGATAACGAACCTAACAGATTTGCCGACGATATCGTTCTGCTCTCCGAATCGCGGAGGAAACTAGCAGAAATGATAAGGGAACTCAGCGAAGAGAGTGCGAGAGCAGGTCTCACGATAAACGTGCAAAAAACAAAAATCATATCCAATAGCACAGAGGAAGGGACAATAGAAATGGGTAACAAAGAAATAGAAATAGTTCGAGACAGGGACGTATCGAAGAGTTTTTCCTTGAGGGAGAGGCGGGTAAAAACTGTGAAAGTCCCAACTGACTCAACTCGAAATTCCCAAGTATCAAAGCGAAAGAAGAAAACCCGTTTGATGTGTTGGGGTTTTCCAACTTCTTAACTCAATTCCCCAGTATCAAATCAAGAAGAAAAAAAATTTCTGACTTGTTGGATCTTTCCAACTCCGCCTGCCTTAAATGGTACATTTTCCCAACTGCTGCCCTGGTACGTCCCTGGTTCGAGAACATGCATATCTCGGCCAACTACTAACTTTTGAATTTGCAATAGAAAAGGACGTTGATGTAAGAAATAAAAATGCGTGGAAAAAATTCTGAAGTCTAAAGATATATTCAAAGGAAACTTTAGCCATGAAGACAAAAGCGAAATTTTCAATTCGTGTGTTTTGCCTGTCCTAACATACGGATGTCAGACATGGCCATTAAGTGCAAAAATTGAAGGGTAAAGAATCAAAACTCACATTTGCTGTTTTATTTCGAGGGCGCAAATAGGCAAAATACTGTACACGGGTGCGGGTATATCTTTGCTGCGCCTGTGAATGTGCGATATGTATAACATACTCCACGTTCACAGGCGCAGCAAAGATATTCCTCCACCTGTGAACAGTATTTTGCATATTTTTCCTCTTAAAGTAATATGGCAAATGTGAGTTTTGATTCTTTACCCTTCAATTGTGAACAAAATTAGGGTAACTCAAAACACAACGGAGAGATCAGTGCTGGGGATAGCAAGAAGGAACAGGGTTAGAATCTCAGTTATTAAAAGAAAGATTCAGTAACAAGTCGGTTTGGCAGATCCAAAGAATAAAATGGGGGTGAGCGGGACACATCTCCCGTCTCGAAGACGACCGATGGACCTATAGGGCCACCTTTTGGTAACCGCTGAGTAAACAAACGTTAAGATGAAAAAATTATATTAATAAATTTCTAAAAAGTAATAACTTCCAAAGAATAGCGAGGAATAGGAATGAATGGGAGCGTCTATAGGAAACCTCTGCCCGGCATGGATCAGGGGGGAGAGCGCCCCACTTTGAGGCCGCTAAATCATTAAATAACTACCTACGTAGTATGTACATTCTCATTAATAAAGGTTTTTTGAATTTTTCGAATTTTGAATTGAATTGAACATTCGGAAATGCCCCTCCTAGATTTAATTCCTGAATTCGCCACTGCCTCAGACGTGTTTTATTCTCCTTGAACTCACCATTCCGGGCCAGCTTACAAAAATAATGATAGTTACTAAGTGAGTCAGGCTCATATTTCATGTTTTTATGGCACGTTAATCATAAACAGGTAATCTTGTGTTTTGTTCTGTTTTACCAATTGTATACTCGTCGGATAAGAGTACAAATGAAATATCTCCAGCGAGATTTTTAGCGCCGGACGGGCAATAATTCCTTGTAACATCTTATTTATTATGGCTCAATAGTTAGCGAATACAGTTGTGAATAACTAGAGTCTATTCGTAGTTGACTTTTACCCTCGAAATCATAAAATTACGTTGTAGTTTAACGATTCAACGTACGCGTTTGGCCAACCCGAATTCGAAACTTGAATTTCTTGTAAACTATCCTGAAGGCGCCTATTTGGAAATAATGTCGACTGGTGTAAAATCTGTGTGATCCGAGTAAAACGTGGAAGATAATTAGAGGAGGGAAAGAGATGTTACATTTTTGAAGTACCGAGCACTCTAGCTCACCTGTTGATTTTCCAAGTCGACTTGATGGTGAGCGAAAGATTCCTGTCTTTGAATTTGTAGAAGACTCTCGATGCCTCGATGTTTGTCTTCTTCGGTTTCGGTCTCTGTGCTTGAGCCCTTTAGATGTTCGCGACTCGAGATATCTCAGAGGACGGACAGGTATGATGGATTAGACAATGTTGAAATGATTTCGAAACGTTTCTAACCACGTTTCTTCCGCAAGAAAAATACGATCAGATCGACGAAAAGTGATATTCTGTGGTGCCAAAATTTTAATTCTTCCCTTTTCGAGATTGTTATCGTGCAGCTACTTGTTCAGAAGCGCCCATTTCTTGTGTTTTCTTCCTGTTAGAAAATTCAGTCTACAGCGACTTCGTCCGATGTGTAGGGAAAGCTAAAGTAGTTAATCTTGTTCTCGGGTCGAGCATTTCGGCGAGTCGTAGAAAACAAAAAGAAAACGTTAATTCTCACACCAGCTCACGGAATATTATTTATGAGGAATCACGCCGTAAACTGTAATATGGAAGTCCGACAAATGAATTAATTAATTGCGGCAAAAATACGAATTTTTTCACCGGATCGACGTGGGTAAACGACTAATTACGGCGAGAGGATTTCGCGGTCGACGCCGCGCCGGTCGCCGGATCTGGAAGGACCGGTGATCGGAGTGCGCCTTGCGGTGGTACATGACGAATTAGATCGAAAGAGCAAAGAAGAGCAAAGAGGAATGAGGCTCGTGTACGAAAAACTTGAACTGGTCAGCTATATAGTGGCGAGATGGTGTACAGATGGTAGTCTCGAAAATGAGTGAACCGATCGAGCCGCAGGCGTTTTAATATTACTCATTTTTTCGAAACCTTTTGACACATTTTAATTTTTCTTATAACTTTACCGTAAACGCGGCCAAATTTAACGAATAATAATTTTTTGACTTCGGCAAGGTACACACTCCCTTGTTTTCACGGTACGTTATTTCCAAACTGTATGCTCGAGTGATTAGTGGTAGACCTTGTGGTCACGAAAGCTTTAAAAGGAAATAATCTCATGTGACGGCCCGTTATCGTCGCTGCCAGGTACTAAAATGAAAATGGGGCTTACGTATTTGTCCAGTAAAAATAGATAATAAGAATTAAATGGTAATGCTATGTATAAATTATTTTCGCTTCGCCGAGAGTCGAGTAATGTCTTCGACTCACTTGAGACGTCATGAAATCAGTGACAGAAGTGGATAGGGAAACAGGAAAACAGACGCGCAGGATAGGGGAATGCAAATCAGAGCTCTGGATTTGGAAGCAAAAAGCTGCTGTGTCTACACTACTTGATCAGTAGTCCTGATGTAATTGTTCTTGAATCTTTTCGCCCAATCTGGAGCCAAGTTTTGTCGAATACTTACACAGAATTCATGATTGAGTGAAATCCTTGATGAATAGCTTCAGCCTCCGGCCATGGCCAGTTGGACTACTGCCGGAACGCGGCACCATTGGCGAAGTCATGTTTTTCAGGGACTACCATTACAGGGATTTATGCTTCCATCCTTTCATGATGCTGTTTTTTTTTTTTTCTAATTTGCTCCCAACCCGAGCCCTGGAATCCGCCCTTTCGAGTATTACTTCAGAGACGTCGGAGAAGCTGTTAGGGCTGTCTTAGCCCTCTTCCTTTCTGGCCGAAAAACCGACTTAGGTCGAAATCTGGCCAGTTGCTACGTGGGCTCGACCCCGGGACCTCCGGATCCTGAGACCAACGCGCTATCCACTCGGCTGGAAAAAGTTGATCGCATGCTTCATTTACAGGATATTCTAGTCGAGTATACTAAGCCCAGTAGGGGATGATGGTACTCGGTAAGAGGAACAAAAACCGTTTTGTGTATGGGCAATAGCAAATTTATCATTGTGCTAAAAAGTGTTCAACTACAAAATGACAAAATTCAGGGAAAGTGGAAAACAAATAAGATGGGGATAAAATTAGTTTCACCAAAAGAAAAAGAAAAAAAAATTAGTACACAACGGCAAATCAGGTAAATCCAGCCTTGCTGTACTCAATATTACAGGGCTACGAGTCTCCACTGTTTGAAAAATAAGCGAATTTTCAGTACGAGTTTGATTACTAAATTAAAAATTTAATTCAGCATTTCTTTTTTTTTCGAAGATAACGAATCAGTAGAATATTCGAAAGTATCAGAGATTTACTTAATTTATTGAAATTCCTACATTTGATACTGGCTACACCAGTTTCAGAATTCCCATCATAAAATTTTAATATAATTTTTGCAGTGCACAACTTGGAATTTTCTGTTTTTGTTGCCCCTTTAATTTCCGAATTATTGCCGTTTAATTTTTAGCACTGTCCCGCTTCTGCGATGACCGATGGACGTACAAAACTACATTTTGGCAACCTTGAAGTGAAAAAAGAAGGAAGGGCAGGCAACCCACTAGGTGGAAAGACGATATCAACAACTCCTTAGAAAATGAAAATTTCCAAACTGCCAAAGACGGGCAAGAATGGGAGCGCTTGCGAGACACCTTTACTCTTTACGGGTCTGGGAGTTAGGTGGACCCCGCTTTGAGGGCCATAGCAATAATAAGTTAGAACTGGCAATAAAATGTATTTCCCAATAAAGGTGCTTTGAACTTTGAATTTTTAGCGCACTAGTTTCTGCTGCCATTCAGAAAAGTCGCGAGGAAGTTATCGGTGATAAAATTAATTTCCAAAATTTGGATATGAAATTTTACAAAACTTTGAAATACGTATTGTTAAGCCAACTGTCGTGTTTTGTGAAAAGTCGCAATAAGTTCCGGCTATTAGCCCCTCCTATTGCCTGACTCAAAAATTAAAGGAAAGTTGTGCACTTCAATAATTTTATCAAATTTTACTATCAGAATTTCATAATTAGTTAAGCCCATTCAATGTCGGAGGTGGACAATAATTATACTGTCAGGTAAATTTATTTTACCTCTTAAATGTACGCTCCAAGATTCTGAATGAAAATGATATCAAACTTGTAGTGAAAGTTCGTTATTTTTAAACTCTGAAGGACCGAATTAGAGTGGGCCGCAACGACAACAGCGAGTCTTTGAATTAATATTTTCATGGAGACAGAAAATGAAATAGTATTATTTCTGAGAGTTGGGCTTGCTGCTCCCAATAAGTAGTACGTAGTACGTACACAGGTTAGTAGTATGGACGTTCTTCACCTGACAGGGGGAGAAGTAGTTAGTAACGAACTGAATTTTCCGGGGGAAGCTTTGGAAGATTTTGGAGGAGCTTAAACTCTTGTGTAGCTTCGTCTCTGGTGGAAAGTTCTATGTGTTAAAAACTTGGCCTCTCAAGCTTTCTCAATAATTGGAAAATAACTAACCATACACACACACAACTTCACCACTTTATGCCTTTAAAGTTTGTGTTTTCAAAATCTTAGACCCCTGTGCAGTGCATCGTGTCTATCCGATGGAACTGTGGATTAGAATAATTGTTATTATTTGTCCAAAACGAGATGAATGATCCGAAACTTATAATTTGTTTGTAGGTGATACTTTGTTAGGGGGTGATGTACTATCGTGCTCCCTTGACTATTTATCAGCGTGTGGCACTTGAATTTATTCGAGAAATCAGCATTATCTACATCGATCATTAATTGTTTGTTTTCTTTTAATTTGTTACAGGTAAGCATTATGGAGTACATTCATAGTTATCAAAGATGTTTTGCTGATTTGTGTTATATTGATGTGCAGAATATTGTCCCTCAGAGTAAGTCTTACTTTATGTACTGAAATCGATGAATTATTTTAAGCGATACAAACAGCCGAATTTGAACTCAGCTTTAATGCCATAATGGAATGTAGAAAGTTTTTTTGAAAAGATATGGTTTTCATGCGGTATCCACTGAGAGAAGAATGCATTTAGAATGTGGTTGCAATATTATGTTGTCATTGTAGTTCATTGTTACTCAGCTCTAAAAAAAAAAAAAAAAATTCAAGTTACTGGAAGTTCTAGTATATCTCTGACATTCAAAAATTCAAGTACTTAATTACTTTTGAATTGCAAATTAGTGTAATGTTTGCTGGGTCTGATGTACCTAGTTACTATTTAATTGCAAATTGGAGTTTGTTTGTTGGGTGTTTGATAAAAATTGATGTACTAAATTTATTAAAATCTAACAGTAATTTTGATTAAAGTTACAGTAATTTTTAACAGAATTACAGTAGTTTCTGACAAAATTATAGTAGTTTTTGGCAAAAATTACAGTAATTCATGAAATTACAGTAGTTTTTGACAAAATTAGAGTAGTTAATGAAATTACAGTAGTTTCTACCAAAATTACAGTTGTTTTTGATGAAAATTACAGCAGTCCTTCACAAAATTTACAATAGTTTTCAACAAAATCACAGCACTTTTTACCAAAATTATAGTAGCTGTCATCAAAATTACAGTAATTGTTAACGAACTTACAGTAATTTACAATCTAATTAACCGAATTTTTATAGAATTATGGTCATTCTTGGTAAAACTACAGTCAGTTTTAATAGACGCTAATTTTTAATAATACCTATAACAACCTCAGTTTTACCAGAATCTAGTAAAATTGCCATAATTTTTTGTTGATAAGTACATAAATTGCGGAATATTAGAGACTTACTATATTTTTGGTAATAGAGTCCGCAATTTTAAATTGTTCAGGAAGAACAAAAACGCAGTTTATACCTATATTTCGATTTTCATTCTGTTCTTTGACAAAACCTGACCTCAACCTTACTGGGTACGAACTCAAAATTCAATTTTAAAAATTACAATATTCGTAAAAATATAAGCTGAAGAATACTTCCAAAACTGGATTTGTATTTTGCAGCTGGAATGTAAATAATGAATGGATTCACCTACTGCGTTTTGGAAATTAACTTTTTGAGCTGACATGATATGAAGGAGAATAATTTCTTTGTAATTTGAGGAAGACGTACTGATAAGTTGAAGGTGAGGTTCCATAACTTGATTCCAAAAAGGAAAAAAAATGCATTGTTTTTTTTTAAATGACTTCTTTATTAGCAAATATTGTTGTAACATGAAGAAAATTATATTTTTGTAACTCGACAAAGGGACATTAATAAGTTGGAGATTTTATCGCACAATTCTGAAAAGAATAGAAAAAGGAGAGATTTGATTGCGTTCTAAAGAGCTACTCTCAGTCCTTAGAAAGGAAAAATGAACGCGTTCAGGATTTGGTTGCCCGTTGCGATCATCGCAGTTTATCGTCATTTTGCTCTCTACTACTGTCTTCCCAACTTTGGCAACACTGCTAACTTTTCGATTAAGTTTCCCTAAAGCTCGCTTTTTTGCCCGCTTTTAGTCATGTGCCGTTGTCGACGCGGATATGTCGTTTCGTTAACTCAGTGGGAGCTAAATCGCTGTACAATTTCGTTCTATTTAAAATTCGTTTTTGATACTGGCTGATACGATACTTAGATTCGATATCTAAATTTGCAAATGACGAAGAGATATAGTGGATGTATAAATACGTGCCCGGAAATGGTAGACTGCTCGGATTCGTTCTCATAGAAATAAAAAAGTTGAATTTATGACATCAATCACAATCGCGTTGATCTACATGTTTGAAATTCGTTTGAAAGGATTGTTTTCCCCCTTGAGATAATAGTTTTTAAATATTTTTAAAAGGATTATGTGAAAATAACAGACCTGTAATTTGCGAGATCGGAATCAGTTAGCACTCGAGGCGATTTGAAAACAACAGTCAACGCGAAATAGACACATCCGCGAATCCGTGAGTTCTTTTTATCCATTCTTTATTTTCTCGGCTCCAATGCATTCGCATTTTTTTTTCTTTTAATAATTCGCGTCGTTTTTTTTCTTCTTAGTTTCTGATAACGACTCGTATGTTGCATTATTTTTCAACGTCTTAAATGTTATCGGATCGTGGGTTTAGATTCAGTAATTAGCATTTGCGGTTTCCGAATAAAAAGGCTTGAAATAGACACGTAATAATTATTGGGCTAGTTCTTGAATAGCGGGCTTGGAGGCAGAAAGAAAATATGCAGGTTTTGGTGGCGAGCTGTCCATGTGTTCGAAAGTAATCGTTGACCTGTTTCAACGTGCATGCTGTGAATGTAGTAAGTATACCTGCAGAATGCTCAGAAATTGAATTGTTCTAAATAGAGAAACCATATCAGCAGGCAAAACCGAGCCGTTTCGGCATGGGGAAATGGAAATGCTGAAATATCGACTCGTTTTAAAAAATTTCCGTGCAAGCAAAGTAAAAAGGAAGAATCTTAGCCATTTTCACAGCTTATCAAGTGTCGACTGACGTTGAAAATGCGGAGTCAGTAATAGAAAATTTTTTATCAAAGGAAAAAAAAAAGAGAGAGAATCGATGAATGAATGATTTTATTGATCTGCTGACTACTTGTTCCAAATTCCGACCAAATGGTCAAATTTGCCGAAAAATTCCAACTGTAAAGATTCGCGAAGGGTGTCACACTCTCCTTCCCGGTCCACCGAATATCAACTACTGTTTTTGAGTATGAAAGAAACTCAGTGATATTTCGAAATAAACTCAGGACTTTGAGGATATATTTCGACGTCTTCGACGGATGTTCGTTCGCTGGTATTTTGAATCTATAATGCGTGAAATACACGATGCTTAGGGCCATAGTGATGGGGAGGAAGATGTACACTCCTACATGGTGTTTGAGAAACCAGTACTTGACAAATTCTACAGACAGTCAACAAAAATGAAAAGTGAGGTTGAAGGTTCCAACTATATAGAAATTTCGAGTTTTTTTAATCGAATTCCTCTTTTTGTCTACATCTCCCTCCTTCCTGAAAAAACAAACTTGCTAGCTACGTAGCCTCTGACGATGCTTTTGCTGGTTTTGTAATAATAACCATTAATGCTTTACCACTGATGGACTTAAGAGAAAAAGCCAGCCAGTGAACGTCTTGAACAGCTAATGATTAAGGTTGAGAAAAAGTCGGACTGTTCAGATTGAGCCGACCAAAAATAGTCGGGCGGTTTTCTGGGGCCGATATGCAATAGAAGGTCCCATAATTCTGACAGAGCTCTTCAAAGGAAGGCCAACCGGTGTAGCGTGTGTCCCATTATGTGTAAAAAAAGGTCAGTCGCTATTTATCCGGCTCCGTACGGATATAGGCATTTTTTCTGACTTTCTTGTACTCGAAAGCCTAAAGGAGCTTATTTGGATAAAAACCCTATCAGTAAATATTCTTTTTCTTGTACTTGGTTAAATCCACCTGGATACTAGTCGGAGAAGCTAATGGCCCAGGACTCCGCCACTGTGGGTTTTCCAGAAAATAGTGCTAAATTGTTCAAAGATGTTCTAAGATCGTACGTATGATATTCGGATTTGCCTCTTCCCTCACTCTGCCTGTTCGATTATATTCTTCCTCTTCCTCTCGAAAATCTCAGTTACGTTATCTGGATTTCACCGAAAAAATTCTCGTTGAGCTATTGTAAGGTGTGCTAATATTTTGCCTCATTTAGTTTTGCCCAGCCCCACCCCTTCTGAGGTACGGCTACCTCGCCAATTCGATTTTTTAAAACTCTTTTGGTTGGACTGAATTGTTAGCTGCGCTGACATCGTACCATGATTAGTTTTGCCACCCATGCCTGCTATAGATCCTGGCCCCACCGTTTGCATTTTCCGAGAAAAATAGTTTCGCCGGGTTCGATTTCGCTCCTCCCACCCTTTTTGAGATACTTACACCTTCTTTCTTTCGCACTCTCCACATTAAAAATCCTGAGTGTGGTTCTTTGGATTTAGTATTCAGACATGATGCTATTAGTTTGGTCTGACTTATTCAGTTATATCAGATCTGGTTTTGACCCTTTCTCCCGTTTTTGAGGTTAGTTGAATGTAACTGCCTCGACAATACAGTCGTTGGCCTCCTTTTACGTTTATAAATTCAGAAATTCGTCCTCATTTTTTCTGGTTACGTATCTCGCTCCCACCTTCCCCCTTAAGATGAGTAATTCAACCTTCAGTTTTTTCGAGAATTTAAAATTGTGGAAGATTGTTGGAGATGAGGTATTGGTACCTCGGAAGGGGTGGAATTGGAGACAAAACTGAATACTGCATGGTCTTAGCAGAACATCGAGCTATTCAGAACAAACAACTTTTTAAGACATACAAAAGGCTGGGTTTTTGTTGGAGGATATTGGCAGAGTTTAGCAAAAGTGGATATGGCCCAATTTCAGAACAATTACGTACATGAATAGCTCAGTCCAAACAAATTTTTCTCGAAAATGTGGAATGGTGGGGTTGTAGCTAAGTCATTGATGATGGGATGACACATGAAAACACTTTAACAAAAACACTCTCCATTCAAAATGAAATTGGTGCTAACTTTAAGAGCTGTAACTCATCTTTCACTTACGTCTCAATACCAACTATGAATTCATAATCTCACGGAGCGATGGCGTGCTTCTGTGTGACGTTTTGTGGCAAATATTTCTGTATTTTGAGTTGTGAACTAGTAATCACATTCGGGGCAGACTAACTAGGGGGCAGGAGGTAGAATGCCTCGAGTGACCTGCTGGGTTGACCATTTTCAACTTGAAAAATTCATACTCCCACTCACCTCCACCAGTAACAGTATTCGTGGATGGCTTACCATAAATGCAGTTGCCTGGGTAGAATGAAACACGCCCCTGTTCTGTTTCTCTGTTGGATCTGGTCTGAACCTGATCGTAGCTAATCATTGATGAGGTAATGAGAAACAACACCTCCGTATTCAGAGGGGTAGCAGAGTAGCTCGTGTAACTCCCTCCCCCGGAAACGACCATAAAAATGATGTTTTTCGTGTACATTTTGTTTAAATCTAAAAATACCCCTCCCTCCTCTAAGCTTGCAATCGGGTTATTTCAGTTTTCCAAATTTCATATATATGTCTGCCCCGAAAACAAATCCTAGGTATGCCCCTGAGATTAAGTATTCAATTGTGTGATGTTTAGTTTCTGTTCTAAGAAGGCATGCATAAGATATTTTGTCTATTTTCTCTGTACAACGTGTATACTGAATTAATTGCTTCAGCGATACGTAATACTGAATTATAATATAAAACACAATGAAACCTTCATCGTCAGTCTTAAATATCCAGTTTCTTTCCGATGAATCTAAGAGCTAACGTAGTGCAATCAATTACGTTTTTTATATTTGGTACTACTATTCACGAATTTGTATAGCTGGAATTCTTCTTAATTGTTATAAACAAGCGTTTCATTTCCCGCTTTTGAGACCTCATGGAAACAGTAATTCTTCGCTGTCGAGAAATTCGCCGATTATATTTTTCGTGATCTCAAAATGTTTCGTGTTTTTCTGCCTACACCTCTCCTTCCTGACTTGAAAAACTCCTTGTGTAGATTCGAAATTCATTATAGTTATTCATTTGTACGAAAAATTACAAACTAAATCCTCGTGTGAACTGACCAACTTTATGACGTTTTGGCATTGCCTACTACCGAACTCGAATAAAATGTTCGTTTCTTGAAATCTGAAATGAAAAAGAAAAATACTACAGGTATTATACAGTTGGAAATATAACTTTAATAATAATATCCTTCTTAGGAGCACGTACTTAACTGCCTTTACATCATGGTCGACTAATTTTTCTCTCTTTAAGGATTAAGAATTATCATATTCACGCGATGCTAACGAAAACGTCTGTTTATTTTGTTTAATAAATATCTGCTATTTCATTCGCCACTCTCCAAGTGTTATAATGGGCGGAATGTGTAAATTGTTAGTTACTTCAACTATAGTAGAGGCGTATTGCCGATTTCATGAGTATTACTGAATTGTAAATTTTGGCTATGGTGCGCCTGAAACCGCCCCGCGGCTGTAGATGGTTTTATTTTAGAAAGTTGTTCCCGTATCGATGTGTTTTATTTCTAACCGGTGATGATTTATGGATGCGAGATACTGCTCGAATGCAGCAGGTGAGAAGTGGAATACATAAAATCGAGTATTGAAAATTGAAATAGACGTAAGCGCATAAGTTGAGTGTTTAAAATATGTATACATGATTTGCAGGTATTGAAACATACCGACTCAGTCGCTCTCGAAGAGAAAAATTCTGTATTAACTTCAGATGAATACAAATCTGCATAACTTCAGCCACATTTCAGGTCTTTCATTTCATGTTTTCGGTATATTTGGGCTCAAATTTAGATATCTTGCGTTAGTGTATAGTTTTAGTACCTAAGGAGTTGAACTTCTTTTTTATAATGTCATCCAATAGATGTGTGAAACTTGAATTACAGCCTAGGTTACCTATATTATATTTATATGTTTATACCGGAGGCCTCATGAGGGTATTCAGAGAGCCAGTTCTTAAAATGCCAATTGTTCTAGAACGTTCAACTTTTATGTCATCATCAGTTATCTTACTACTAAGATTATTCTATACAGAGCGTGGCTTCTAATATAAGTTCAAGTAATGCCGTATGTTAAGCTGTGATTGTCTGTTTTCCTAATGGCCGTTTGATCTCTAGTGCTTGTTCAGTGTCTTTCTATTGTAGTTTAGTGGGTATGTCTATTTTTATTGTTACTTGAATTGTGTTTATGGTTTCTAAAGGCTTTTGAGCGATTGTTAGTAAGAAGAGAAATTGACTCTTCAGTTGTCATTGTGTTCGAGTTGTTCTTTTGTCATGTTTTAAATCGTTACTTATTTCCATTTATGATTGTAGTCTTGTCTTTTCGTTTTGCTTTTATATTTTATAGAGCATAATTGCACAGTTGACCCCTCTCCACTAGACAACACAAACAGAAACCAACAGCCAATAGAAACAGAAAAACGCACCTAGTAAACCACAACAGAAGGACATTGGACGAGCCCTATAGACCAAACGATCAATAGGAACACAATTATGACTTGCCATACCATACTGTATTATTTAAGCTTACTTATATGATAATACTTCTGTAAGAACATATTATAGTTGTAAAACACCTGATGATGGCATAACAGCCGGAAACGTTCTGTGTAATTATTAACTTGAACTTCGCTGACATCTCACAGCAAAATGTAGTCAGATGGTCCTGGTTATCATATGTTTTACAGTCATGTTGTCAGTCATAACATCACGTTTGATAATGTGCCATGGTGCCATTCTGATAGCTTCTTGAATCCGCCACTGGGAAGGAAGGGGAGTATGCAGTAAGTCTAAATACGTAAGATTCATTCCTTTTACCTTATGTCAGGGTGTGTGACAGCTTGATTTTCAGACATGCAGCTTTTATGGCAGATTAGTCAGGGCAGTTCGCCATGATTTTGTTGTGTTAAAGAATTTCCTTATATTCCGCAGTGTCCCATCAAAATTATAGAAAATATCCCAGTACTCTACTTCAGTTTCTACTGTTCGTTGAGTGCATCAAACTTGAAAGTACAAAAGAAAATCTGAGCGAAGTCACCCCATGTTAACGGTATCTATCCTCGTATTGCTCAGTTGTCAGCACCAGCAGAAGTAGCCTATAATGTAGGTGTGAGAATGTCAACCAATCATATGATTAGTTTAGATGAAATACTAGTTTGGATGGGACAGAGGTTACTCAATTCAGCAGTTCTTTCCTAGTATCTAACTTCAAAGTTGATGAGAGAGGTCACCAGACTTTCATTTGTATAGTTTTGATACTTGCATGCGAACGTTTATTTAGAAACTCAATATTCAATCCTACCGCTGCGTACCGTTTTATCTGCGCTCCACAGTCTGCAGCTCTTACCATTTCATTTCCTCAGTTAGATTTGCAGGTCTGAAATCACAATATGTTGCAAATTTAGAGTTACATACCGTCGGTACTCACCTGCTATGGTTCATTTCCTACTTGCCACGATTACTCATCATCATTGACGGTTGGCCAGAAGATGATTACAGTATACAGTTGGTTTGGATGACGGAAATCCTCTTTCGGATTTGTTTCTTGTTTTACTTGTTTTCTCGAGTCTTTCCTCCCGGTACAGTAAACCAACCTACGTGTGGTGCAGCTACACAATACTATGCTTACTCGCCTCTAGCTTTGTTCATTTTTATTATCAAAGGTCTTATTAAAGCGGTCAGGTGTCGCTAGCAGCCATGTTGTAGACAGACTGACGGCTGAATTTTATATTTCCCATAATTCCACAACAAATTAGCCCGTCCAACATATTTGTTAAAGGTTGGTGTATGTTTCAATGTACTTTCATGTATCTGTATACTTTTTTTTTTCAACTTAAATTTTTCTTTCCTTCGCCATAATTATAGGTATGTAGTATTTCTATAATATTCGTTTGCGAGCGCTCTCTATACTCTGTCCGCTGGCGTGAATTAATGCCACGCCATATTTGATCAATATAAATTGTTCAATTCGTGAAATGTATGGAAAAGGGTTATTTATTCGTCACTTGTACCGAGTACACGTCTGGGCGAATTTACTTGTCCATGTAAATGAAGTGCAGAAGGATCGGTCTACACGAGCGTGTAGCGCCGATATGCCGATTAATAAATTTATTTTAAGCTTCGCTCTCGGCCCGTTTATTAGGTACATAAGGTGTAGAAATCAATACTCTTATTCCTGTACTTAGTACAGAAGACATTTTACACCATTCGCCGCCATAAATTTCTTTATTTGTAAAAAAAACGAAAACAATTATCGTTTTTATTGATAAGTGTTGTGCGCGGTTTTGTTTTTCTCTCGCTTTGTCGCTCGCATCTGATATGTATGTATGCGCGAACTGAGTACGATATGCACCCAGTAACTATTAATATTACGTGTGTATGCCTTCACGAATGTGGTATGTTGCTGCATTCTTCAAAGATAATATGGTTTCTTTTAAAATGCTGTACGTATACGACTTTGATAAAATAAGAAAAAAAAGAAAAAATTTGTCGGCGAAGAAAAGCTTGTAGCGCGCGGCTTTATCGACGCGCTGGAGAGTTATAATCTCTTTCGCCTCATCTGAAAAATGCTGTTTTCTGTGTTAGTGGATGAGCGAAGACTTTTTCGCATTCGTGGTTATCAAGTAGTGAGTAATTTATTGGCCGTTGGGGGTGATGGATTTGGTCTTCGGCAATCACGGCGATCGGTATTCAATATTCAACGAGGGTTTAATTAGATACGGATAAGATATACGAGGCAGTTCGATCGACTCCTCGTGCTGAGGTGAAAAACGACCAGCCTCGGCCAGTTATACTGTGTGATAGAGAAAGTTGGACAATGTGTAACAATCTTGGGAGAAATATATGCCTTGAAAAATGTTTCAATGAAAGTGCCACAGTGCGTGAGTTCAGTTTGAAACCGTCTTGAACTTTACAGTGTGCGAAAGACAAGCAGACACCTTTTCTTGGAGCTTGTATGAAGCAAACATTGTATCGGTTTCTCCTTCGCACTCTTGAAGAATTGAGACATTGAGCCCTAAAGAAAACCAAACTACAAAGTAAATAA
Organism: Acanthococcus lagerstroemiae; assembly: GCA_031841125.1. Lineage (NCBI taxonomy): Eukaryota > Metazoa > Arthropoda > Insecta > Hemiptera > Eriococcidae > Acanthococcus > Acanthococcus lagerstroemiae. The sequence goes on from CM063110.1 coordinate 25,304,861, forward strand.
AAGTGAAGTTGTAGGTGTGTTGTCAAGAGCATCTGTCCTTCACATTTCAATCTGAACTAGTCATATTTGCTCATTTGTCACAGGCTTGAACCTTAACCAAATTGTTGCACCTAACTATACACAGTACCCTATCTTAGAATTCATTTTTCTTGATTCGCCTAAAAATCTGGATGATCCATTCTGGCATCCAACGCGTCTGTTGTTCTTTGTTGGCGTTTGAAATCTATGGATGTCACCAAGAATTATGTGTTGGCCAAAAGAAACTTCTGGATACATTGCCGCTGCGTTCTTCATGGGGTTGCAAAGATTGTGCTAGGTATTTAATTTTATGCAATGATTGAGAATTCACATTCTAACCGTTGATACCTACATATTGTTTGAATAGTACTTGACCGTCTTCGCTATTGAATCCAAAGATCTGCTTAGTTTTCTGAACCATAATTGACTGGCTAACTGTGGGCCATGATCGTGATCATTTGTTCACACCTGAGAAACTAAGGTGTAATGTCATAATGGTGATCGGAAGTTCTGTAATAAGATCTTCAGCTATGTCGATTTGTTTCACGTGTCTTCGTTAGGCTTCTGACTGTGACTATGCATTGCTCGTAAATCCATGGCCGACTCAATAGGCATCTTGTTTTTAATTTTGAAGTATGAAAAAGAAATTCTTTTTATCCGGAAAGTTGAATTCACAGTTGTACTCTTACGAGAAACGTGCTGAGAAGAATCAGGTATGTGAGGGCAATGTCTGTTAACCTTTTACCTGTCTGTAAACTGTTGGTGCATAAGTAGGTAGTGTAGTTCTGGATCTGAGCATTGCGCATACAGTATATTGATGTAGCTTTTTGGATCCTACATTTGGTATTCCTAATAAATACTAGCTATGGTGATTCACCGTTATCACTACCTATATGTGTGAACGTATACGAACAGGTAGGGTGAAGGAATAGAATAGGTACTTAGGGCAGCAAGAATCGATCAAAACATCTGCGCTATTACTTGCTGGTAGATATATTGTCAGTGGCGCTTTCAATAGTGAGCAAATTATTATTTGCATCGAAATTGGATGATTCAGTTTTAATACTCAATATTTGTTCTTTTAATTAGGAACGCCTGAAAGAATATCTTCGTGTATAGTTATATCCATTATCAGTCCCTGCACCATCCACCTTACTACGTATATTTATACTAATGATGATGTGTTCACCTCAAATGTGACAATATATCCGGGATTGGTTTGAGTCGGACATTTGACCATTGGACTTACTTGTACAAATGTACATAGTGCTGATTTGTCTGGTAGCCGTTTGATAGTTTGACTAACTTCTAGGTGTAATGCTAATTTGTTTGGATCGGACATTTGACAGTTTGACCAACTTGTAGGTAACTTACACAATGCTGATTTGTTTGAGTCAGACATTTGAGAGTTTGATTAACTTTTGTGTATAGTACTGATTTATTTATGTCGAACATTTGTCAGTTTGACTTATTTGTACATCTTGCTGATTCGTTTGTGGCAGATGTTTGACAGTTTGACCAACTTTTATGTAGTGCTGATTTGTCTGAGTCGGACGTTTGATAGTTTGCCTAACTTGTAGGTAGTGCTGATTTGTTCGAGTCGGTCGTTTCGCAGTTTGACTAACTTGTCCATAGTGCTGATTTGCTATATTATTTGACTTACTTCTTTGGTTCATTTATGTGCATTTCACATGTTGTGTTGGATAGATAATGGTACTACATGTGAATTACAAGTTCAGTGAGTTCACTGTTACATTTTTAGTCGAGATTTTCTGGGACTCATTCTGCAGCCATTGTCGAATAAAATTCTGAATGATAGAGCGTATCATCATCACGTTTGGTGTGTGCACTGGCAGCTCAAGCAGAGCCGGTGAAATTCCTGTTATTTGTTTTCTGTATTTCATTTTTCTTCGCGTATATCCCCGGTATTCTAATTGTTATTTATTCATGACTGGAGCAATATTGATGAAGTGTAACTTCTGGGCGTATGTATCGGAATCTTTCGTAATGTATAAGTTGTTGCGTATTATCAATTCCGTTGATCGTATAATAAAAAGCCTCTCATATATCACCTGCGTGCTAAAGTTTAGCTATTTCTTCTTGAAACTGGTTTAGTATTGTTGGTTTCTGGGCTTCGTGTCTTCATCCTGCATTTCTAAACGAAGACCTCGCGGGATAACAAATATTTCTCGAATTCCGATTTACAATGCGCGGTTTTGTCTTTTATTTATTTATTTGTTCGCGTATAGGTAGGTGCCTATATGTACATACAGTGTTGGTACGAGTTCCTAATCGCAGTTGACTGATGTTCTCCGATTTTGGTGCCGCATTACCTATACCCATTATGGATCGACTTAGATTTCTGCTGAAACTCTGTCGAACGAGAAATGGGTATTTCGATTTAGTTAACAATTTGTCAGCTTCAAATGAATGCAGTGTGAGTTGAAGTTCGAATAAAGAAGCTGTATGTATTCCTCGGGTCATTATAGAAAATGTTAGAAAGGAGTCCGCATTCGCTCTTGAATCTTCGAGAGAGGTGATTCAAAATGCAATTTTATAATGTAGGAACGGGGACAAAGAAATAAAGAGTACTTCAGTGTGGAATGACTCGGAGTGTTTACTGTAAAAATGATTCTGGCTTGTAGTGTTTACACGTAGCCCTTTTTCTGCATTAGATATTTACGCCGGGTGTATCGCAGTTGAAACAAGCCATTAATTTGGCGTGATATTCTTCCTCCGGGTCTTACATAATTGTCACACTAGACGCGAAGGAAGGCATTAAACCTTTCCTTTCTTCTTGAGTGAGAATGGAATGTTGGCGGAATGCATTGTAGAGTCGATCTTCGATCGGGTCTTAATGATAATTAGTGCACTGGTTGCAGATATTTAACGCATATGTTGGTAATTAATTAAGGTCATGCCGCTGTTGCGGGTGTTTGACCTTCTGAATGAAGCGGCACACTGTTTAGGGGCAATATCGAATCGAGTCGTGTGGTTTCGCTCAAATCATATGCCCTTCCTGGGATTGGATTTGGTTTTTCACAACGTAAAATTGATGACATCGTGATCGCACCGCTATGGTATACAAACTACCTACACAAAACGTTGATTTTGTTAATATCACGACTAAATCTTTCTGAAATTGGTGTTAAATCTTACGGCTCGCCATCACTTTGCGCTTTGTGCGGCAGCCCCGTGAAATATTCATCTGCTGACAACCGAAATGCGCTAATAGTTGAACATTTTTCAGTCATGTAAGCTTGAATTTGGTTAAAAGCAAACAGAAATCTACAATGAATAACGGTCTAACGGTCATCGTAGAAGAAGAAGTGTATTTAATACAAATTCTCAACATCGGTGTAATAAAGTATCATTAATGTCAGCATTCCTCTCGGAATTCACGCAACGTTTCCCGTATATTTTACATTTTTTTCTTCTTTTTTTCTTTCTTTTTCGTAGGTTTAAAAAGGAAAACCTGTTCGAGCAAATTTAAGCGACAATTTATACATAAGTTTTTAAAAATTTGAAAAGAATTAATCCGAAAGCATCTGATAACTCCATGCGCGCGCAATTCCATTACGAGAAAAAGGTTGATCGCGTTCGATAATTTTATTTTTATTTTATTTAATTAATGAGCTCGTTTGTAATTTGTATCGACTCCACGTAATTACCGTGTAGACGAAGAAAAAAGGCTGAAGAGGCCGAAGTACGGAAGACGTTTAAAAAAAGCATCGAACCAATAGATCGATCTTCATTATATTGTGTATCCTTCCTTTAAGAAAAAAAAAAAACTAGTATTTTTTTTATGAGAATGGTTACGTGTTTTTTGTTTCGACTATTTGCGGAATTTGATGTTTGGTTTTCTGCTAATTTCTGAGAATGATGAAGAGCGAAAAGAGAGAAAAAACGGCCGAAAAAAATATAATTCTGTTGATGTTAAATAGTTTTAAAAGGTAAATGTATCCCAAGATGGATTTTTTAAAAATACGATTTTGTTGACGAATGTTGGAGTTCCATGCCCATAATAATGAATTGGTGTTTTCCTCGGAAGAGAGTCGGTACAGCTCATGTATCTTAAAATTTGAAGAATCTCAAATAGGATGGTATTCGAGTGACCAAAAATAAAATATTAAAAATGCCTTTTTTCCATAATACATAATCCCGATACGCAAAATCCCACCAGTTGCTTGGGTAATTATAAAGGGGAACAAGGGTAATCCGAGGGTAATCCGTGGGTAACAAATGGGTAACTTTTCCACGGGTAACTGAGTAACTAGAGGGTAACTGGCTGCGTATCGGGAATATAGTCAATACTAAGGTAGGTGAGTCAATAAGGCCCGGATCCCAATGAGGCCCAATGTACTGATTTTAGACACTATGCTTCAGACTGCATTACAATGTACAGCAGAGTAGTTCCTTTATAATCTGAAGGGGGTGTGGTAGTGTGGAAAAATTTTAAGCTTAAACAATTTGTAGATATTTTAGTCGACAACTACCATAATAAAGATAAAAAAAAGAAGAAAATACTTATATGAAAGCCTGGGGAGCTAAAACTTTAGGGCCTTATTGAGCTCACCTGTCTTACTTATTTTATGCATAGTAGAGAATATTCCACAAATTTACAGAATAGGAGCATCAGATTAAAGGGAATGACGACTTTTATCCAATACGATAGACGTCTTGTCCATGGCGAAAGCACTAATATCCACGACTAGGACAAAATAGCTTCAAGAATTTCCTTTTCCAGGGAATTTTTTAAAATTAGGCTATCACATGCGTCAATGACTACGATCTGGCACCTGGGTCATGTTCAGCGATCAAAACTGTGCAGTAGGTATTCGATGATAGAGGGGCGTGCGGCGATGCATGCCTGCAAAATTGGCCCCGGGACACCACCCCCTATCCCGGAAACGCCCCGAATGGGCCTGCGTCAGAATAGGGGGGAATGTGCAGTAGATATTACTATTTATTGTGTTGAAAAATGTGTAAGGCACATATCTTTGCATCATTTAAAGACTGACCATGATCTTTATACTCCGTAATAACTGAGTCTGAGTGAATCTCACGTCTTTTATTCAGTTCTAGATACGTCGCATAAACCTTAACGAGGGAAATGGCAATTAAATTTGCTTTAGCTAAATTTGAATGCGTTTTAAAATCATCTTAACGAGTTTAAAAGAAGGTGGTACATCTTCAAAGAATCCCATGTGAATGATTTCGATCGTGTCTGAATGAGATTCAAAAGTCTTTTGAATCTTGACGAGTGCTAATGACTGCTAAATGAGTCTTAACAGTGTCTGAGTGAGTTTTAAAAGTCTTTGAATGAGTTTCAGATGAGCCCAATAAGTCATAATAAAAGTTAAAAGGGCAGCCGAATATATCATAATTGTATCTGACTACGTTTTAAAAGTGTCTAAACGGTTTTTGAAAAAGCCAGTGAGTCGCAAGAGAATCGTAAGGTCTGAATACCACTTAACCAGCAGCCTTCAGATAATCTGAATGACTCATAGCGAAGTTGAACGAGTGTCAGTAAGTTACAACAGAATATGAATGACTCATATGCCAAAGTCTTCAATTGCTCTCTAGTATATTTCAGGCATTACTACTCTAATTCGTAATTCAGATGCTATATTAAATTCGTCATTAGGGTTACTCTCCTGGAAAGGCCTCGTGAATTACGGGTGGCTCGGGTATCACAGGTTGACTGGTGCGAAGACACGGATCTCTTGTTTTAGACTTCTGTTACCTGACTTCTGAGCTATTAATTTTGTATTCTAAATGTAAATCAGCTGCAAATGGGGTTATGGTGCTGGTCGCGACAGGCAGCCAGCCAATGAAGAGTATCTGGAGATCCCTGGGCATCTTCTGAGTTGAATGAAGTATTGAGGAATAGAACAGTTAAAAAGTTAGATATTTTTCAATTCAATTCATTCTGATTTTCTGAAAGTCTCCATCACCAACCTAATGGGTCAATTACAATTGAAGGATAAAGAATCAAAACTCACATTTGCCATTTTACTTCAAGGGCGCAAATAGGCAAAATACTGCACACGCGTGCAGGAATATCTTTGCTGCGCTTGTGAACGAGGAGTATGATATTCATATCGCACATTCACAGGCGTAGCAAAGATATTCCTGCACCAGTGTACGGTATTTTGCCTATTGCGCCCTTGAAGTAAAATGGCAAATGTGAGTTTTGATTCTTTACCCTTCAATTATTCATTTTTCGAAACCGATGTGAAAATTGATTGGTGCTCATTCGAAAGGTGTCCTTGTCGGCATGTGTACCCTCATATAGGTATGCAAATCCTAAATTAAACTCATCAGTAGTTCTTCCAAATTTTGAAAAATGGTTTATCTGTTTCATATGGTACATGGTACCGGCCACTTAATTACAGTTAGAACTCGGTGTTTCCTTCTCCTTAATCAAGTTCATGTTCGTAGGATTCCTGAAAATATTGAATGTAAGTTATGGCGAAGGTCGTCGCTATAGCTTTCATGTAACAGCTTGACGTATAATTCTGCTTCGCGGTGCAGCGTTCTTGAATTATTGTCCAGCAACTGATACCAGTGAAGGCAAGACAATACGAAACTCTCTTGGTGCTGTCTTAATTCAAAACCGGAGGGGTTATTATCCCCAGAATATGGTGTTTATGTAGGCAGTAAAAACTGTGCATGAAGAGCTCTTTGTGCAGTCTCCGGGAAGTGTTCCATTTTGGGGATTGGTGATATCTTTTGCATTCGCATCCTCAATTATAATGAGAGTTTCTCATTTAATTTAATTTCAGGAGAGCGTAAGTTTATGTAAATTATTTCAATTGCGAGAATTGTATGAACTTGACGTCTACACCTGTTCTATTGTTGTTGATCCATCGAACATGCGTGTATTGTTTATCTTCTGTATCACTGCTCGTTTATTTATTTTCCGAGAAGTCTCAAGTTCATCGGATGCCGGATAAGTGTGTTGATAACAAGATTGGTGTCAGCTGTAGTGTTCATTAGGCCCAAATGATACTTAATGAAGTATTCGACTCTCAACTGTTTTTTTTATAAGATTCCAAGCACCAGCGTAGGAAAGTCTCATCCTGGTGGGGGTAGTGGTCGCTACAGCACATATCCCGTCATTTTATTGCTGTCGCTTTTGACAGTCTCCCCCTCCGTTCCTGCACTAGTGATCCCAAGTGTCTGTTTAAATGTTTAAAGCATTAGTAAAAGTGACAACCACGATACCACGATCATAGGGAAGTCGGTTTGAAGTTTTTCAATTTTCATCTTGGTAAAATTGCCGACCTTTGATTTTTCGATTTATAAGTGGTATAATTTGATATTGAGATTAAAAAAATCTTGAGTTCTCATCAGAACATGATTTTTGAACAAAATTATCCAAGATCTTTTCTGTATCGTAATATGTATTTTAATTGGATTTGTAATTAATCTGCAGATCATGATCACAGATCTTGTAGGCTTCATAATTGTTTTCTTGCCGATCCGTATGTACCTGAAGAGTGCTGGGGGAAAGAAGGCTAACATGATGATTTTTTTCATGAAATGATGCGGTGATACGTAGTTTCTTAAGCAGTCTAGACATCACCAACACCCGCTAACGATCGTGAACAAACGGAAACGACCGCAAAAATGAACACGAACAAGCATCAGCGAATGGATGCAAGTGGAGTCGAACACGAACGAACAAAATTGATTGTGTTTGTTCGAACCTATGGGGAATCTGTCCAGACATGATGGATGCAATCCAGCATGATTAAGCACGAATCCTTCGGTGTACCGACAAACTGTTGGATTGCGTTCATTCGTGTTCAACTGAACGCTTATTCATCGTGTTCTTCTGTGATTGTTCGTGTTCGTCTGTGTTCGTTTGTGCTCGGTACATTGTCCAACACCTGACGAATGTTGCCCATCATGTGCGTTCGTTCGTGTTTGTTCCCAGATGGTCCTGAAGTCCGGACATAGCTTGATAGATTGTCGGTGGGCGAACACGATGGTCTGGTCAAAATAGGGGAAAACGTGCATAATCAACTCTAAAGATATGCTGTACAGAAGAAAAACGGGACCTGCTGAACAGTACAGGGGAAGAACGGGCTAACGTGCAGGCTCCCTCGTCATCTCTCCCGTGCAGGGTCTCGCTTCGCAGTAACGCTTTGTCATCCCTTCCTATTCGTTTCTTCTCTCTTGCTTCTGTGGGTCACATTCTATTCAGTATCAGCTTATGTTTTGTGATCTGGTGATTTAGTCGGTGTCTGAAAGTTAATTGTTTTTTTTTTTGTTTTGTGAAAATGATTAATTCTTCGGCGGGGTTGGTATCTTTAGTGCCTGACGACGAAAGCACAACTTTAAAAACAGTTTCACCAAACAAAAGAAAGAGGTAACTGGTAGACTGCGAGATGTTGCCAAGAAAGTGCGGAATCAGTGTTATGATCTTATGAACCTAATAATGACTGTAAATGTTCAAGACCCCATTTGTTTTCCTGTAAATGTTCACGACCCCATTTGTTTTCAGGAGATAAATGTTGAAGAAACAAGAAAGTCATTAAAAAATTTAACTTGTTAGGTGACTGGAATTCTCAGCGTTCGTACTTAACCGGCCTAATAAGTGTTATGCCCATTTTCTCACGCTCATCCAAAACCCTCAAGAGGAAAATGTTGCGCGTTTGAGAAGTGCAACATTTCTGTATGTAGTTCAGGTGGAGCGCGACGATGATCCGTTTGAGAAAAATGTTTATAAGAATTCAAAAAAGTCGAAAGGAAAGTGTTAGTGCTCCACAAGATGAACGTGGACAACACTTGAATCGAAAATATAAATTACTAGAAGAACATCAGGACTTCACGAAGAAGCACATTGGCTCAATCAAGGGAAGGTACAGTCATTACAGCCTGAATAAATCCGTGAAAATGTATCTTCCTGCATACTTGAATGCTGAGACTACGTTTCGGTTGTCCAAAGAGAAATATTCTGAAATTAAGGCCAGTTATGAGACATAAGTACGGTAGAAGTTTTAATGGCTATTCCCGATGCGCGAAACCCCGCCAGTTACCCGGGTAACTAAAGGGAACCCAAGGGTAACTGACGGGTTCCTGAGGAATCTGAGGGTAACCGAAGGTTACAAATAGGTAACTTTTCCGCGGGTAACTAGTGAGTAACTGATTGCGTATCGGGATGCGCAAAACCCCGCTAGTTACTCTGGTAACTAAAGGGGAACCAAGGGTATAACCGATGGATTTCTGTGTAATCTGAGGGTAACCGAGGGTTGTAAACGGGACCTTCCCGCGGGTAACTAGAAGGTAACTGGTTGCGCATCGGGTTATAATATTAGTTTGGTTACGCTCTAAAAAATTCTAGTATATGTACTTAACACATTCAAAGTCAACAAGAAAGAAGCGAAAGACTTGAGAGAAAACGTTCGTATGAGATTACTGCAGAAACTACATATATTTACGGAAAGCTCTAGCTTTTTACAGATGTATTTCTACGAAAACCTTCCCTGTCGCACTAGAAAAAAATCTATACAATATTTAAACATTGGAAAACTATTGAGGCACGCTCTGCAAACTGAATATAGTTACAAATGTGGAGCCAGAAGACTTGTTTATATTGTACAAGATGCATAGTAACCAGGCCCGGATTAATGCACGGGCCCAAGATGGAACATTTTTGAGGGGCAGACAAATTTTCGAGTCTTAAACATTTACTTGAATTACAACCATCCAACTTTGGTGTGTTGAAAATTTGTAGAGGGGGTAAGGGCAAGTAATTATTTTAGCAATTGCTCGAAGAGGATGGGGTGCTTCTAAGCGAGTGCTCAGGGGCGCTCACGATCTTAATCCGGCCCTGATAGTAACGTTGGGCTGGTCATCTTCGGTCTTCCGCCCTTGAATTGTATCTTGTTTCATGTACCATAAGTTATCGGTAGGTGATGTAGTTAATTGTTCATTTGGTTTCCCCGTCTTCCATAGTTACAAATATACTTAGCCAGAAAACTTGTTTATATTGTACAGGATGCATAGTCATGTTGAACTGGTCATCTTCGGTCTTCCCCCCTTGAACTGTATCTTGTTTCATGTATCATATGTTATTATTTTCTTTTCTAATTTTACTTTCAACGCGAACAGCTGATATACTGTAAACTGGTGTAACTTTGGATTTATGGGCATCTCCAGACAATACCGGTTTTATTCATCAGAACTGAAGGAACCCTAGTTGGACATACAGCGGAATCGGCATGTAGGGGAGACCGAGATAATTTGTCCGCGGGGTAAGTTGTCTTAGCCTCCGTGTCCCCCGTGGAAAAAGTACTTTTTTGAATCTGATGTCACGCTACTCCTTATAGTCCTTCCACGCTAAGAAGAATCTGACGTCACAAATCGTTTCAACACTATGCAGCTGATGCTGTGAATGAAATCTTGTATGTTACACATTTTCATTAATAACTAAGAAAAACTGACAGACTAATTATTTTCCATGAAATAATACATATTTTGACGCTGTATAAATGAACGTATACAAGTACGTATGTGAAAGGGAACACCTGCTTGATTCACCTGAACAGTGTAAATCTCCGCCGTTTCCCATCCCCTCAGCCGTTGAAACGTCTACAGCAAATTATGACGTCAATCCTTCTTAGCGTGGAAGGACCATAGTAGAGCTCTATAACTTCGTGTAAGTACGATTGTCCGCCATTTTGACTCCAACCGCGCTCGTGGATGCCGAAATCCGACTATGCGAAGCGCACCGCATAGTCAATTCGGCATCCACGGATGAGGTTGAAGTCAAAATGGCGGATGATTGTACTCACACGAAGGTATAGAGCTCTAACTATAGTGTACCAACACCTCATCCATACCTGATAGACTTCGTGATTATGGAACCAACCTGATTTATAGAGGTTTGATACTTTGATAACACAAAATTTAGCGCACGTTTTATAAACAAAAAGTTCACTCACATGAGTGTAATATTTTGTCCTGGCAAAAATCAAATACTGTGTGGTAAGTAGAATTTCTTCAGCTATCTTTGATGTATTAGAACCTAAACCCCCTCAATCCGGGGCAAGTTGTCCCATTACAAAACTTATCGATGAATGCGAATTTTGTTACATGTTTTTTAGAAAATGGTACGAAAATACGTCCGTAAGACATTTCAGCACATTTTAGCTCGTTTTTAGCACAAGACTTACTCCATCATGTATGACAACTTACCCGGGTAGGGGACAAATTGTCACAAAAAAAGTAGCCGCGCTTAAAAATGTTTGGGGCAAACCGTATGCATTTTTTTATACGCCATCTTGTAGCCAATGGTTGTAGCTACAATTTGAGCCTAATTTGAAGTTTTTGGTCTAATAGTTTCTGCACATTTTTAGCGCGTTTTTAGCACAAGACAATTTACCCTATCATGTGTGACAACTTACTCGGGTATGGGGCAAGTTGTCACAAAAGCAGTAACCTCGTTTAAGAATGAAAATTGTTTATTTTTTTATACACTATTTTGTAGCCCAGGGTTGTAGCTACAATTTTAGTCTAATTTGAAGTTTTTCGGTCCAATAGTTTTTTCAGAATTTTGAAGTTTCTAAAAATTGCGACAACTAACCCCGGTCTTCCCTAACCAGTCTTACTCCAGTTCAAATGTGAAAAACTGGTTAAGTCTAGAGTTCCCTCACAAGTCTGAAATCACCCCAGTTTACAGTAGTTAACAGTTCATTGGGCTTCCTTGTCTTCCTAAAACTGTCACTTGATTGTAGAAGTAGAATACTGAAAGGGAAGACTTTTTTCCATGTTTCTATGTGTGGATTGGTCAGAAAAATAAGTTGAGTACACCTATAGAAATGAAAATTGTTGCGAGTATAGTGTCTGTGAGCTTAAAAACATTGACCAACGGTCAGTGGGAAGTGAATAGTAATTACTTTAGGATGTGTTAGTTGTTTGCAGTAGTCTCAATCGATCAGAAAGCGTTTTGCTTTAGAATCGACATAAATTGACTCGTATGGAACACAAGAGGAAGTGCAAAATTGACTTAACGAGGATCAAAAGAGGTTTTTCTCAATCACATCGAATCCCGATTTCCCGTGCGACAGCCACTCATGTCCACCATAAATATTTTATCCCAGTTAACGTATCACATCGGCGAGAAATAACCGTGTTCGCTGTTAACGCTTTTACTGCTTCGCGATAAAACGAACAAAAAATAATAAAAATGCAGAATCTGCGCGTAGGAAGCGAGTAATTCAAAACCAATTCATGTCTAACAGCTTGTAGAAATGAACGCTTCTTCTGCGTGTTTGGTCGCCATTTTCACCTTCGCAAGGGAACTTTTGGCAGTTAGCTTCCAGCCGGCTGAAGAAAGGCAGTCGCGAGATTTCTATAGCTCTAGCGAAAGTTCGGAACGGCCGTTGATGGCAAAATCGTGAGCGGTGATTTAACAGGAGAGGAGACATGACGACCAGATAGAGCATCCACGACTGGGTCACGTAGACCTTGGGTGCAATGCAGGGCACGGTGGCTCCCGTGATGCATGTGTCGAGGGCGTCTGTACTATTATACGGGAATACAAACGAAGCTTACAATAATGGAATATAACTAGCCGTGTGCTGCGGAAGACCTTATGCACAAATATGTCCTCACTTTTACAAAGTTGTCGGTGTTAACGTCTTGTAAGTCTAATATACTGCATGTGAAGCCGCTCCGGACAGAGTCGAACTGAATTTCATTTGACAGGTAATTGAATTATTAGTCGTGTCGCGGAACATGATTGTACAGGTAATTGTTGCGGATGCTGTACTGTGTGCTACAGGACGCTGAGAAACGAATAAATGAAGATCGAAGACGCAGTCGCAGTCTATGATTTCTCAGAATAGGTGTTATTGATTCACTGATTTAGTAGGGTGGTCAGGAGCGGAGTGGTCCTGAAAAGCTCTCCGGGAGAAACAAAATTTTCAGACTACACCAGTAACAATCGTAGGCTACTTCCTCGCCATTGCGTATCACAGAAAAAATCTTGCAAAAAGTGACATTTTTCGTCATACGTGTTGACTAGTATACACGGATATACTTTTGGGAGAAACAATTCATGCGTTCCCGAATGAGAGCTTAGATGTGGAGGAATATGCTTCGTATGTTATTTCTTTGTTTCATCCTTTGGAGATGATGAAGAGTAGAAACCTAACGTATTTCTGCGTAGAAAAGATTCGTCCATTTTATTCAATCAAGCTGAAACTTTCAGGTGTGTATTTCAAGTGGAACCATAATCAGTACCACTATCTAATAACTTAACTTCAAAAATTCAACAATTAATCTCTTTATACATATAATAAAAAAGTAAAATCCGCAGCCGCCACCACCGCCGCCTCCGGGAGAAAAAAAACACACTGCGGGTTGCCTCCTTAAAAATCAGAAAAATTGCAGGGGCAGATCAGCTACTTTCAATGACATAATCTGTTCTAAAATAAGGGATCTCCAAGTTTTAAGACATAATAAGACATAAAAAGACGTATAATGGCATAATTACCCATGATCTCCAAGATCTCAAGTCGCAAGATATAACACGTAGTCGAGGCTGGTGGCAGGGACTGGGTCTTGAGGGGAAGAGGAGGTGGTTCATGGTGGAGAGAGCTCCAGAATGTGGAGGAGATCAATGGGAGCGTGGCCAGAAGGGGGATAAAGGCACTGGCTGGTGTGGGTAATGTTGAGTGAGAGGTTCTGGTGGAGGAGGAAGTCCTGGGTGAAAGAGTGACTGGGAAGGGAAATGAAAGCCATGGTGCGGGAGAGGCTGGTGGCGGGGTCTGAAGGGGGTAGGGTGGTCCTGGTGGTGGGAGCTCCTGAGTGCAGGACCAGGAATCTTCGAATGAGTTGGGACAAGGAGGCCGCAGAGGAGGAGCCGTGGAAGGGGAAGGCTGTAGCGAGGGATTAAGGCCTTAATTGGAGAGAGCGTAGTGGATTGGAGGGATAAACGGAGGGTGCCGTGTGGGGGAGAAGCTGTGGACGGAGAAGGTCATGGAAAGAGGGTAATGTGAAGAGATTGAGGCCCAGGTGGTGGAGGTTGATTATGGTGTTGATGATTGTAGAGGTGAGGAGGAAGTCCAAGGGAAAGGGTTCGCAGGAGGGATACTGCGGAGGTAAAAGACCATGGGCTGGGCATTCAAGCCTCTGGCAGGAGATTATGGCTGTTGTGGGGGAGGAATGTAAGAAAATGTTCGGGGGTTTTCAGATTTGCCAATATTTGAGCTGTAAAAACAAGTAATTATCAACTTTTTTCTTACCTTTGCGAGGAAAGCTGAAACTTTCAGGCATATCTAAGACTCTTCACGACCTTCAGAATTGTTCAAGACTGTCTTGGAACGGTCTTTGGACTGAGACTGTTACTTCATGCTCTGCAAAGATTTTTCAGACTCTTCCAGACTTTTACGAGACCCATTAGGACTCACTAAGATTTTTCAAGACTTCTTCAGACTTATTTAAGATTCGTCTAGACACTAAAACATGGCTGAAAGAGTCATAAACAAGTTTATAAAACATTGAAAGATTTCGAAAAATATTAAACCCGTCTGGATAAGTGTTGAAGAGCATTGAATTTGAAAGCCCCACTATTATCTATCTCCTTCGACGCAAAACTTAGCACACGTTTTGTAATAGGCTACCTGTTTACTTTTTGAGATTGTTCAGCGGTATTGCCTTGATGAAGAATCTGACTGAACAGTTTCGTCAAAAAGGGAATCCAGGGAGTCCGTAAGTATTTTAGTGGATCATTTTCGATTTTATCTGAACCTGCTGCCCTGTTGCTTTTCAAATTTTTCAAAATTAGTTCAACTTTGTATTTTTTACTGGGGGAAGCAACCCTGTCGAGAGGGAAGGGGAGAACCTTGGCCCCGGACTTTCAAGAGGGCCCGATATTTTTAAAAGACCTGAATTTCAACGCTGACGGCTACATCATACTGTACATCAAATCAGCAATCACTCCTTACACCATGAAAGGAACCTCTTATCCCGTAGCTTATAATTTTTTCCCATCTGACAGAAGAAAAAAATGAACTGGTAAGAGGGAGGCCCGTGGACATTTCCCCCATGTCCTCTTTTTCTCTCTACGGGGCTGGGGGGAAGGGTCATTCATCTCGCATTTGGGTGGAGTCTGTAAAGAAATCCAAATTATTTCAAAAGCTTCTATCTGCCTCGTACAGTTTTGAATAGAATTTTCTAGCCTCGCTAACTATTTCCGACCTGTTATACTTGCATATGCATGTTGTTTTGTTGTTCCTACTTTTACACAAGGCAGTAAGTCTGTCCTTCGTTATCGCTTTTTTGGATTTCTTTGTTGACCAAAATTCCTCAGTTACACTCTCAGCTAGCTCCATATTAAAATCTGCGTATATCTTGTCGAACTTCTCGCTTAATTAGCTTATTTAGCTTAGTGAGTTCTGTCTGGTCAATCCTATTTTTCTCTGGTTTCCTCCACGGTTCTGCTCTTTTCATTGTACGTTTTTATGTTCCTTCACTCAATTTATTATCGGTCTTAATTTTGTTTCTCTAGCCTACTTCAAGTAGTGTATATTTAAAAGCTTTATCGTACAAATCGTATTTTACTTGAATGACCCGTTCTGGAAACTAGCAGCCCTGCCAGAATGGTATAGAGAGGGATAACGGAGGCATACGCTCAGAAATGGGCGGACTAGATAGCAGCTGACTTG
Source organism: Acanthococcus lagerstroemiae (assembly GCA_031841125.1). NCBI lineage: Eukaryota > Metazoa > Arthropoda > Insecta > Hemiptera > Eriococcidae > Acanthococcus > Acanthococcus lagerstroemiae. The sequence goes on from CM063110.1 coordinate 25,320,565, forward strand.
GTTTAAGAATTAGCTGCATACCAGCACAAGTGTAATTTATAGGTCACTAAGCTGTAGCTCAAGTAGGTATTCATTTTCATAAACTGTAGATATCTTTCCAGGCCGAAAAGTGGAAAAATAAAGATAATTTACTTCGTGGGATGATCAGGACACTTTCGTTTAACCAGGCCCAGCGGACCACCCACCCCTGAGGGTGGTGTTTCCATCGGCTGGAGCGTCTGGAGAATGTTACAAATTAGTGTATTGCCTGAAATGACAGATTACATCCCCTTCCTGGAGGACGCTGTTGTTCAAATTCAATCGCAAAAATCGAAGTGAAGAATTTTTTTAGTTCGTGAACTGAAATTTGAAAGTTGGAATTGTTTTGACGCAGATTGGACCCTCTTGGCCCCATGTGACAGTTGGGAAAGTGTACATTTTCGATAGAAAGGTTCTATGCAGAAACTACTGCTACTTTGTGGGCTGCACCTGAGCAGGGAAGGAAATAGGATGGTGGAACGGGGAGGGGCCAGCCTGCCTCCCAAGCCTTTGCCGGAGTTGGGAAATTTTAGTAGATAGATTAATAGTCGTTAAAATCCAACAAGTCGAAATGTTTTTTTTTTTTTTAGCCAATACAAACAAATTTTGATTGGGAATCTAAAAATGTTTGCCCCTCCAGAAAAAAATCTTCGCTGTGTCCCTGCACCTGAGTTTCCTAGTTCCTCTGATAACCCTTCTCTCAAAGGAGTTCGATTTAATAGCTTCATCTCACTGCTTGAGAAAACAACAAAACTACAGAAGGTCTCAGCGTTTGAACTTTTTTGAAATTCTCGAGTAGCCGTCTGCGTAGTTCTTTTCATCCACCCAGTGTAGTTTTTTTACTGCACGCTGCACTGGTTTCCAGCTTATTCATTCACCCGAGAGAACTATTATTGGAATTTAAATCAACGAGCGGCGATTGCGTCGATCTCAGGTTTCAAAGGCATCCGGCGCGTCGTCTCTGCAAATTTGCCGGCTGCCGCGGCACATGCACAAGACCGCATCAGAACGAAGGATATTTTTAATTATTTTTTTTTTTCAGCCTATATGTATATATTTTTTCTTCCTACAATGATTACTATTATTGAGAAAATTAAGCATCTCTGAAGAATGGCTCTCGAATGTACAACAGTGATATAAACAAGTACCTTGCTATTCATATTTCATTTCGTTCTATGCATCAGCCAACTACAAACAATGGACGGTTTTGAAGAAAAAAAAATTAAAAGAAAGCAATACCGCAGTGGATCGCCGTCGGCTGTAAATGTGATCATATGCGAGACAGTATTCGTTCTCACAATCGTACACAACAACGTTATTCACTTTTTTCGCCTCCTCCTTCTTCCTCTTGTGCCAACAAGACGAAAAAAAATCTACCATGAATGTCGTTCAATTCGCTAATATTTTTTTAATTATAAATATGACTGGCCAGTACGCAAGTGCGGCATTGTATTCGGAATTGCTGACAGCGATGCGGATCGATTTGATTTTCGATCGCGATTAATTATAGCCGAGCAAATGCCAGACTGGCCACGGCGGCTGGTCGACGACTCCCGACCAACCGGGCCTAATGAGTCATCAGAGGGGACCAAGCTAGCTCAAAAATGTATGCACGGGCTCGCCGAAAACCGTTTGTAAATGGCCCAGGCTAATCCACTGCCATAACTGAAAAGGTGTTGCATCCATAGTGTTTCTTAATGTTGGTGTTTCCGCGATGGACGATGAAAATATTCGGACCACAGCACTCGGCTACACGAGACTTCTTAGTGGCGAAATTTTTACGACTCGGTTATCAGCTCGAATACTAAGCGTATATCGCGCTCGTTTTAATTATTGACCTAAACATTCTTTACGAATGTTTAAGTACTGTAATTAAACAAGAAACTTCTGGGCTTAACTTTTTCCACACGTTCGTTATACCAAACAATGAGAAACGTTTATGGAGTAGCTGCTATCAGATTGCGGGGCGTAGTCTAATTATTTTTTCAAGAGAGATTCTACAGCCTGTACACGATCGAGCGATTGTTTCCTGTTGAAACCCGGTTCGGGTACTAAATATTTCTTTTTAGAATGTCGAACCGTGCTTCAAGTTTGAAATACACCTTCTTCATTTCTTATTCACTGGGTAAAGGACGATCATGATCGATATGTTTGAAGTCTGATGGTGGCTGAAGGCGTGCTATAACGCAGCGGCATTTTGGAATGTAGCCCCTGAATTACTTGTAACCCAATATTTAATTGTACTCTTTCATGCAGGCGCGTATGCATAACTTCCTTGTAGAGAGCAGGACAGCACAAACGGAAAACCCAGAAACTGAAGATATTTTTCACTGTGTTTTTCTCTTCAACGCAACGTAAATGTCGAACACGAGTGACAGCAGTTGTTTCCAACCTCCTTCCCTTTGCTAAATATGCTCTAACTTGAGTGGTGGTGTGGAACGACGAAAACAAACCTGTGTAGTTACTGAAATTGCTGGAACTGGTGAACTTGTGGTATCTTCTGCTGGGGAAGACAACAGAACGGAATGGGAGTTAGTCATTTTCACCAAATAGAACTAGAATATAAACCAATAAGCACTTTAGTAAGCCTTTTATACCTGCTCGAGTCTATCAAACACATTTTGCGGTTTTCCCTCCCTTCAACTGAAACTGCATCGTCTCCTTCAGGTTTTATAAACCGCGTTGAAGTTCTATCCAAGTGGGGTGAACCGCGCTCAAGTTTCATCCAAGAAATAGGATTGGTTCTTATATCCTTTGCTCTAGTTTTTCAAAAAGTGGCTCGAGGCTCTTGTTCGTTACCGTGAATATGACTAGATACCGTTTCTGTTCTCAGTTGTATCTTGTAACGACTGAACATGCTAAAAGCAACAGTGTAGTTTCCTCGCCTTCACACTCAGGGTTGTGTTTGCATTTGTGTGCAGTGTATGAACGTGTAATAATACCTAAATAAATAAACCATAAGCAGTGGTTCACTAAGTGCCCTATAATAATGTGTTAGTGCATGGTATGAACCTATATTGCTAATATAGCCCGAGGCGGACTTTCAGGGGGCTAGGGGGGCTACGCCCCCCAGAATCGAATGTAGCCCCGCTTCCCTGGAGCAAACATTGAAAATTAATTTGGGCTGAAACGAACTGACAGCGGTGTTTATTTAATATTAGTCAACTAGTAACCGATGTCTTTTTAAGCATGTGATTTTCACATTCTTTAGCGTGTTTTATTTGGTCTCATAGAGGATACTACCCAAACCATATCACACATATATAACCATACAACTTAGAACGAAATAAGAAAGAGGCAACACCTATATATTTTTTTTAAATGACAAATTTTTGTACACTTCTGGAAAAGTACTATTTATGATTATTTTTACAGTTTTCAGAGCACTGTTTGCCACATATCTACTCACTGTCAACATGCCTTTTTCACTCTAGTTTAAATGTTTTTCAGTACGTTCGTGGTGACAGTTAGCAAAAGTACCCGTCGTCGGGTTTACGAATGTAAAATGTATTGACTCCCATAAGAAAAACACACGGAGCAAAGATCATTATTTTACTACCTGAGAATAAGAAATTTGTTAGAAAACAAAGGTGTATTAGCAAATGCTCAGAACCTTCTGAATTGAAAATTTATACTTTTGGTTTCCAACAAATTTCTTATTCTCAGGTAGTAACACAATGATCTTTGCTCCGTGTGTTTTTCTTAAAGGAGTCAATACATTTGTAAGCCCAACGACGGGTACTTTTGCTAACAGTAAATAACTCACTGTGTGACGTCACACGAAATCTGTCTAATGCCTGAATGCTGGTTTGACTGATGTTATGAAATTCAGCTATTTTAGAGTAGTGTTGGAATCATTCTGGTGTGATTACGTATTTGTATTCAGGTAGCTGTGTTTTGATGTCTTGATTAATATTCTTCGTGTCATTATTTTATTATGGACATGCGAAAGTATCTCGAAAAACCGTCTAGTTTGGGTGAGTAAAACTCTTCCAGTTTTACGTTTCCCGACTGTAGTAGTGATACAAATGTTAAGGCAAGTACTTCTCATTCGGAGATCGAAATTAGTTCACACAACATAGCAGTGGTTCAGTCACAGTTGTATCTTATTTGTGTTTTGGGATACTGTATGAAGTATGAACGTGTAATGATAACACACCCATTTAGCGGCTCACAGTACTGCGGCAAATGCCACTCTGAGTGAATCACTGGTCTACTCAGAGCGGTTTCTTATCAGTACTCTTTCGCATGTTGTATTCAAACACTAATGCAGTAATGTGAACACCTTACTACATGGTGTCTTATCATTACACGTTCATATTTCATACAGTGCACGAAAACACAAATTCAACTCTTGAGTGAATCACTGCTATATTGGTTTCTTATCAATACAGATTCATACTGTGCACTAACACGTGTGCAGTGGCGCAATTTACGGGGTGCTAGAATTTCGAGTTGACTTAGTACCTACCCATTTTTTCTTGGGGGGAGGGGAGAGGTGAAAAAATTAGTACAAACTCAACCTTTTATTTTTACCTTGTTTCTGTTTCCATATCGAATTTATTTCATTTGTCAACTTGTAAGCTTATGGTACCTATTTTTTTGAGAATTTTGGGGGTGCATTAGCCCTTATGCACCCCCTTGGTTGCGCCACTGCACGTGTGTATAGAGCACTGTGTGAACCACCAGATACTTGGTCTGTTTCTTATCATTACACGTTCATACTCTGCACACAAACGCAAATACAATGATGAATATGGAGGTGTAAACTAATACTACTGTGTTTGTTTATCTATACATTGCAATATGTTGCGCGCAAATAAAAATGCGACCCCGAGTGGAACTGTATACGAACTTTACTGTTGCTTTCAGCATGTTCAGTCGTTACCAGGTACAACTGAGAACAGAAAAGGGATTCAGTTACATTCACTGTAACGAACAAGAGCCACGAGCTACTTTTGAAGAACTAGAGCAAATGGTATAGACCAATGCGCAAAATCCCGCCAGTTACCCGGACAACTAAAGGAAAACCAAAGGTAACTGACGGGTTTTTGGGTAATCTGAGGGTAACCAAGGGTTGCACATAACTAGAGGGTAACTGATTACGTATCGGGGTGCGCAAAATCCCGCCAGTTATCCGGGTAACTAAAGGAGAACCAAAGGGTAACTGTTAGGGAACCAAGGGTAACTGTTGGGGAACCAAGGGTAACTGATGGGTTTCTGGGTAATCTGAGGGAAACTGATTGCGCTTCAGGAAGAACCAATTCCAGTTCCATTTCTTGGATGAAACTTGAGCGCATTTTATAAAGCTTGAAGAAAGTGATGCAGTTTCAATTAAGGGGGAGGGGGTAAACCGTAAAATGTGTTTGAGACTTAAGTAAATATAAAAAGCCTTTATTTTGAAAAAAATGTTAACAAACATTTTATGGACTGGAGGGGACACCTGTACCCTGCCCATAAGTTCTTGCGGTTTTACGGCGCCAAAATTTAAAAAAGTTTCTTTGAAACTTAACTTAGTATTTAAAATTCTGAAATGTCAGTAAATATGACTAATATCTTCCTTTTTTTACTTTCCATTAAAATTTCTTTAGTATTTACATTTGTATAAACTGCAATGAATTCAGTCCGAATAGTTCTGAGACTCTGAGATGTTGAAAATCAGTGTTTGGCGAATAACTCGATTCTTGTCGTTCTTATACAAATCAATGTTGAAGAACTTACAATTTTCAAGCTAACTGGGCTTAATTTTTTTTTTTGTATTTGCTGCAACTATTTTGAAAATGGGGGATTTCAGACAAATTTTTCAATTGTTATACATGAACACATTGACCTTATGGGAAGAAACGTAGTGGCTTAGTTTTTTTTCTTAGTTTCTGAGCAGGCGCTAATAGAAAATTCATACTCTCAGAACAATAAGTATCGAAAACAAAAACAATTCCGATGATCCTAATAACAGACTTATATGTGAATTATTTGATGGTCGGGACGAATTTTGTAAGAAATTTGTGCCCTCCCTTCGTTGTGGCACACGTTTACACTGAACATTAAATAATATCTACTGAAAACAATTCAACATTTTTGAAAATTTAGTGTTCGATGTGCTTAACATTGCATACAGTTACCTCCTGATGGGTCCTCTGACCGGTCGGTATTTGCTGGCTGGTGCCTCTCTGTCATAAAAATTCGAACCTTCAAGGTGTTATATAATAGTCATCAACGAAGACGATGACATTACTCAACTATTCCTTGTTTGAATTGTTTTTGGCTCCGGCTAGGCGTTCTGGCCAATTTTATAACTAGGTTAATAACGAAGTCATGTATGTATATCGAAACAGCTTGAAAAAATTATGATTTCCAATCCTTATAGAAAAGGTAGAAAAATGCGAATTGTAGAATTACATTCAACTTGAAGTAGGTGTATTTATAATGAAAAAAGTTGAAACGAATTAACTAAAACAAGTCGGTTAATTCGAATCTCCGTCGATAATTTTTTCACTCAACAAAGCATCGAGTAATATAGTCGACAAAAACTCGTTTAGTTCCACTTGCGTCGTTTTTTCCCGTTTCATCTAAGGATATACGAACCGAAAAAAAAAGAAAAGAAAAAAAGAAAATCAGAAATATTAATATATCGAGGAAGAGGAAGGTTCAGAAAAATACTCAGCTACTATATAAGAAAACGGCAGTAGAAGTAATGTATGTATGATACGGAAAAAAAGAAAAAGAAATACAGAAACAGAAACGTATATCTTTAAATCTTAAACACTTTAGCACGTGAGAGAATCTCTGCTTGAAGAAGGTAAAGACGCCGACAAAGATAGGACGAGGTCATTTTTACACGAAAACGAGTATGATGACTGTTGTCCCACAGAAGTGGTCCAGTTGAGACAATGGCCACTGAACGGGCATCAGCGGTTGGTTGTCTCGTTCAGTAAAAATTGCCAACGTTGCCGATGATTAAAGTTAATTCTTTATCACATTTGTTGGATTCTGCCGGGGGAAATTAGGCCACCGTGTGTACGTCCTGCAGCAAAACGTCTTCCGCGAGTGACAAACGGCGCCAGAGTCGCAAAGTTGTACCAATGTGGAGGTCTTGAGAGACATAATTGCAAAATATATAAAATTCTAAAATAGGAATGAAATTTGACCTGTTTTTTGAACTGCGTTCTCGATATTGAATGATATTTTCAAATTTCGATGTTCTGTGAATGGTTTGGAACTGATAAATGAAATATTTGTGATTTGGGGGGGGACGGGGAGGGCTGGGTGAATTAGTTTGGCATCTCTTCCAAACTCGCAGATAATGCTGGGTATAACTGTGAATATTTATCACATCGACGCTCATAAGGTTATCTTAGAATTTTATTTGGAGGTAGAACTCGTGGTACCTAACCTCTCGCTCTGGCTTTTGCTCAGTTCCGGTGAATCCTCGCTACGGATATAAGGACTGGCGCGCTTGTAGCAAGCCGCGAACATAGGCAAATATTCGTTCCGTGTGTTATCTGGCTGGCCGGCGGATCGAAGCGAAGGTTAGCACAGAAGGGGTTCAGTCCCATAAAGTAAAACAAAGGTTACTGATCAAATTACATTTCGGCCGGAATGGAGTTGAACAAACCAATAAATGATGTCCTCGATCTCAGTCTCTTGGCTGTGGATGAAGGGCGAAAGGGAGAGGTCCTTTAGCAGACGTTTTATCTGCTGTCAGAATCGAGTTACCGTCGCACCATTATTAGTGGTGTTACTGACAACGGGAGCATGAAGCATTAGTCAATTGGTTCATGTTATTTTCCTCCAGTTTGTCCCGTTTTCACGTTGTTTCCAGCCAATTCCTCCAGACAGCAGCTACTCCAATGTACCTTCCAAATTTTTACCTGTTCTTTTCTTCGGATTCAACTTCTTGGGTTAGAAAGGTCATTCCAAAGCTAACAGATTATAGGGATTTCCCAGCTGGTTGCCTCGTGGTTCATCCCCCCCCCTCACATGCACATACACATACATGCATACAAGACGAAGGAAGAAGAGACATGGAAGCAGATAAAATAATCTTAAAAAAGGGCTAAAACGTCATTGAGATTATTGAGATCGGAAACTCAAGACTAATATGTACTAGTATTTAATGTTATGAACCGTTGAGATTTTTTCAAGGCCCGTTGACACATTTTTAGACCTTTTAAAGCATACTTACTACAAGTCCTATACTCATTGAAGCTGATGGTAACTCAACAGGGCTCATTCGGTGTATCGAGAATCTTCAAAACTTTATGGTACCTCACTAGAACTCTTCAAGACTTAGGTTTATGGTAAGACTTCTTAAAAATCGTAAAACCATTGTTCATACTTGTTAAAAGATTTTGTACCCTGTTCAGATTTATTAGGAATCCATATAAACTATTGGCAAAATTCATAGGAGTCGTTAGGGTACAACTATTTAATGCTTATTTAAGGCAAAATGCCCATTCTTGGTCATTATGCCGAATTATGATCAATTTTTGAAGTATCACAGATCAAACTAGTTTAGTTGGCAAGTGCTGCTATCTATAGTAGGTTGTTCTCTAGGTGTCTACCTTATAAACGACACCTTTTGCGCTGTGAAATACTGACTTATTTGTTAAGAAGTTATCAGTGACTTTGTAAAAAAAAAAAAAAAAAAAAAGTACGTAAAAATCAATTATGCTACGTATTTATTGATTTTGTTGGTTCCAGTTGTGTTTTTATCATTTTATAAGATTCAAAGACACCTTTTTTAGAAAGATTTTTGAAAGTAGTTGCCATCTTGTACTAACGCGGAGAAATTGAAAATTTTTCGAAATTATTTTTTGAAAGTGCCATAACTTCGCGAAAATTCAACTTTTCTGGGATTTTATCCGCTTTAGTAGGATGTTTTGTGTCTTAAATTTATTTCTGATCGAGAAATTAAGAGAAAATACGATTTGAAAGTTGACCCGAATTTGGCTTGACCATGAATTAGCAACCGTTTCAAAATCAACAAGCTACGAAAATTTCAAGTTGAATCAAATTTTCATGCCAATTTTCGGTCGACCAAGAATTGGCAAATCAACGTCGAATTTCAAACAACAATAAAAACTCACCTATTCATCTTACCGCGTTCCTATTTTCAGATTCATGGTTTGTTTTACTTGGTTGTTCATGCTATAATAAGCGAAATTACTTTGAAGAGGTGATTAATAATTGGCAACCATGTCATTCATTAAAATTTGTCAAAATTTTGGTAAGACTCGTTACGACCGTAGTAGAACTTGCAAGACTAATAAGGCTTGTCGACTCTTGTTCAGCAAGACATTGTCAATAAGGCTCATGAAGTACCATTAAAATTTAGTTCAGACTTCTTCTTACTCAGTAGTTGAAAGTATATTCAAGACTCGAGCAGAACTCCTGAAGTGTTCGTTTTTAATTTCTTTTAAAAGGTATTTTCATTTTGTATACATTTTAACACATCGTTGAATAATTTGAGATGATTGTGGCTGTTGAATTTTGTAACATGCCCTATTTTGAAGTCCCAGTTATGGTTAAAAGAAATAGCTGATGCAATAATTCCAAATCAATAGAAACCTTTTATTTTGATACTGTACTCGAGTTATAAGTCGGGAGTCAGTTTCGTCCAGTTAAAGTGTGAAATGTCGGATTGAGGGCCTAAATCGAGACTGGATTGAAAATCCTATAAATATTCAGAATCAGTAACCCACAAAAACACTATTCCGATGCTTAGGTGAATTATTTAGAATAAGTCAGTTTTGCTCATTTGATGGGTCAAATGCTGATCTGATGAAAATTCTTGATCAGTGTCCCAACGAATACTAATTTCGATAATTTAATTCATTTTCTAAGCGAAGTCCTGTGCTTTTTCCATTCAAAAGATGGTAATTGTCCTGTCTGATGAATTCCATAATAACGCTTCCCGCCTTAAAATAAATAAATAAATAAATCAGAAGTTGGTTGGTAACAAGATGGTTTTGGAGAGTGACGCAAAAATGTAAAAAGCTGAAATGAACTCAATGGATGGCACTTTTTCCATTCAGTTCATTCAAAATAAACGATGTTCATTATCATTCATTTCAAAAGTAAAAAAGAACGCGCGTTCGCTTGTTTAGTTCGGTGTGGAAAAATGAATGTCGAATGAGTAAATGTCGTTCAGATGGTTCAGACCGTTTATCAGGGCGGTTCCAATTTTTCTTTTTTGTTTTCTAAATTTATTTATTTTACATACATATTACATATACAATATATTGTGCTGAACTGGGGACCACTTTTGCTTCTTAAGCTTATTGGTGCTCCGCAGGTCGTTACAATTTTTTATAGTCTTATCCTAATTTTTTAATTTTGCACATTAAAATATACATAATTTATTAATTTAATTATTAAATATAGATTTTGAAAACTTTAAAGTAATAATAAAAGTTTTATATTATATACATATTATTAAATTTATTCAGTAGGATAGGTTATTTTTATATTAATAGGGGGAAAAGTTTTTAGGTTTTATTATTAATAAATTTGTTTGGTCCGAATAGAAAAATTTTGTTTTTGCAGCTGTAGTTATTATACTTCTCTTTATTATTCATAATTTCATTGACATAATTGATGGTTTTTTGTGTGCTTTCTTTTTCTTTGAACCAGTTTTGATTAGTTTCTTTTATGTTGTATTTGGCCCTCATATGTTTGATAGTAGAACATTTTAAGAATGTGTGGTCAGGTGTATCTGTTTCGTCGCTTTTACAATTTACACAAGTGTCTGTATCTGTTATTTTGTATTTTTTGAGATTTAGCCCCGTTGATCTTCTTTAGGGTCGGTGCAGCCGAGCCTTATACAATGGAAATAATAATAATAACAACAAGCTACCTTGCAGATAGCGAGGTAGTAAGAGGGTGTTTGCTGAAGCTGAAAACATTCAGCTTCCAACTTTTCTGGCTTCTGAAAATTATCCTAAAAGCTAAAACTGTCAAAACCTCCGGCTTTTCCGCATCCCTGGTGTTGTTGCGCTAACTTCTTACACTGGTATTGATAAAACAAAATCAAATCTGAAATGTTAAAGCTTTGAAGCTTATATTCAGACACAGTACTAACGTATATGCAATAAAACAAATATACGCCATGAAGCACAAATGCCAGAATGAGAATCTTTTATTTTCATCTTTCCAAGTTGCATTCATGAATCGTATCGAGAGGATACATTTATAATAGTAGACCGACTTATTGATAGATGGCAGCAGTTGTCGGAGAACGAAACTGAACTAAAACTGAACTATGATCTGTAAACAATTCAGTCGTATTTAAAAAGAAATGATGATGAGGATGAAAATTCGATTGCAATGTAGTGCTTGCAGCGCTGCGCGCGGGCAAAGACCCTAATAAAAGTAAAGTTCTAACTGACGCGTGATGTCCAGTGGCTTAGGGTCGGCAAAGCCAATGGAAAAATAGTTTTACGCGATGTGTGACGTCATTGGTTTGTGTTTGTCTTTCATTGGCTCTTTTTCTTATCAATCGATGTTCAAGATACACAAGAATGAATCGCGTTTGCTTTCAACAGTGGTGCTTGTGGTTTTAAATGTAAAAGTGAACGTAATCGTGTGTAAAAGAAACAGATAGGAAGATGGTTTTACATTGTGCTTACAGTCTCAGCAAAAGTGACTCGGGGTATCAATGTAAGGAATTGATGAAAGGAGTTCATTTTATGAGGTTTGTAATATTGTGTATGATTCTTGCTGAAATTAGTGTTGGCATAAACCAACTAACATTTTTGTAAACGTGTACTCAGTTGACCAAAGCTTATCAGTAAACGCTGTGTCACATAGTTTCTACATGGCTCTTGAATTTAGAATCACATGGTCTCAAAAAACAAATTTTACTGGTTGGTTCCCTTACTCTTAACAACGTCCAAGTGTGATTGTACTTTTTGTTTGAACTTGGTGAGTGGAATAGCCGCTCAGACTTCAGCTGAAAGGCCGACCCTATTACTAGGTCGCAAAGCGAGCTGGCTTGTCTAATCCAGTTTAGTCACACATTAAAGGCCGAATTTAGTCCGAAGCTATATCTGAGTTCAGTCGGCAACGATGTCTGAGTTTAGCCGCTCGCAGTTTTCAGTGAATTTATTTTTCATCTCTACCTTATCATCAGTATTATTCATTTCTGAATCATCTTGAATCATGACTTCTTCATTTGGCGTTTGGACACTCCTGTAGATGCGCAAGTGTCGTGGACGAAAAGATGATCATGGCATTTTTACCACGAAAACGTGTACAAGTAAAATTACCTCTAGCATCTTCAGTGTTGTTTTTTATGGAAAACTGAAGAGAACTAAAATGTTAGTCCTTATCATTTCCTTTCAGATGAGCCCAACTTCAGTTTTTTTTTGTTTTTTTCCCAGAACATTTTTGTCACTGATCATCTTTTTGTCCAAATACAGAGCGCCGCATTTCATTAGAAGTGCGCTGATCTGTGCATTCTTTAACTTTCGTGAAACAGACTATGCGTCTGTCCCAAATAAGAATGCCGGAAACAGTTGAGACCGTTCACACTTTGCTGCGGATCTCAAAATCGATTTTTCCGCAACAAGCCTGGGTATGTCAGATCGCATTACATTTCTTGAAAAAGAAGTATGAAAAAAAATCTACAGGAAATAACGGCAATTACTGTTTGATTTAATTTGGAAAGTATCTATGCTCCGGTTTGTAGTATTGTGTGAATAACTACCTTTTCCTTTTCCCACATGCCACAGTACTCACAACTCTTTTCGTCATTCTTATTTGGGACAGACTATAGTATGGTAGAGGAAAGAATAGCCTACTACCTACTCGCAGGCGCCTATTAGTTACGGGACTAAACTGGACTACTTGCACGGAGTAAACTCGGAACCGCTCCCGGACTAAACTCAGCTGTGACATTACCATTTCGGGACTAAATTGGGATGAAGCCTTTTATCATATGGACGCTGTTCAGCAAAAAATGCTGAAGCGACAATTTTTTTTTTGTTGAGAAAACGTAACATTAAAAGCCAATGAATAAGTAATGCCAGTTTTTGGACATAGCGTTTACTGATTAGCATTTTTCAACGTGGGTACACATTTGTCTGGATCGGGGGCCCAATTTTGAAAAATTCTACTTTTTACGCTCTTTCCAACGATATTAATAACTCATTTGGTCAGCAAATATCGCTTGAGCACGTTTTGCTTATAACAGCGTCCATGTGTTCCTAATTTTCTCATGTTGGAACTCTGCTAGAAGGCTGTAATCGCTGGACGAAAAGATGATGAATATGTAACTTATCAGTAATATATTTAATATAGCTATGGATGTATTTTCCTAAGATTTTGCCTTTATATGTTCGATATTACGTGAAATTTAAAATTCTACAACGAAAAATGGGGATAATAAATGAAATTAAGTAGTGCATATATGTTGGACAATATTTCACCCTAATTCTGGTGAAATTTGTACCTGTCATGATTTATTAGGTAAATTTTGCACCATGAATGCAACTCTAATTCACTAAATTCATGAAACGAGCAGAAAATATCAAGAAATGGACAAAACCTCAATGCTTAGCTATGTTATCAGTACCTCACCATCGTCTTTTTGTCCAGTTTCCCAGTTTCACCACCTGCAGCGCACTCTTCGTTTGAATATGCAAATTCCGAACCCCTGTTGCGGGTTTTTTCGTTAGACAATTTACGTAACAAGGGGATAGAAATTAACTAATTTTGTTAAGTGAACGTCGAAGAAAAACACGGCTGAGAAATGCATAAGGATGATTTTCATCATCATCATTGAAATACCAACTACGAATCGTGAAACACTGTTCTGGTTATTGAAGACGCGAATGCCTTTGAGTCTGAACTCCACTTGAAGCTGTTTGTTTACATATTGTCAATGTTATGAAGTCAGAAAGAACCTGTACTGCAAAGTGGAAGCGAATGAAAAGAAATCCATTTCGAATAGATACTCTCACGGACTTATGACGTGGAAATCAGCGGGAAAAAAAGTGGAATGCCTTTAATGGACGAAGTTGATGATCTACTCATAGGCAATGCGTAGGCTGTATAAGTCTGGCTCGTTCAGTGAAATACTTGATCACTTTTTTCGTGCGTCTCACGGGCCTTAGACAATTAGACAGAGCAATTTTAGAATGAAAATGTATCGTAATACGAATTCTGCAGCATTGCTGGAATGCTTTTCTTGCATTTGCTGTACGCGCATTGTAAATACCACGTGCATTAATTTCTAAGTTGCAACCGCCGAATTCCTGGACGTCGTACGACAAATACCAGACCGGCGAACCTTACGAAATTCGGCGCCGGCAATTTTCTGGAAACTGTACTGAAATTTCTTCGTAGATTCCGGAGGACTGCGCATTATTTCGAGCTCAGACGAAAAAAATTAATCAAATAAAAAAGTAAATAAAACATTTACCATGTTCCTAAAAGAAAGTGATTCCAAAATTGTGTAATTTGTCGGTGGAATTCAAACGGCAGAAACGGGCTACACGCAACCGAGCACACGCCAGTTCTACTGCGGGCAACGGTATCATCAGGAGTGTGGCTCCCCGTCCCCCGTGCCATCGTATAAAGCGCTCACAATGTGGCTTCTTCTTTAACGTGAATTTCATCACGGAGGCGGAATGCTGAAAAACAAGTTTCCAGCTAATACACAATCGAATCCGAGTCATTTCTGGTCAATCATCAACACATATATGTGCGCTTTGCAATTGCTAGTCTCTCTCTCTCTCTGGAAATATAGTACTAATACAGACGTTTAAAAATGCGTTAGTTGGAGTTTCCACTGTGTGGGACCCGTCTGTTGAACTGAAATTTGTATCCGGGTACGTGACGATTTTTCGTGATCTACGGTGAGAACTTAGAAAATCGGGTCTCATTTTCATTGATCGTTCTTATGCACTGTTTCCGAAGTGCCTTAGGTGGTTTACTTTTTCCATAGATGGTTGGTTTAACGTGGTAGCATTTATGGCAACAGCAGAGCCGTCGAGAGAAAATCCGGACCTGAGGGAAAACAACAAAGCATGTGCGATTTTTTTCGAACCCTCTTGGGAAAGTACAATTTTGCGCTCAAAAACCCCCGCCCCCAAAAAAATCAGAGAATGAAAAATCCTCGCTCTCAAATAAGTACACGCCCGAGGGTAATCCCTCGTTTCCTCGCCCTCTCGTCAGGCCTGGGCAGTAGTGTGTGCCGGAGAGACCGCTGTCACCTGTGAGATCTTATGAGAGACAATGCATCTTCTTGTCACGTGTGGACTTTGTGCGTAAAGTTTACAGACATTTTCCACTTTAAAAACATTTTACTGTTCTTTAAACAGTAACGAAGACTATCCGTTAGTCTCGAAACAAGACGATGGTGTCCAGCTAAATAGAGGTGTAGGATTTCCATCGCACTAATCAGACTAAATAGCCATAAAATATTTCCGAATCCAAAGGTTACTAGAAAAATCTTGTCTCTGTTCCACATTCAAATACAACTTTGCTTCACCGTTGCTACTCCATAGTGTCTCTCTGAGCTTGAGTTGCAATAGTAAGATATTCGTGATGTTTGCTGAAAAAATATAACTGAGGGTGGAATTTATCAAAATCGATTTTCTGATGGATTTTTGTCAAGAATTTTACGAAAATTGTATGAAACAAACGTCGATTTTATCTGGGAGTAGTGCAGGTTCTAAAAGTTGAAAGTACAAAATGGTAAAGAAATGATTTTGAAAATGAGCAGTGTGCAGAATTGGTCATCTTTTCCGTTGTTCCTGTCTCACTGGATATACCTATTCACTCAGTTTTAGGGTACACTTTTCCAATAAAAAACGAAATCGTGTGAAATGTTGATATTTTTTACCCTGAGGTAAGTTCTTCCGTCAGTTAACACCACATCTGTAACTTCTTTTTTTGTACAGAGCTGACCAGAAATTTTCCGAATCTGTTTTCGTCCTCCCCCCCCCTTCCTGAAAGTTTGTTTGGAACAACCGGAGGTACATGCAGCATATTGACCAAATTATACGAGAGTAGGTTACAACAGGAAACTAGAAAAGCGCAATCAGCTCTAGTGATGTGCTGGCGAGATTAAATTAATTATTTTAAAAATTTAGCTATTAAAATCCCATGTATGTATATCTTCTACGAAGTCGGCGGGTGTCACTGCTGGTGTCTAGCAACGTAATGGTCCCCACGGTAGGATGACGGTGCAGATGTTGGTTATAGCTGTTCACCCTTTGTGAGATGACATCATCGACGGAGATGAGATCGAAATCAGATCGAAGTTAAACGGAGCTTTTGCGATTGTTCGCATGAACTTATTTTGGAACCTTTCCATAACGAGAAGATTGGACGCAACTGTTGATCCCCACAGTTCGCAGCCATAGCCTAGGGAGGCTTGAAGATGGTGGAGCAGGTAAGCCTCTTATTGGCAAGGCTAAGTTCCGAGCGAGGGCCGATGAGCCAGAAGAACTTTTTGAAAACTGCCTATTGAGTAATTCTTTCTTCCTTCCAACATATGTTCATGCCAATTAGGTAAGTTTGCAGTCCAAATGCATGCAGTCCCAAGTATCGAGCGTGGAGGATCACTTTTCCATCGTTGTAGAAGGGTATGTAGAGATGACGTCGAAGCGAGAAGTCGACTCGGACTGACTTATACTCATTCAATGAGGTTTCCCCGTCTTTGGCCCAGCTGGACATACGATGAACTGTAGATTGAAGGGTGGCGACCGCGGATTCATACTTGTCACTATATATGCAACTACAGCAGTATCATCAGCAAAGAGAACAGTTACAGCTTCCTCGCTAGCCGGAATGTCGGCTGTGTATAAAAAGTACCGGGTAGGGCCCAGAACTGACCCTTCCGGTACTCTGGCACCAGTTGGTTCCCAATTTGAGTTTTCCATTCCAACGCGGATACTAAATGATTGATCACGAAGGTAGGATGCCAAGAGTGAACACAAGGCTTGACGTTACATTTTTTGAAGCTTATGTATGAGCCTTTGCTGCCATACCCTGTCGAAGGCATTGCTAACGTCAAGAAAGACCGCCATTTCGCTGAATTGAAGAATTGTGGAAATAATTGCAAATTGAAGGAGGTGCATGGAGAGAGAAGTAAAAAAGCTTTCCGCTGCTGAAGAGACAAAAGGAAATTGTATTGTCCTCTCTTGTATGTTATTATTGATAAGAGATCAAATGATCGGATGTGAAAGTAGGTCCGTAATCAAGTCGGCCATTCGAGCAAATACTTGACAGAGTCTATGTGAATACTCATAAAATAACGATTATTCTCAGAGATGTCTGGTCATTCTTTCCTAAAGCAGTCTTGAGCTCTTGCGGAGAAAAATGGGTACACTACGGGGTGTGAAGTATTGATTAGATAGTGGTGAGAGAAATGATAAGAATTTTATGAAAAGCCAAAATGGCCCAGGAGACAGAGAAGATGAAAGTAGCGGGAATGTTAGAAACGACAAAATGAAATCGAATGACTGAAATACTGAAATCGAACAAAATATAAAATGTTGGAGACACAGATATATCAGAGATGAAACAATAGGTCTCACCGGTCACATTTTATTTCATCTTAAATTTAAAACGCGGCAGATATTCAAAGTTAACATTAGATAATTAGGACTGACTGAACTATAAGAGAATTCGTTGCAATTTTTCGCACTATCCGCCATTCTTCATTATTGTAACATTCGCGAGAGGGTCATTAAAACGCCAATTTTCTAATTCGGTTCGAAACTAGACTAATGATGTCTCTTCCCGAATTAAGTCATTAACTGGTTAAAAATTTCAACAAGTGGTATCTCATCGTTTTGAAATACTTTGTAAAAAATGTAATATACAGGTATATCGAATACGAAGAAGAACAGAGAAACAACAATAAAAATGTAGTAATAAAAGGATGTAAAAAATCACGAAAAATGCTGTTTCTGTACAAACAGTATAATAATAGTATACTTACTTAAAATTTTCAACTTTAACGACCACAATTGATGTTCGCCGACGTTTATAAAAGTTATTCGCAACGTCGCATAGTTCTTCTTTTTTTTATATTTACAGTCTGTTTTTTTCTTCTCTCTCTCAGTCGCTCTACGCCAGCAACGTGGAATGGATTAATTAGCAACGACATACACGATCAATTAAAATGTAAAAAGGTATTCCGCAATTTATTTATAAGTATACTTTCCCCCTGAGAGAAAACGCGAGCAACGTATTATTTCAGTCTCCAACCTCCCACAGCGAAATTCCAGCAAAAATTTTTATAAAATAAAAAATCGGGCTGAAGTCGCGGATCGTATTCGATGTTGTTCCTATAAAAAGTTAGAAAAATCTACTTCACAACTGTGCAGTGAACCAACTCGAGTAATGCGTATTAGTGACGATTTATGTGGAAAATGGTGAAGCCAGTTCATAAAAGATAAAACTGTTTAATGTAAGGCCAATCGAGTTTTGGTGAAATTTTGGACTCTTCTTAATTCTAGACCGTGATAATAGACGAATATACCGAAATCATATGTAATTTCAATCTTTCGGGAAGTATATTTATTATTCATTCTCATTCGGCTCTTATATTTTAAAGAGCTAATAAGTGGTTGCAAACTAAGTTATGAAACGTGTAATCACGACAGGTCAAGTTCGTATAGCTCTTATGTTATTTTTTTCGGGTTCTCTTCTTTCTCCACCTTGTGCCCTGTAATATAATTACGCTATCGCTCGATTCTAAGCGCGTAAATTATTTCTCTTGTAGAAAATCAATATTACAGTAAATATTCGCTTGCTTACATTTGTACTTCAAACAACCAGGTTCGGAAGTAAGATCGAAGTAGCGTTTTCGCAGACCCAAAATTGTTCGATATTCGCTGGATACACGGATCCACTTCAGTACCTTGAAGGCAAAGAATCAAAACATTACAAGATTTTCGGTGGAGTTGAGATTCTTCACCTTTAAGGAACTAAATTTATGAATGCCAATCTTCTAGAGCTTCTTATTTGTTCTAATTAAAACAGATGCGTGGTATTCATTTCTCATTTTAACACTCCAAAATCCATATCCCTGTTCCCCACAAATGGATTTCTGTATACGTCTAATAAGAACCTTTCTTTTGACTTGTTGGTGATGAATTCCCATTTATATGACAGTCAAATACTAGTTTTTTTTCCCTAAAGATTTTCATTATCCAAAAAGGATTTATAATCTTTAAAAAATGGCCTAACTCTGACGTGTTCTCTACTACCGAGTTCGTTTTCTAAACAAGTATTCGCAAATTCGAAACAATTGGATTTTCAGGTGAACTGAAAGCAGACTGGCAATTGGACGCAGTTAAGCAAAAAAATACCAAATGAGTTGTTGGAAAGAGTGTAAAAAGTAGAATTTTTCAAAATTGGGCCCCGATTCAAAAATGTGCACCCAAAAAGCTTATCAGTAAACGCTATGTCTGTAAACCGGCATTATTCATTACCTTTTAATGTTAGCCTATGTCTTCTCAAAAAATATATTTTGTCGCTTGATTCCGTTTTGCTTAACAGCGCCCAATTATGATACGGATACGGGTGATCCAGTGTTATTGTTATATTTCCAGCATACTAGTTGTTTGAAAATAACTCAAATTCGAGCACCTGAAAACACCCGAGTATTGATATCCGCCATTTTCCATTGCTTTGATGCCTGATGATCACTGTTGGCCGCGTCCAAATTTTTTTTTGAACGGTTTTTGTTCACGTTCAGGTGTTTTCTGTTTGTTCCATTCAGCGTTCCGTTCAACTAAATGCCGTTCCCGTTCATGAACGTGAAATTTTGTTGAAATACAGGGGTAGCAAAGGGCCTCCTTACAAATTTTTTCAAATCTTGTTGCCTTTGACCACACCTGTGCGATACAAAATTCTCAAAAATGATACAAAGTTTTCCTTTTGAAAAATCTGTATTGTTTTATTTTTGGGTAAAATTTTCATTCGTTCGCATTCCGTTCAATACTTATCATATCATTTCCATTCCGTTCACGTTCTGCTCAAAAATAGAAAAATTCCTTCCATTCCCGTTTGGAACGCAAATGTGGTCAACGTTGCTGATGATTCACAATTCGATGCACAGAACTTCTTTTTTTTTTTATTTAGTGAGTTTCGAATCATGATTCATGACATCATGATCATGTCATGAGGCACAAAAAGACCAAATATGGCGGATGTCATTACCCGGTTATTTTCAGGTGCCTTACTCAGACTGGTTTGATCTTGGAAAACGTACCCAATGCAGCATAAAGCCAACAAGCTAACAGAGTAGCATGATGTATAGACCTTGTAGATATAAGGTCTATGGTGTGATGTGATAATGCGGAAAATTTCAGCTCCTTATCACCATAGTGTTTGAGTAACAGCGTGTTTTGTAAAATGAATTTGTTTAATCCCGGCAAAAGTACTTTTTTGACATTTATTCGAAGAATATAGTCTCGTCTGCAGAGTTGAAGAAGGAACAATGTGCGACTATCCGCTTCTATCATCGTGTAGGTAAGTTATCCACTGATTCATTTCAGATCTGGTTTTCTCAGACTCGTGGTTGTTCCCTACCATGTATAAAGAGAACACTACAAGGATACTATTATTAACTACAGAGGGAATCTACCAAGCTGTTGAAAGCCGAACTTATGTTTCATTTGCGGATCTGACAATTTGGTACAAAAAATTAGCTAGTGCTTATGCGTTACACAACAGCGAACATGGGAGCTTGAATGGTTGGGGTATTTCTTGACACAAGAGTTAGTCTGAGTTGTTTTCAAACGACCTTCGTATATGTAAAAATGCAGGTCTACTTGACAGTTTGCAGCGCAGTCTGGAAGTTCCGAATTTACCAATTAATCAGAATATTATATCTTTGAAGAACAGGGAAAAACTAGTTACAAATTGTAAAGTAAAGTATCTCAAAATCAGTTTTCCTTATTTTGTTAAGGTAAACTATGATTCCGAATCATGGGTGATTTTCTTCTGGGGTCTTCCTCTGTAGCGTTTCTCAGTGAGCGTATAGTCTCTGACAATCTTTTGTGATCAGTTATCTGCCATCCTATCCACAAAGGACCTCCGTTTCTAAAAATGGTTTTAATTTTTGTAATAAATTGTTGTCGCTCCAATGGTGTTCATAATGTCTTATTCTGCCTTGCAAACTGACTCGTGCAGTTCTCTTGAAACTCATTTCCACGGCAGCTTCTCTGTATTTATCTGATTTTTTTCAGAGTCTGGGCTACGCAACTTGTATGTTAACGTGGGTACTTTTGATGTGTTATAAATGTTTAAACGCGTTTTATGTCTCATTATGTTCATTCTGAGAATTCTGTTGACCAGTCGAGTTACTCGCAGGTCACAGTAACTCATTTAGTTTGTTGCTATCAGCTTCGCCTTAGTATATCATATCCACTACCAGGTATTAGAATATCTTAACCTGCTCCACAGTTTTCATATTCACTTCGATTTTGCTTCAAATAGAATCCTTTCCCTTGAAGGCTGAGGTTCTGGTTTTCAGAGAGGATAGCTTCGTATCATATTGCCTGGCAATCTTCTCCAGTACACTTCTTTATAGTTTAACCTTGTTTTCTGGTAGTATTACTTGATCACCTGGAAACAGCATAGTTTTCAATGATTTTCCTGCTACCATTCTTGCAGAAACTTTCGCTGTAATTTATAGTATATTGCAATCTGTATAATAGACATGGCCGATATTCTTCAAGACGAGAAAATATGTTGTGCAAGGATATATCAAAACAATTTTCTCTCGGATACAGATGTGCAACGCTCATTTTCTCGTCATTGCAGCTTGATCTTCTGAAGTTTTCTTGCGTTCGTTATTGTAGGTACGTTCTGGCCCAAGGCTCATGTGGCAATACGGAGGATGCGCGAAAGAAATAATGACTGACCCAGTGGCAAAACTGGTTCTTCTGTGTATTTGTAGTAATTGCGACCACGAGACAGAGCGTTTCCGCAGTCAGTTTGCGGAATGACTTTTCTATTCAAGCTAGAAATGTGTGCCTGAGTACTGCTTCCATTGTCGCATTTTCTAGTGATTCTGTTGCCTCATCAGTCCAATGGTGTAATGTAAAGAGTTTTGTACAAAGGTTTTACTTTTTTCTCTCAGTGAACAAGTGTAGGTTTGAGTTTTGGCTAATTCAGAATTATGTTTTATTGTAAACTGGAGAGTCTGTAAGGTAAAGTACTGTGCTAGGATCATAGAATCAGTTTGTTTGGACCTTCATCTTTCCTTGTCAAATTGCTGAAAATGCTTATTTTTTGTATGAATGTGAGGTACATCCAACGTAAGACTCGAAATAATTTTTAAAAAAAACTGTAATTTTGGAATTTTTAGAATTTCGGATCATTTTTAGTGACCTTAAATTAACTGCATTCGGGACCCATGTCTCCTATGTGGATGTTTGAGTACGCAAAGTATGAAAACGTTCACGCCACCCAGGCATGATGGGAACCATTTTACAGGCGTTGTTGTGCTGACTTCATTTTGACTCGACTTTTTGGCCGAGTTCATCAATGAGTTACTGCTCCACTTTTGGTACTTTACCAGCTGTGACCCGGTGATGATGTGGTGCAGTACGAACCCAGCGAGGATGTGACTGTGCGGTGGAATCCAAATATTTAAATAGAGACCCCGTTCACCCTTTCATGCGTTGTTTTTGCTACTGGTCAGTGATCGTTATTATTGATTTTTTGTATGAAAAAGCAACAGTTGGTAGTGCTATCAATAACTATCTATTACGAGCTGGTGGTGCAATAAAAATAGATATTGAATCAGAATACCACGTTTACTATCTTATCAGTGATTATTATAATTTGGGATTCACACACTTGTAAAACCTTGTCTTCGCTGCTGGTCAGTGATTATTAGTTAGTATTTTTTCTGCAAAAGTGTCATCATAGTATTATCTTCTCCCTTAGTCCTCATTATGTGCGTGGGATATGTAATCGTTACCGGTCTCCATTGGAGGAATTGCGGGGATATACAATCTCTGCAAAGGTGACGACCGTATAGGTCGGGACGCATAAATAAAATTGGTGGTCGGACGACAAACGAAAGTTTCTTCTTGTATTCCGTTTTGGGTATTAGGTAAGTGGTTCGGCGCTCTGTTATATATTATACATGCGTTTAGAAATTATTATGGTAATTATGGTACACTTGCTTGATGAAGCTGGAATGAAAATTAATGATAGGCTTCCTATCGATATTAAAAAGAAACAATGTTGCGTATATCCATGTACGCGATGTATAAAATACATGGGAGCGTAAAAAAGAAGAAAGAAACATAGGTTTATTTATGGCTGTAGCAACTAAAAGAGCACCTGAACTTGGAACATCAATGGATAAACTGACTCGGAGGTATTCGGTGGTGAGTGCGTTCGAGTTTTTCGCTTGCGACTTTGTCAGCATCAGCAGCCAGGTTAATTAGTCTAGTGTCCAGCGAATTCTGGAAGGTGTCCTCGATTAAGCCGGAGGATTTGATTTATCCGGCGGGTAAATTTATTCCTTCGGTTGCGACTTAATGTAACTTACCGGGGCGATTCATTTTTTTTTCTCTATTAACTAATATTTATTGGGCATGTCCGATTACAGTTGGACCATAAGCGAATAAATGAATTTTATGGTAAGAATGATTGTGTTCAAACAAGAATGCAGTTGCCTTTTGCTTTTGCTTTCTTTCTTTCTTTCTTTCTTTCTTTTTTTTTTTTTATTAATCGCAGTGCGGCTTATATTCGCTGTACGAGACGCGCGGTTCATCGTACTTTATCGTCAATAAAATCGATATTAACGACGTATGATTTTTTTTTTCAGTTTTATACGTATTATATCTGTTACGTGCACTCACACATGTACATTGAGGAGGAGTACGCGAAGAAAATAGAAATACAAAAAAACATTGCGAAACGACGAGAGGTTGATAGTGACAATAATGCATCGGTGGTAGTGGAACATGAGAGAGGATAGAAGAAGCGTGAGGAGATAAAAATCACATTCTTTGCTTATATCTGAATGAATAAAACGCGAACCAGGAAGAAAAGAGTGTGTTGTAAGGATGTGCGTATTTCCGAGGTATTCGAGCGCTTGTGCGCGCCATGCTATTCCATATATTTTGAACATGTGTCTCAGTTCACTTATAGCAGGTTACAATAGCTTGCTTTTTATTAATAGCGGAATAGATACAGCCGACAACACTTCTTTCGGATGAGAGAAACTGGAAAGAAGGAACGTTTAAACGTATACCTGGCGCTGCACACCCCTTTTTAGCGTCTTCATTTTTCCTTTCTTAAAAAAATATAATCGAGTTAATTGGCCTCTCAACGACTGCTAGTGTTACGTTTGCGTAATCTGGGTACCTGAACTGTTATCTTCGAGTTGTGAAGCTGCCCGCGGGTCTGAACTATGCACTTCCCAAGTTGCAGGAACTTTTGTTTCTAAGCTGAATGGAAAGGGTTGAACTACTGTTGAACTTAGTTTAAAACTCGACAGTAGTCCCATGAAAAAACTCGAAATTTTCCAGGAATCCCGGCTTTTGATGGGAATCGCATCCTCGTGGCACATTACCCCTCCCACCTCCTCCCAATTTCCACTTTCATCATCCCATCCATTATCCCAGAAAGAAGTTGACTGAAACATTGTGTGTCACCAAAGAATTCACATTTTGATGGAAATTGAATCCTCAAGGTCCAATTACTCCAGGTACAAACTCTCCCTCTTCACAAAATTGGAAGTGGATACTGTGGTATCTCTTTCAAATTCGCAGATAATGTCGGACACAGTTGTGAATATATATGTTACGATGCCGTAGAGGTTACCGGTGTGATTAAATATACAAGGTTATATTAGGCTGGTTAATCAAGAATTTATCTGGAGTCAGAACTTGCTGCACCTCACCTTTCGCTCTCGCTCTTGCCCAGCTCCGATGAATCCTTGCTGGGAATATATGGGGTGGCGCGCTTACAACCAAGTTAGTAACAGAAGTGAATATTTGCTCTGTGTGTTGACTTGTTGGCCGGCGAGTCGAAGCGAGGAGTTGGCAGGGGAACAAATTCCACACTGTTAACCTCGATATCGCAGAAGAAAGGGACTTAGTCCCACAGATGCCATCAGAATTTCGCGATTTACTTAATTTTTGAAGCTAGCTGGGAGCGTTGGATTGTGTTCAAGGAGGCTCCATTCCCTCAACGGAACTATTAATAATTTCGTCGCCCCCCTCCCAAGAAAAAAGAATGGACATGAAATTGAAGATTGACTGACGATTAACGGTTTTGTTTGAGAAACTCTTAACCGTTCTATCAAGTTGCAGATAATTTCTACCAGACCGAGAGGAGAAACACGCAAAGGTCGACTTATTCTGATATGTATGATACTCCTTGATCTTTTCATTATTCAGTCGAACCGAATTTACTTGCAGCTTGATTGAAAGTGTAAAGATCCTCTTCAAAATAACTCCATTGTCTTCTGGCTTGCTTCAAAAACTACGGTTGTTTCAATTAGGCCAGATCGAAGTTATTTGCAGCTCGATTGAACGGGTCGGGGTCCTTCTCGAAAACAACCCCTTTACTTCCACATAGTTTAAGAAACCTTGTTTTATTTGGTTTTTTGACTGAAAAAAATTTGTATTGCAGAATCTTGTCTTAAAGACCAGGTTTTGTTGGTGAAGATTGTAATTCTCGCGGATGACCAAACGTTACTCTTCCATTCCTTCACATTTTACATCCTCAGAGAGAACTGTATCCAGGTTTTTCACTATCGTAGACCTTCATCTTGCGATTTCTTGCAATTTTTGACCTCCCGTTACAATATAACTTTGAACCCGCTACTCCCTCTCGCCATTTTTCATCAGTTTGAAGTGCTCTGCCCCCCATTTTAGACAGTTTCCTTGTTTACATTTTTAGAAAATTTTGCTAGATC
Organism: Acanthococcus lagerstroemiae; assembly: GCA_031841125.1. NCBI lineage: Eukaryota > Metazoa > Arthropoda > Insecta > Hemiptera > Eriococcidae > Acanthococcus > Acanthococcus lagerstroemiae. Next base: position 25,346,498 of record CM063110.1, read on the forward strand.
CTTTTCTCTTTCTCCGTTATAATATTTAACTTGTTTAATTATGATTGCATTGTATATTTAATTTACGTTCTGGTTTTGTTGCAGGTGAGTGTTGTCCAAGTATTGGTACCCAGTTTCCGTTCTAATTTCAAACTTCGACTTATTCTTGTGTTGAGTGAGTACGGCTTTTATTATAGTTATCTTTTATACTAAGAATAACGGTTGATTTTTTTTTGTACTACACGAATTGATATACTTTCATTCGTGAACACGGAGTAAACGAAAATTCCAATGGAAAGAGGCTCTCCTTGTGACAAAAGTTGGAAAACTTGAAAACGTGCAGATTTTGTTTGTTTGTTTGTCGATCGAAGTATTTGCAGTTAGTACTTGAGTTTGTATCAACAAAATTGATGTTCTCCTTCGTTTTGACATAGAAAAGCTACGTTGGTACGTCCAAACAAACAAGTTACAGGCAGTAAGACTGCCAAAAGATGGTATTATGCGTTTGTGATATGATTAAGGCACGAAACGCTAAGTAAGAGTCCATGTTGATTGAAGAGTATCTTTCGAAAAGTGATAAGAATAACACGAATCAAACGTTGGTAAGAAGAAGTGAGCCAATGAAAGTAGATCGAGAGGGTAAGGGTGTAAACAGAACTCGGTTGATTGTACTAACTGAAGAGTATCATTTGGAAAGTGATGAGAGTAACATGAACCAAATGTCGGTAAGAAGAAATGAGCTACTTAAAGCAGATCGAGAGGGTAAGGGTGTAAATAGAACTCGGTTGAACTGAAGAGTATCATTTGGAAAGCGATGAGAGTAACATGAACCAAAGGTCAGTAAGAAGCAGTGAGCCAATTAAAGCAGATCGAGAGGGTAAGGGTGTAAATAAAATTCGGTTGAGTGTACTAACAACTCGCTACTGCATACAAAAACTTAATATCATACACTATTCCTCGTCTTCGGATAAATTTAAAAACATTAAGTATTTATCATAATTCTGCAAAAATCTTAAGACTCTTGTTGACATATTTTATACTCTTCAAGATTCTTTCAAGCATGAGTAATACTCTTATAAGACTCAGCCTGACATGTTTAGGATACTATTAACACTCTTTGAAGCCTGCTTAACGCTTTAACTTCTGGACTCGTATACCCACTAAAGACTCGCCGCAGTTTGATCGACAAGGATAAGACTATTCCAGGTTTGATTAAGATTTATTTTTCCAAATTTAAGACTCCATACTCTTCAAGACTTCTAGAACTAAGACTCCAGATTTTATTCAAGACCTGTATAGATGGGTTCAAGATTCTCGTAACACTCTTGAAAGCTTCCCGGAACTTGTTTAAAAGTCTTGGAGGATATCACATTTTTTCCGATTACAGCTTTTCAGCCTTCTGTAACGCTCTTTGAGGCTCTTTAAAACTTCCTCAAGGTTCGTCGAAAATCTTCAGACTTTTCTTTAGACCTGCTGTAGGACTCTCTGGGACTTGTTAAAGACTACCTAAGACTCATTTGGAAATATTCTTCAGACCTCTTTAGTATTTTCTAGACATGTCTAGAAGCGGCTTGAAGAATCTTAAATAGGTCTGAGAGGTCTTAAAGAAATTATAGCAAATTTTTATGAAATCTTGTAGAATGCGTACAGTTTTTTATGAAGCCTGAAATGTCTCAAGAAGTCTGTATCAAGCCTGGAAGAGTCCTAGCGACTCTTAAAAATAGTCTTACCCAAGTCTGGAAAAGTCTAAAACACTTTTGGGTGGATCTTGAAGAGTATTAAAAAAGTCTAGTTTTGACACAAGGTCTGAAACAGGCATGAAAGAGGTCAAGTTAGTTGAGTAAACGCAGGTAACGCCTGAAAGAGTATTTATGAGGCCTGGAATGGCCTTAAACGTGTATGGATAAGTGCGAGTCTTAAAAAGTTTTAAAAAGTTTTAAGGAAGTCTGCTAGAACTTCGTGGATTTATTCTCAATTAAGCTTGGAAAAGTCTTGCATGATTTCAATATTTTCGACCATTCAGCTTCGCCGCCTAAATTTAAATCTGGAAATTCTTCAATGAAGTTTGCACATCATGTTATTTTTACACCAAAGGGTGTAACTTTTCAATTAACGGGGTACTTATCTTTAAACTTTCAAATATTGTTTCTTCTTTTTCTACTCTATTGTTCATACAGTATAATAAATAACAATTTAGGTGCAAATACGTAATTCTACCTAAAGAACTGAGTTCGAACTTCTAGTTTTTATTTTGGCTGAAGGTAAACCTCAATTTTCCCTCTCTACAGTATCCTGTGTCATTGGTAGGTATTATAAGTAAAATGTTCTACTGTCGGTGATCTTAAAAACGGTTTTGAATAACTCCTGCATGTTTCATGAAAGTCACTGCAGTTTGAAAAGCTCGAATATCGATTCATAGTTATTTCATCTGTCGGGGGTGCAATTATGCAATCATTTTGTCCTGTCATTAAATTTTAAATTGAGGTTTCCATGAGCATACATTTGGAAATTGGTTTTTGGGGATAACAAGGAAGCCCAACCGAAGTTTCACACTAGATTCGGATTTTCTCTTCACGGCCCCACTTGAAGACTTCTATGCACTGCTGTGCCAATGGGACAAAGCTCGTCCACTCCCTCTCTGGCTGTAAAGATTGAAGAATCTTTATTCATTGTTTTCTACTGATGGACTTTGTACGCAAATTTTTCGCTGGTCAAATTATCATTTCTATACTCGTATGAGATACAGTGCGTAGTTCATTTTGAATTCATTGATCACATCGCCACGGATATCGTTTCGTTTTTATTCGCATCTTTTTTGGTCAATCAAAAAAACGCCAGCGGTAGGTGTTCGAAAAAGAATTGGGATATACCAAATTACAAGAGATGGAAAGTGATCGAGGGAAAATGTGAATTATTGAGCGATGGAAATAACACCGAAAATACATATGCATGAATCTTATCGTAGAATTGCTTATTTTATTCAGCTAAGGCTACATGTAACAGCGCTGTCTTGCCACAAAGATGGATACATCGAGTTGAATTTGTTTACGCCTCAATAAAATACAACTTAATTGAGATTTAAAATTCGCGTATAAATTTAAAATAAATCCCGCGGAATCCTCAGTTAACACCGCAAAAGTGTCAAACTGTAGCTCTAAATAATTTCACCGATAAAGCTGTCACTTTTGTCACCCGTATTTTAGATAGGCTTGCCGTAAATTACTTATAAACAAATTAATTTATCGTTAATATTCGTTTATGTTAATTTTTCTTCGGCTACCAAAAATTTCTCGCGTCATTCCGCTGATTTATCCGCTGCGTTTCCTCGATAAATTTTTACCTCTAACGAGCGCTACTATGTGCGCACCTTCATCCGGTGTTACAAGTATAAATAGTAAACCTAGAATTGGCACGTTTTAATTAAATAAATTATACTGGATATTCGGCGAGATGTTGCTCGAAAATACGTACCGGAACGCCGCCCGCCATGATTGTAAATGAGTCGGGAACATGAGAAGCTGCAGCTTCTCATATGGGTCCCCCGCAGGAAGCAAAGAAAAACCGTGTATGCCAATGTTGATCTAGTCGGGAAAGATGAGATAGTTTTATCGGCCTTTCAATCAGTCTTGAGTTCGATGTAGGTTGATATCCAAATTCAAAGCTACAAACGGAGAACGGAATCCTGCTTTGTGGTTTCTTCAAATTGAACTGTATACACGCGTTGAGCGCCTAAGTGGACCACTCTGCATTAGTTAACATAGTTGAAGTGCTAGGTGCTTTTGTATAACATCAATTCCTTATGTTCCAATGTGGATCAGATTTGCTCATCTTTTACCCAAGCCTGTAGTCGGTGTTGAGTCGCCATTCAAATGTACGTACTCAGTTCTAAATTGTTGTTCTCATTTTTCTCCACTTAACCTTTAAAGTATCGTGTTTCAAAATGACACGAGTCGGGTCGCTCAAAATTCGCCCTGTGTGCAGTTTGACACATTTATATCCCTTCTACATGCTGAATTTACAAATCACTTCGAAAATAGGAGAGTACATACATAGATGTGAGAAGGTCTAATTTTATAAAAAAATAATATAAGCTTGGTTTCAGAAACCAGAACTACCGATACTTTAGTAGGGAACATAGTAATTTCATCATATACATCAAATGACACACAAACTGAGAAAAGTAGAATTTCAAAAATACCTCCGCGAGCCGATGTAAACAGAAAGGGTCGTGTTCCAAACTGCCCTTAGTCCAAAATGACAAAAACTGAGATTCTAGCGCAGTCTGGTGGAGGAAATAAAACTATACCCTTTGGCATTGAGTTTGATGTTTTGCGCGATTAGAAGTCGAGTTATCAATTTTTAAAGCCAAGGTATCACTCCTCCAGCAGCTCAAGGACCCACTCCAAAGCGAGGAGAGCCCGGCAAGAGTTCTGCTGACTTCACTTAATTTTCATCTGCTCTGACTTTATTAAATATATTATTACAGAGATGTCAACTCGCGTTCACAAACAGAGCACCTCCACAAACAAGAACGAAGTGAACGCGTTCTTCTTCTCACATGAACGAAAACGGGCAGGAATACGTTCCTTTCATTTCGTGGATGAGAACGCAGAGAAGGGAGAGACGTCGAGAGAGGAATGACCACAGTCAGAGATGTCAACTCCCGTTTGCAAACGGGAATGCGTTCATAAATGGAGCACCTCCACGAACAAGAACAAAGTGAACGCGTTCTTCCTCTCACATGAACGAGAACGGATGTGAACGCGTTCATATTTTTGGGGAACACTGACATCTCTGATAACGAATATATTTTTACAATACATGATGTAATCCTGCTATTTTTGAGTTTATTTATTGAGTGGGAGGGATGTGACACATTCATAGTGAGGGGAAGGCATAACAACAATGATTAGGATAGATGGTCACCGGCGACACCCATGTTGTTAAACAGAAACAACCTGTTATTCGTGAGCAGGTCCCACTCTGTCTTTTCCAAACTGCCCTTAGTCCACGACATTGTCTACTTTGAGGCTCTGTAATAGTTCGAAGACTAACAGTTGGTTTGACTTGAAATTTTGACAGTATGTCTAGAATACACTCACTCTTCATCCCAGGCGTCTTTTCAGGATTACCAACTGTATAATCCGACATACTCGTGTAACTTTTTTTTTTTTAAATTTCCCAACAATTACAATTATTGTGAACTAAAGGCAGTTTGGAATCCGACCCTTCACATATACCTTTTCGGATTACTGTAATGGTTCTTTGTTAAAAAAAAAAAAAAAAAAAAATGCAATATGCTATAAACTGTCGCCCATGAAAATGAAGCAATGACTGCAATATTTCGCCGATCTTGAAATGACATACGCCGACAGAAAAAAACCTGTGTGTCGCTTCAACACACTAGTTTGTGTGCCATTTCAAGGCACAAGCCTGTAAAAGTGGAATAAAAGCACGTAGACTTCCTGTTGATTCCTTCAGATAGGTGCAGTAGTTGATTATAGCAAGAAATTCTATTTTTACTGTCTTTATACGGCAGGGAGGTACCAAAGTAATTTGTTGGGAGGCTGTAGAACAATAATTTAACTCTGCAAACTGAAAATTTGGAATTTGCCATCAGACGAACATTTTAAAATTAAAAAGAAAAGAAGAAGTCAACTTTTTTGAAATCTTCCCGAATGTCGACCTGATTTGGCCAACTGTTGAGCTGAGTACCTCTTTTGTCTTTTCGGCATCTTTTATTTTAACTTAGCCCCTCTTGCGGCCAATTTCAATAAATAAGATTAGACGCGGGTAAGTTGTTGAGCCATGACGTCGGTTATGGTTTTGCGTGTAGTAAACATTCGGCTGGTCCTTGGATGGTCCACTTTGGCTAGCTTTTGAAGAAGAGCATTTCTAATATTCTAATATCTGAAGGGGTAGGTGAGCAACCTTTCGCACGCGTTCGTGTTCAGTAATACCCATGTAGCATGGACGACGTAGAGTTGCATTCGCTACCGTTTCTGCAGTGACCTTCACCGTCGTCATTTCCGGACCCTCCCACGGGGTGCATTTTCACGCTAATCAAACGAATTACCGAAACCCCGCAAACCACCACTGAGATAATGTACAAATACCTGTCCGAGTAAATCTAAATCTCTAAATGCGTCACCTGCCTACCAAAATATGCGACCATCCGACCATTCTGAAAGGAGCCCAGCATTCTCATTCGATGCTAAATTCACGGCCTATTCGGAAGATGGTCTTTTTTTCTTTTTCAAGTCGCATGTAGCATTCATTCGAAACCCTAAATAGATATAGAAATTACGCTTATTGGGAAGTGAGAAAACAGATGAACGTGTATCGCTTCGACGCCTCCTTTGGTCCTTTTCAGAGCGCATCTGAAAGTGTCCAAAGCCGACATTCTGCTTTCGTTTTGGTCTTTTGTATGTTCACGCTTTCAGCGATTAAGATCGTCGCTCAAATGCCGGTTTCGAGATTCGGGAGCCAAGGTACTGCACTAAACCTATTTCTGTATGAGAAGCGGTATAACAGCGGTCATTTTGTTTACTTTAGGTTGAGAAACCAAAATGAAGATTTGACTTGTTAGAATGAGCTCAGATGGTCACATGTTATAACCTTTGTCTCGTCAGTCTTCATCGAGGTATAGCCGGTTCAAAATTTCGAGAAAAACTGAATTGCCAATGACTTCATTTAGCATTGCATGACAAATGTTGTACCCTCTAGACTAATGAAGATTTAAAACAGAGGAAATGCAGAGATCCAGTGCCCGGAGGCACCTGATACACCCTTTAGATTTGTACATCCAATTTTGGTGGATTTGTTTTTAACTTTGGTTTCTGAAAAAGGATGCTTCGGGTGAAGGGAAAACTGAATATTTATTAAGGTAAAAAAACGAGAAAACACTTTTTCTATAGTCCAGTTTAGTGCAGTCAAAAATGCAGTCCAGTCTCAGGAAAATATTTTTAATTAATCAAAAGTTGAATAAACCCACAAAACGAGAAGAAACAACAAAAATCCGGATTTTCCCCAACATTTCCGGACATGATTCAGAAATCCGGACGTTTTTTGTCCAAGGATGAAAAATCCGGAGATCTACTGGAAAATCCGGACACCTGGCAGCACTGGTGAAAATCTTGAGACTGTAAGCAGGCTCTCACTCGGTAAGACTTTTCAGTGCGTGAACCAATTCCGAATCCAGTTTTTCTGTCTCGGAAGGGGAATTTTCTCAATATCCCCCTTTCTCCTCCCTGTACAAATGCCGCCGTGGAATAGACACTGCATGTTGGCAACTTCAGAATATCAAAACAGAAGTTGGTTTCTTCTTGAGGGCAGAAGATGATTGATTTTTCGTATTTCACAGGTTTTCACCTGCTTACTCAATTTTTTGAAATTCACTTTCGATTCTGTCGCGTCATATTGCGACACACGTGTAATTTCCCACGCCCATCCTCACGCCGCCCACTATCGATCATTTTTCAGTTTCCGGGAGTGGATGCCAAATGCACGGAGACGTCGAATAGGTTTCGAAACATAATTTCTGTTCTCCCTGTGAGATTTAAATTTAGTTGTTTTCGATTGCACAGCGCCAGGTCGAGAGAAACAAGGCTATTTCCGTTTTCGTACATTAAAATTATACTTCTTACGTTACAGTGGTTATCCGTGGGTGTTTCGGGCATCATGACATCGGATTATTCTCATTATAATTTGACAGCTCGGTTGAACCTCTCACGTCAAAAAGCCGTTAAATTTACATTAATTTGGAATGAATTAGGGAACGATCCGACCCGTGTTACCGTTCTTACACCTCAAATTATAATCACAGTGCCTGTTCGCGGTGCCGATGGTTCGTATTTTTGAAAATGCCCATCTGGTCTGGCACGCTGGTATGTGTTGCTGGTGCTGACTTATTGCGCCGATGCGTAATGAAATTCGACGATGATTACAGAAAATGCAGTCAACCCGTATCATGTGCCATTCCGGCCTTATTTGGTTTAAAAGTAAGAAAGAAAAAAAGTCGATGATTTTTTTTTTCTTCGTGTAATCAACGACAGCCTGTGTAACTTTTCGACTTAATTTCAAAGACCGTTTCTGGTTCGAAGTTTCGAGGAAAAAAAGTACCTCGGTTCCGCCGAATTACAGTCGAATTCCTTCCTAACCGTTCGAATCCGGAGTGTTTTCACTTTCGGTTAAAACCGAAGCCAGACAGTATTTTTCAGAATAGAAGCCGTCAACGTTTTTCATTTATCTTTGTCTCGCTTCGGTACGTTTTTACATTTTCAATTTTCCACACTTTATTCCAGTTCGGTGTTTAAATGACCTACCTACCTGTCTCCGCGTATACCGGCGTGCGTTTTTTTCTAATCCGTAATGTGTATAAGAGTGTATATACCCGTACCGGAATTCTTCACACGCATCTGCTTTTTATATAATCCTTCGAACGTGTATTCATTCAGTTTCAAAGTCAGCCCCGAAATGCGACACGATAACAGTTTTCCAGTTTCCCGTCATCCGCTGTCTGCCCGCGCCGCAATTGGTCTTATCCTGGATTTCCATTATCTTTAGAATATAAGGAAACATGACGGCTCGAATGATGCGATGTATACCTGCGTGGTCATTCATACCGACAAATGTCGTAACTCGGTGATAGAAAATTGAAATCACAGACCTTTCTGTCCGTCTAGATTTCATATTTGAAGGGGTGAGGGCTGAACTTGGAAAAGCGAATGAAATTTTGAGGAATCAAGTCTCTTTTAGTCTTAAATTTTGAACACCAGTTTGTTACGGTTCAAATTCGGGCTCCCTAATCTTCAAATTTCACACTTTAAGAGTAAGCAGAGTAGACGTGACTTGGAAATCCGAATATCCTACCGGTCAAAATCAGGATTTCCGGGCTACTGATTTCGATTAGTGCATTAGGTCGCTGGAATTATCATCCTCCACAAAGAAGGAGATAAATCAGGTATCAACAGGTACCGTCCAATGAGCCTTTCTTCGAATATAGCTAACCTCTTTATGAAAATTTTGAAAGTACATATCTACAGTGCCTTGGATGGTTATCAGTGATTTAGGAAAAAATGTGTCCCAACGGACGACATTCGTGTACGTCTATGTAAAAAGGGTCCTTGTTGTCGAAATTGTGTTAAAACCAGCACCTCATAGTGGCTGCATCCGAATTTAGTCCCGAAATGGTAATGTCGCAGCCGAGCTTAGTCCACGCAAGTGGTCGAGTTAAGTCCGTGCAAGTAATCCAGCTTGGTCCCGTAACTTTATAGGCGCCTGCGAGCAGGTAGTAGGCTATTCTTTCATCTACATACTCTACAGTCTGTTTCATGAAAGGTAAAGAATGCACAGATTGGTGCATTTGTTTAGTGAACGACAATGCCCGTTCACCTGTCACTGAACACTGATAACTCGGGCGTTTCTTTGAAACAACCTATTCGGACTGGGCAGATTATAGGTTCGCTAGCATCGATTGAAGAAAAACTGATAAGAAAAGGATGGCCAGAAGGAGGAGTTCAGCGCAGCAGTAAGTTTATGGTAATTTTAATGTTTTTTCAAAATATCTCGAGAATGAATGTGGTTAACGAAAAAGTGAAAAGAACATGCCTTGTAGCAAATGAAATTTCCTTTCAGATGAGCTCATTTTTATCGAAATCCAAGTGATTTTCTTTTTCGCATAAAAATAGCATTGCATCGTTATTGTTTGCCCGGTCCGAATAGTGCCGCAGCGCAGTGAAGAAGTCATGATTCAGGAATGAGTAATATTGACGATAAGGTACAGATGAAAAATAAATACACTGAAAACTGCGAGGGACTAAACTCGGATATAGCTTCAGACTAAACTCGGCCTTTAATGTGGGACTTAGAACTCAGTCAAAAAAAAAAAAAAATCAACGGGACTGAACTTGGAACCGCCCCTCATACTGCAGGCTTTTCTGATCAAAATGAGACCCTTTCTAACTCAAAAATTCTAATACGAGTATGTTCAAAAATGCCGCTGTTTGAAGTATACAAAACAAAAGAAATAAAAAAGACAAAAAGTGGAGAAACTAGTGTTCAAAAGTAATTGAAAGAAAAAATCTGGTAACTTCCACAGTCTTGCCTTGCAAAGTGTTGATGAACCAGTCTGCAAGAGTCTTAAGAAATCTTGATCAAGTCTTGATCATGAATTGTTGTCAGAATTGTCTTACTGAGTTTTGAGCCAGTCTTGAACAGTTTAAGTTAATCTTCAACAAATTGGGAAGAATCGTGAATAGTCTCAATGAAATCTGGATGAGTCCTAAGAAGACTTGACTTAATCTTGAGGAGTCTTAATACCGTTTAGAAAAATCCTCAAAGTCTCAAGTAAGTTTTGACAGCCTTAGCGAGACTTGAACGAATCTGAATACATCTTAAATATTCTCAATCAAATCCGGAGCAGTCCTCAGAAAACTCAATCTAGTTTTAAAGAGTCTTGATATATTTTGGGAAAATCCTAAAATGTCTCTAATAAATCTTGAAAAGCATTAGCGTGTCTCTCAAATTTGAAAGTTCGAAATAGGTCACCAAAAACAAATTTGGAAGCCTTAAATGTATACTTCCATATTGAAAGGGCCCACTCTGTCGATCATTCAAGATACGAGTATACCCAGTTTTCTGAGGGAAAGCGAGAAATCGATCGCAAATGAGGTTTTACTGGTTTCGGGTACTTCAAATCTTGGTCTGTAACATATACCATATGTGAAATTTCGATTCCGCCATTTCTTATTCAATTGTAGGACAAAAAGCGTCAAGTGAGAAAAGGCCCATTTTATCGATACCGGTTTTCTCCTCTCTCTATGTGTACATCGGTAGCTTGTAAACCGGTGTACTGCAGGCAAAAAATTCAGTTTCGGTTTTGGCTTGAACTTTCAATATTGAGAAAATATATGGCTCAACAAGATTCTTGCTTGCGGCTTTTAGCTGTCGCCATACGTTTTTTTGAGTTTACAAAAGGTTGACTTTTGGTTTTTGGCGGAAGATGGCTTTCAGCTTTCGGGTTTCAAGTATTTTTGTTGAAGCAAACGATCTTAATTTCAGAGATTGCTTTTTGAATTCATTTTTATAAAAAGGCACGCTTTGTCATTTTGCTTTTTTTTCATGAAACTGTTTCAGCGTTTTCAGGGTCGAGGGAAACCTTTTTTTTTCTGTACCATTTTACATCAAAAATAGACTAAATTTTTCATTTGCGAAGCAAAAACGTAGATAAAATACCCCTTTCTTAGTACCAAAACATTAAATGCGTTTTTCCAAAACTTCAGTTTTCGATACGGCTGTCTCGCCCCTCCACCACTAAAAAATTGAATTCATGATGAATATTAATAAAAATATTTAAAGAATTGTCACTGAAGTAAACTCAATAAGTTGGGAAGATCTGATGGCACACTTCAGAAGGTACCTACGGTAGTGATGTCCCAGTCATATCACCTTTACTCTTGATCATCAACAAATCTGTAAGTAATTACCAGGGCCCGGATTTTTAAAGAAGAAAATTTTTTTTTTCTAACGTAGCCAATTCGTTCTATCGAGCTTTTCTTTACGAATCAGGATATTCTGAAACCAATTAGTTAACTTCGATACGGACTTTTTTTTTTTTTAATGACATTCTTGCCTAAAATTGTTGTATTTCGGATAGTATCGAGACTGTCTTGTCAATTTTCAATGTTGTAAGAAAAAATCTCTAGGTTAAGCGGCCCAAGGATCGTCCCTTGTTTCTATTTCTTACATTGTGGTCTTCCTATGGAGTCAAAGTTGAAAGGAAAAGTGTACATAGGTACCCTATACGCTTGGCTACCTAGCCCTGGGATCGATTTCCCCCCCCCCCCCCCCAAAAAAAAAAAAAATTACTCCCTGGACGTCTCTGAGGTAATGCTCGAAAGAGCGGATTTCAGGGCTCGGGTTGAGAGTAAAATTAGAAAAGAGAATAAAGCTGCGTCAAATCAAAAACCAAAAAGTGAGCGTTTTGGAAATTAAAAAAAAGTGTTCCTCATTTTGTCCCCGTATTTACTTATTTATTTATTATTATTTATTTTTTTGTTGTTGTAAAAAATCGAAGTAAATCAAGTTTTACGATAGAAAAATAAATATTTTTATTTCTTCAAAGTAATGGTCGAGTATTGGGCACAAAAATCACGTAAAAATATATTGTAGAGCTTATTTAAAAATTCCGATTTTGAATTTTTACCAATTATTCAGATAATAATTACATAGGTAAAAATTTTTTCGATTTAATGCTCTCTGATGTTTTAGACCATTATTTTCGTTTTACCATCTGTATATGATAAAAATTAAAATTATCAAATTTATTTTGTACCCTAATTTCGACGCCTAAGGACGAAATTAAGGCCATTCGATATAAAAAAAAGTAAATAACTTATGGAAGAAAAGAGAAACGCCCGATAAATTTTTTTTCGATGTGTGATTCTATTGCTAGACATGTCAAGCTATACCTCAAGACCATAAAACATCGAAAGTACTCACTTCAGTAAAAATTTCACTTTCTTGAAAATGGTAGAAAAAACTCATCAGCTTTCACAAAAATGAAAATGTTCAATGAATGGCGAAATACGCCAGCATTGGTGAAGGTTACATATTAGCAGGTCGCTCCTGGTAGTTCTGGGCAATGTCCGCGAGAGTGCACTTATTACCAGCTGAGAAACGCCGTGAGACGAGATTAGGTACGGGGACGAACGTTGGGCCAGGTACCTTAAATTTCAATTTATCGAGAAGAAAAAAAAGAATTGAAAATTCATTTCACTTAAAAAACAAAATTTGAAAAATCGTAACAACCTTATTATTTGTTACAATAAAGTATTTTGAATATAGTTTTAGAGGAATAGAAATATGAAAATTAGGTTCAGTTTTTCCGTGACCGTAATTTTATTTTTTTATTTGTTTTTAGACTAGTTCACTTTCATAGGGACTTTTTGGACTATTTAGGTCTTGTTAGAGACTTTTAGTAAGCCCCTGTTTTTCCTTTTCCTGATGGTAAAATTAGAAACTAGTTTACCAGAATTTCCCAATTTTATTGCCAAAAATAGCTAAAAATGTTCAGATTTGCTGATGATCAAGGGGCAAGATGGTACGACTTGGGGATTATTGCCATACTTTCATTATCAATATCAATAAGGAAATAATCAACTGAAATAGTTGAACGCTTTGAGTATTTTTCACTTGTCTGCTCATTCAGTTACAATTTTAGAGCCATAGGAATGATGGAAATACTCGAGGAAGAGAATTACAAAATTATCTCATTCTTAAACATTTTGAATTGCCTTTCAAAGATTGCTTCCTGGACGCCCGTCGTTATTTGAGCAACAACAACGCTCCGACCGACTATCAGCACATAAAGCACAATTTTCTCAGAAAAATCTCGACTAGTGCTACACTTGAATTTGACCATCTATCTCTTCTCCACTTATACTAGAGCCCCTAGAAACACCCGAATACTGACATCCGCCATTATGAGTCGCTTGGTGCCCGACAATTCACAATTCAATTACGCGGAATGTTCCGCGTAGTGAATTGTGAATCGCCGGGCACCAAGCGACTCAAAATGCGGAGTCAGTACTCCGGTCTTTCCAGGTGCTCTACTTATACTACAAATGCATTTTTTGTGTCCCCCTTTGCTACCAATCTATTTTTGCCTGATTAATCGAATAAAGAGCTTCGGCGCAGCAAAATTTGTAGCTACTAGCAATACCGTACGCAGATCAAGTACATTAATAACCCTGCAGATGTTACCTCAATTATTTATCAATCCTCGCATTAGGTTTTGGCGCCCGAACTTCGAACTCGAGCTAATAGTCGTCAATATTTAACTCGTAATCGTTCCAACAATTGCCTAATCATACAGCGTTAATCCGTTAACGATGAACCAGAATTAGCGAGCCATTGTTAACCATCTGTCGAGATCGTCCCAAAATCGCAATTCTACAACTGAATTTTGACTACATTGAAAACACCCCTCGAGTAACAGAACACCTCTAATTACGAATCCTATCCTTGCTGATTCTGCTTTAGTGGTTTACGGTTATCCCGAGTGTAAGGTACCTATTATATGATTATCTCACCTGGATTCTTTGCATTGGCCACCTTTTTTCAACCAACTGAGAGAAGGAAAGAGCGAGTGAAGCGAGAGAAATGAAAGAGAAGGTGCACGAGGGACAAGGCTCCTCGACTACGGGCTGACGAAACTGCGATAAAAATCAAGCTTAGGTACCTTTCCCAATTCGCGCTTTGACTTGAGCAGTTTCGCCGCAGTCGGGCCGAGCGCAAATTCTTGGCCAAAAGGCTACTATATTTTATGATAGAGTTTTAACCCTGTAATGGCAATCGGTCAACTTGCAGCAGGTACGAGGACGCCGACGAACGAACACACATCGTCGAACGGCGCAACAGAAAAGGTAGAATTAAAAATTATGGGTAGAAATTTCTAAACTTAACAAACAGGTATGTGAGGCCAAACTGTAAAGCCGTGCGGAGTAGTAAAGAAAATAATTCAAACACTAATACAGCTCGAGCTGTTCAACTAGAAGCGTATATAGACGCATACATATACGCGTAGGATATATGGGACTACGCAGTATATTTCGATACGTAACCACAATCGCTATTAAAAAAAGAATATTGTAAATAGTGCAGAATGGTGTCAAGCTGGTCCAGACATAATTTTCACGCATAACGGCAGCAACTGAAATCGAGTTTTTACCCCGACTGACAGTCTTTGTGTTCTGAAGGGAAGTGAAGTGCAAACAAGCTCAATATTGAATGTATTAAGTTCTGAGTAAGATGCTGACGGTGCACGAGAAAAAAGAAACTTGTTCGGAAATGACGAGCGGCCTCTGAAACGACTCTCTTCTTTTCTCAAAAAAAAAATCCTCAACTTTGTCAGCCGATAACTTTGGAACGATAGGATATTTTGCTTTTTGATTTTAGGATTGGCTACATTGAACTTTCATCTTTATTACATTAGAAAAACATTTGAAAATACTAAACCATTCCCCAGTGACTGGCTAACAGTGTTTTTTAGGGGGGGGGGGGTGATGGTAGCCTTGCAGTCTGCAATACAAAATAGGAGATATCTTCACGTTGCTGGACATTTGCACCCACGAAGTCTTTCTTATAGCTAAGGGAAAGTCATCAACCAGGAGAGCAGCCTAAACACACCGTCCCCTTGAGACATCAACATTTATAAATTTTGTGAGATGCATATTGAGTACAGGAAGGAATAAGTTATTCTTTAATTTTAATGACTGTCCAGAGCAGTCAAGGAGAACTGAGGCCTAGAGAAAAGCAAAAAAATAAATCAAATTCCCTTGGGCTTTTCTCGGAAATCAAGATTTTGTGCTGGAAAACCTAAAAAAGAAAGATCAGCCGACGAGAAATCCGGGCTTCTGAAAAAGTCCGGGTCCAGAGAAAATTCTTCGCTGGCTCCCCTCTCTCGTCAGACCTGTACCTGCCCCAGCCAAAATTATGCATTTTGGTACCAAATTAACATGTACAACATTTTGTCGAAAATATTGATGTTTAGATCCTTCTTAAGGAGTTTGAGTTTCTGAAAAGATTCAAATACTATTTCAGACACTTCCCGACTTGATTAAGGCACGTCAAGACTTTAAGACTCTCGCAGTAATATTTCAAATTCTTCAAAATATTTTCAAGATTCTTCAGTACTTTTCCGGACTTGTTTATCAGGACTATCCCAGCTCTGATTGAAATTTTTAAAGACTCATAATGCTATGTTTGAGACTCTTGGAGACGTACAAGTACCTATTTAAAACTTACTATTTCAAACTCGCTGCCGTATTCCTTTGCAACTGTTACCTATGACTCTTGGAATAGCTTTCGGCTTTGGGTGTATAAGACTCTTTAAGATACATGAAGACTTTTCCAAACTTGTTCAAGCCTCTTTCAGACTTCATTAAGACGCTTCTAGACTTCTTTACAAGATTATTCCTGACATGTTCAATAGGGTAGAACGAATTTTCTGATAATGGATAGCGTTACTATAGAAGGTTGCAAAATTTTACTGGAAAATTTAGGTTTCCTCAAAAAGCCTAAAACTTAACATACAAATATTTTGAAATATCCTGAATATAAAGTCTGGTCAAAGGAATTACAATACTTCATTGCTTTATAGCTTCTTCAGTATGGCAGATAAGCAAAATTCACATATAACCGTAACAATACTAATGATTGAGATCCACAAAATGAGTTATGGACGAATTTTGCCTGTCTGTAATATTGAAAGCGCTAGAGCACTCACAATAATTTGTTGCTTTATAGCGCTTTCAATTTCACAGATAGGCATAATTTGTATAGGAACTAATTTGAAGTTTGCGATGAATACTATTAAAAAAGTTGTGTGCAAATTTGGTCCATCCCGCATTTTGAAGGCGGTAGACCACTGAATAAAAGTATTTGTAAAGGTCACAACTTCGAGAAAACGACAAAATATTGATGGTGGTGCATTCTTGGACTGAATGGAACAAAATTAGACCCAATGTCGGAAAAAATGTTTGATAAAAGTCTTTCTCTCGTATACAGGCCCGGGGAGGCCACCCGCAATATTAAGGAATACCTGTGATATCACAGAAAAAATGCCTGAGATGGAGTAGAATTGCCGGAAAAGGAAAAACAGGTGCCAAAAAGTGTAGAAACGCTCGTGTGTCCCGTTCGAATCATTATCCCCCCCCCCCCGATTATATAATGAAAAAGTCCATAAATATTCAGCCCAAGAAAAGACAGTGGACTTGAAAAACCTGAATTCTCGGATGTGAGAGATGAACAATATTTTCATAACATTTAAACCCAAGCGAAGGAGCAAAGTTTCTGGAGCGAAAGCTGCAGCTTTGCAGCTGGCGGGGTGTGTTGTTATTAGTTGTCAGAGACATTTTGCTGAAAAGTATCTCAACATCAGCGAACAGAATGATTATTTTGCAGAACACATCGAAGAAAATAAAAAATCAATGTTCCAGCTCTAGTGAGGACCTTTTGTAAAAATTCTACTGGAAAATGCTGCAGGAATTCAGACGAATGAGAAATATTCAGTTCGAGGCGAATTTGTTATTTTGATCGAAATTCCTAAAAATTACCTGATCTTTTCCTGAGGTGAGCTTCAAATACCTTAGATCCTGAGGAATTCCTGAGGAACCCAAAAATACCTGCAATCTCAGGCGAAATCCTGGGGGTTGGCCGCCCTGTAGGCCATGGAAAAAATTGGCATATAATATTCGCTCGCTTCTTTTGGTAGAGTTGTAATGTGTCTTCGTTATCCCTCGCTTTCTTACGAAAGATAAAGAATTTCATACGATGCATTCTGCTTACTCTGCTAGACCTTAAAAAAGTTACGTTCGGCGCTGTATTTGATAAACTCAAATGTACAACAAATTATACTACGCAGTATTTTTGCATCAATTCAACGGCAAAAAAAAATATATATATAATAATAATGGTGTGTGGTGGGACGTATGGCGATGCACGCATGCCAAAGTGACCCCTATGACACCACACCCCCGGCCACAGGAACTACCCTTTCGAGCATCGCGTCAGTGGCCGGAGGGACGCCTTGGGGCCGGGCCCGAGCCCTCATTTCTACGTGCCGGAACGGTGCGCGCGTCCTACCAAGGCTACCATGGGGTTCCCTACTGACCGAGGTCCGCACTCCCTGAGCGCTCGCCTGGAAATTTCAGGTCCCCCACGGCTGGACGCGCTGTCTCTCTTCACTCACCCCTCACCTCCTCGTCTTGGTCCGTGTGTCGATGCAGGCAGGTGGTGACGACGGGAATAATAATAATAAAAATTATAATTCAAGTTAGTATTTTTGTGTTTCGAGGATACGTCTAACCTGTTTGTGTGTTATCCTTGTTTCTCCTCCCTTGCCATACCCAGTCAGTGGAAACAAAGATTTGATTGGTCAGTAATGCATCAGTAACTGTTTGTGGCGAAAAAAGATGTAATAGGCTTATGTATGCTAATTTTAAAAATAGGAACAATCTTCCAGAATTCATGTCGAAAAATGAATTTTTCAAATAGTTTCGCCATATTTTATTTATTTATTATTTTTTAAATTTAAAATGAAACACGTTCAATTTCATTGATTTAATAGGAAAAATCGTTCGGAATTTAAAAAAAAAATATTTGTTTGGACAATTTAGTCTTATTATTATTTATTTATTATTAATTTAAAATAAAACTTGCTTAATTTTACTGATGTTCATGTATTATATTTCTTCACCCCATACCTCTTTTCTTTCGAAGTTTTGGCCTTCAGTATATGGGAGATGGACTAAAATTGTGCATAACCTTTTTACTTCTATTAATTAAGAGTAACAAAAAAGGTCATATCCAAATTTTGTCTATCTGTGAAATTGATAACGCTAAAGCACTTACGTTAGTTTGTCGCTTTATAGCGCCTTCAATTTTGCAGATAAGCAAAACTTGTACATAACTCATTTTGTAGATCAATCATTACTACTGGTAAGGTTATATGTGGATTTTGCCCGTCTGCCATACTAAAGGCGATATAAAGCAACGAAGTATTGTAAGTGCTTTAGCGCCTTCAATTTCCCAGATAGGCAAAATTTGTATATTAACGAATTTAAAGTTCGCGATGAATACTATTAAAAAGGTTATGTAGAAATTTTGCGTAACCGGCATTTTTTTGGCGCTGCGTTACATTCAATTTTCAGCCGTACAGTACATAACTTCGACAAATCTCTTGGGAAAAATTTACAAATTAAAAAAAATTGTTTTTCTCCCACCAAAAGCAACTTTTTAACTAGGTCGCGCACAAAAATCCGAAATTGTTTTTAGCCTATGTATGACGATTCACCCTATTATGCAGGAAGGGATCTGTTGTACAAGATACCGGCACATTCTTTTCTCTCCAAATTTGTCCTTTCAACCAGTTTTCCCCTCGTTACCTCAACCCGTGTGAAACCTCTTCGATCGAATGCTCTTGATGATTACGTCACCTCAGAACGATGAAATGATCATTGATATCTAATTTGTAGAAAGATGTTTTCTCATTGTTACTGTTGTAACATTGACCTTCGAACGAGCTGTTGAAATAAGTTACACATTTTTTCTTCTCAATGAAAAGCACTCTTTTGTTTTATCGGCTTACAAGGACGTTTCGAGTCGAGTAAACGAACGGGTAATAACACTCGACGGTGATACAGTCTTTCACGGTTTCTCACTTTTGTACACAAAAAATGGGGCTTCTCGTAGTCAAATGTCCGACCGACTCGTTAGATATTTAATTTCCTACTAATGATAGTGTTTCGATCGGAATGATGAAGCGGATCGGACCCCACATACGGGCACCTAAAAGCTCAAGCCGATTCATTATTACATATTTTTATTTTCGAAATAAAAAAGATCCGCAACTTTCGTGTAGTTTTGTGATCTAATCGGGGTTTACTTTCCACGATTATAAAACGTTCGTACATTTTTTTACTTTATATCGATTAAAAAGTATAGAAGTCTGCTTCGCATATTAAAAAACAGCCTCGGGGCCCCGAAACCATTCAGTTTATTCCGTTGTTCGGTTTACTTTGTAATTACGCTCGCATACGTATGCGTAGAATTAAATAGATAACGCCATGTCGGTCGTAACGTATCATCTTAGTGTCAGCTAACTGGCCCTTTTAAATAATTTAGCATCAAAACTACACGAAATGACCTGCATTTTAAATTTAACAGTTCTCTTGCCTCTTCGGTTCTATGCATCCAGCATATGTATACACTTCGCTATATGGTCGGTGTTAAGAATGTAGAAATTGGTACCCTATCCTGCCCCGTGTATAAATATTGGTGCACGTCTATAATTAAGCTATTACTGGGGCAGAAAAATGTGTATGTACATACGTAGCAGTGATTCGCAGTCAAAATCCACCAGATACGACTGAAATCGTATAAACTAGAACTATATATCTCGGTGCCCGGCGGTAACTGTCACGATGCTTTTTTTTATTATGATTATTCGTACTATTTTTTTTTAATCAATATATTTATTAAAAAGAAAAGAGAAGAAAAAACAGGGGTAAATTACAACTGTGCTTCTCTCGCGCAGCCTCTGCAGGCCATTTTGAAAAGCGAACATTAATAAAATATTGTACGAGCGAAACGTCGTAAACTTACCGGTTCTGGAAATCGCATGTACGAGTAATTAGCACCTTAAGTGCGCCAAGTAATGTAACTATATATAGCGGTTTAAATTATAAAAATACAATCTGGATGTTCTAGCAAGAAAGCGATCGCATTTATCAACGTCCAAAATTAATAAATACGTACGAATTCTATTTTTTCAAAATTATAATAAACGATTGAGAATATTTCACAAAGTCAAGGTTATACCTAGTTTTTTTTTTTTGGTATGTGAAATTGATGGCAGAAATATTAAGGTGTGTGAACCGCCTGCCAACCGAACGCGTGTCGCTGGAGAGAGAAAAAACAGAGGGATCACGAAGCCGATTAATTATTAGGAATTTTTCAAGGTATAGAAGTTCCCGAGGATGAGAGACAAAATAGAAAAAAATACAGTTTAGTCGGTTTTGGGAAGTGCTGCCCGAGTCGATCGAGCCTTTTTCCTGCGGTTACTTCATTTTGAATCGGGTATAAAGTAGGGTGAACGTGACCTTCGGTGTATATATTTCTTTACTTCGACTGGCCAACAGGTGTGAAATTCCAGTGCTTTACTTCTTTCGTCTATCTGGAGGCATGATTGTACGATTTTCGTGCCATCCGAAGACTATCTGCTGAACGCTTTCTGTTTCGAATAAATCCGTATAATCGGCACTGGATTTATAAATAGGCATTAGGGTGGTCCAAAATTTTGCTACATGTATTTGAAATCTTTTGCTGTCAGTTCCTAAACTTGTTCCTTGAAATCGAAGAAATTGTAGGTGCTCGCCGGGAATTACACCCAAAGCGGGACGGCATTGATTTTGGGAGATGTCTTCGAGACTCCCTTATTTTTCTCCCTAAATGGTGTGCGAAAGCATAATCAACTGAGTTATGATGGTAATTTCTCGATGCCGACCCTATTCAACAATGCTAGTTTCGAAAGTCTGTGTTATTACAAGTCAAGCTGTGAGATGAAAAATGTTATCGTTTTTTGAACTGAACGAAGCGTTACAACTTCGGCTAAACACCAGGGTGACCAGTTTCTGGAAAACCGGGAAAAGTTAGGAAATGTAAGCACACCTGGAAAAGTCAGGGAATTTTGAAGAAAATTTGTGGACATCCACGAGAAAAGGGACATAGTTGTTGGTATGGAGTTAAGCACTGTACAATAAACTAGAGAGAATTACCTATCCAAAAAGCCCTTGTCGAGTCTGCTAAGTGAAAAATTCGACGGAGAAGAGGAACTCTAACGTTGAGGACTCAAAAAGCTCATTTTACCGGAAATGAGGTTTGAAGTTTTTTTTAATGGAAATGCAAATTTTGTGAACAATGAAGAGCTAAAATGAAATGGGAGTAGTTGAAATAGATCAGGCACCATTAAAAACGGGTAATCGCATTGAAATTAATCATCTTGATATCTCAGAACTCATGTGAAAAAGTACAGAACAAAATCGACATCTATGTACTTTTTATACGAAAAGTTCAGTTTATTTATATGAAAGTATAAAAACATCGGGAACGAATACTATTGAACAAAATGAATACTAATGAACAAAATGAACGACACGAAACTTACGACTTGTGGATTCTTTGAGGGACTGCAGATAAATTATAAATGGATTGCTGACTCCGAAATTTCAGTGCCATAAAATTTTATGACATCCTTTATACCATATTAGGCTTGTGATTCTAAAATTTTAGCGCCAAAGAATTATTCCAAGTATCCAAGTTCTCATATTTATATAATAAATAGGTATAATTTCTGAATTCTGATTAACTTTTTTATTTTCCATCATTTGAAGAAAGTACAAAGTAGCCTAATTTTTCAACTCCCTTCAGAAAAAATTCAGCTCTGTCTTTAGAATTATTTGGAAGAAAATCTAAGCTCTCTTTGGCACTTTTTTGAAAGAAATATAGCGTCAACAGAATTTGTGATCTGGTAACACTGGACTCGACATCTATGTCCCTTTTTCTCAAGACACTTTTTTCGATCTCACGCGAGAACGAAGCTACATGCAGCGTTGCGACAAAAACCACAAGAAAGTACACAAGTTTTCCTATTAGAATCAGTCATAATCTCAAAAGCGATTTTTTCACTCATTTTTACAAAATTGGTTGTAGCGCCAAAACTGCGATCGATAACTACATCCCTTTTCTCGTAGATGTCCACCTCTGTCAGACTTAATTGAACATTTTTTTTAAAATAATTTGCTAATTATGAAAAGTTGAAAAATGGACTGGAAAAATCTGAAAAAATCTGGAAAAGTCAGAGAAAAATCTGGGATTTTGTGGGGAAAAACTGGCCACCCTGTTTTATTTTGCAGGGTGCCCAGTTCTGGAAAAGTCAATGATTTTGGGAAATATTTCTGGAAAAAGCGTAATGGACGTAAGAGAGCTCCCAAAAGTGTACTTTCATGTGTTGTCCTTTGAAAGAGTTGAAGCCAAAATAAATCAAATTAATTAAGTTTTTTTTTGTGTTTTTGTTTTTTTTTTTTTTTTTGATTCTTATATCTTTCTTTTGTTTTTATGTTTCTATTTTTCGTAATAAAGTTGCAAAAATTTGAATACTGCGCACATCTTTTCGCACGTCCTGTAACTTCATTTAGCCACTCGTTGAACCGCTCTGAAACGTGTCTGGGAAAGTTAGGAAAAAATCAGGGAAAATTCAGGGAATTTCACTTTAGAAAAAAAACTGAGCATTCTGTCTTGATTGTTCCCTTAAGAGTATTTTAATTAGTGTGCAAACCAAATTGAGTTCAATCTTATTTCTAGTAGATTTGAGCACCTTTTTTATAGTTTCCCTTCTTACTCTGAACTTATTTATATTATCAGAGAGATCATGCTTCAGATTATAGTTATCTTTGGTCCTACTTTCGCTAGTGGCCTTGCTTATGTGTATCATTTCCTGGAGTGATTCCAACTGAGGGTCCCCATCGGCCGTGGCCTCTTCTAGCTTTTGGTTTAGAATGAATTGGTATTCGTTTTTGTTTTCGGTAGTGACTTTTGCTGGAATGTTTTGAATTGGCGGGTTGTATCTTCTTTTTTTTATAAGTCGTTCGCAAAAAAGACGGGCCGGGCCGGTGATCTCAGTGAAATTAGAAGTTGTTAAGGATGTCTCAATTTTGTATGTTTTTGAAGGTTGAAGGTGAAGCTCAAATGTAGTCTATTTGTGATCTAAATCCTTGGTTTGGGGCTAACCACGTCCGTCTCTTGTGGTTTTTTTTTTTTTTTTTTTTTTGGAAGTAAGTACTGACCAGTTTAATATAATTTTCTTTGCGAAAAAGAACTAGCCTGCTGTCCCTTTGATTTTTGTTGCCGAAGTTGTACCTGCCAACATTTTCTTGCTCACCTGTTTTGTAAGTTCCTAGAGTAGCGGGTGGTAAGATGACGCACTTAATGTATTTTGTCTTCTATTGAGCTCATTTTTCATCCGAATTCAGTTGTAATGTTTTTACCACGAACTTACATCCTTTGGACACTGTTTGGTATTTTTTTTGTTGAAAATTTTGGGGTAATCTATGATCACCGTATGAAACTGCCAAAAAAGTTCCAAGTTTAGTCACCTTGCCCCCAATGGGTGGGTAAGATGACTATTGCGTGAAGGCAAGATGACTACACATAACAAAAAATTTTTAACTTTCAGAAAATACCATTTTATTTGATCATTTTTTATTTTGAAACACAAAATTTACATGTAAATTTTCGAGTAATAAATGTTTACAAAGCTTTGAAGTAAAATCGACGATTTTTCAAGTTTGGCTAAACAAAACACAATCAAAATTGCCTCACCTTTTTGCTGCGTCTCGAATGGAGTACCCTTGTGATACTAAAACTTTTGCTTTTTGAACATAACTTTCTGTGCCATGCATTTTCTATCGCTTTTTCTTTGGTAATTTTTTAAAAAAAATAATAAAAGTCATTTTGCCACTATTTTTCAGACTGAATGTTCTCAGTTTTTACTCAAACTTCTTATCATCTTATTTATGAAATTATTACTGTAAACGATACTTACCGAACCATATTTATGGACTCTACAACAGAAATCAGTGTAAATTTGAAATTTTGAAACACATTCCTCTTTAGTAGTCTCGAAAAATTACATTTTCTTCAGTAAAACAGATAAATCGAGTTTGAGCAAACAATTCGTGGCCAAATATTACTGAAGTTTGTGATTTGTGTTTTTGTTGAATGAACGACGTGCAGCATTAGTCAGTATTGCCAACACAACAGGAACGTACAAAAAGATGCGATAGTCATCTTACCACCTTGCGTCATCTTGTCTCCCGCTACTCCACTTGGCTGTTATAATCACCTTATGATCTGTCAAAGGGTGTTGAAGTTTTGTTTTGTTGTGCTTAGAGTTTCTTCAAATTTATTCCAGTCCTCGTTATCCGAGGAAGCTGTAGGGGCATATATTTGAATTAAGTGTTGGTTTACGTAATTTGAATTTTGCTAAAGCTATTCTATTTGTGATACCTCTAAATTCTTGGGTTAATATTTTCTTAATAAGGAATCCTACTCCTTTCTGCTCCGCCTTGATGCCTATGTCGTACAACAGATCTCTATCTCTTGTTTTTGTTATAGAGTCGCCCTCCCTTCGGACTTCTACGACGCCTATATCAAGGTTTGAGTTTTGGAAAGCTGATTTTAGTTCTATAAGGTTTTCATGGTGTCTGAGAGATCTTGTGTTAAAAGTGGAACATCGAGTCTGACTTTGTAGTTAATCTGATAGCGGGAATTAGGTGGTGTTTGTTTTAGTCCCTTTTAAATTGTTTTTGGTGTGCCTGTTAGGTCGAAAGATTAATATGGTTTGGCTGAAGCATTTTTGAGGTTTTTTCATTGCCTTTTTTAATTGACAAAAGTGCTGTTTGAAATTGATTTTGTTTCTGATGTTTTTGTTTATGGTGTTTCTGTTTTTGTCTTTGGGGAGGTTGTACAGAAGTGATTGGTCTTGAGAGCCCTAGCCGACTAGACTTACCTGGACTCGACACATTACATAAACATGAACGAAAAATACTGTTCATTGATTGGCTGTGTCTTCAAAATAAAGTAGTAAAAATAAGTGAATGCAATAGGGTATAAATTGAAAGTAAACAAAAAGTTGAACGGATGAGAGATTTTTTTATCTGAACGAAATGAACGAGTTTATTTTGGCAAAATGAACGACGAAGTGAACGCGTTCATATGTTTCGAATTGAACTTAAACCAAATGCACGGTCGTAAACTTTATCCAAGTCTGTTCCCTGTACCCGGATTTCGCGATGGGCGGTTGTACCATGGCTGGTACCTACAGAAAGTTCTGACGGTGAATGCAGGCATCGTTTGAAGATTCGCCAAACGTATCACCACTTGACGTGCCGTCGTATACTGCTGTCATCTTTATTGTTCCAGGAGCTCAATATTTCCTATAGGTCAGCGTATAAAAAAACCACCCGGTCGGTGCTCTTCTGTATCGCCGCGCCGAAATGAAATTCCTTAATTCTCTGCTTCGTCCTCGTCTCTACCTGAGCCGATTTATGTATAGTAACTGCCGAATCTACATTTTTTTTTTAAACCTTCTCCTATATATCGAGATATCGACCGACGCTTTTGGTATGTTGGGAACAGGCATACACCCCTACTGGTTCGCTTCGTATTACCATCTTTCGAATTGATTTAAACGTAACAGTTAATCAAAAGAGCAAAAGAAAGCATTATCGACTACTATCATTTGGGCGTGTTTAAAAATACGCTATATACGTATGCGTTTCGCAACCGGTTCGCTGTGCTGGAAACAATGAGTCGTTTGTCCTGCCACCCGAACTTATAAATTTTTTCTAGGCTTTCCACGAGGTGGTCTGGGTCGGCCCACATGACAATTATCATTATTTTGTACATTATCAGGATTAATAACGACGAATTTGTATAATTTGATTATATATCATTCCGCGTAGCGTGCGTTATCTGTTTTTATTCACGTGGCGTGCTCAGGTAAAATAATTTTTGGGTTATGGAAGCTATTGGCTATAGACGTACCTATAAGTTATATATGCGCAAAATACCACCCGATGTCAGAATGAATCGATGTTCACCTAAGCCGACAAGAAGAGAAACAAAGAACTGCACTGACATAATTATGATGCCGGTTTTAGAGTTGGAACAGAACTCGGTCCATTCGGTGCTCAAAGTGGATTTTTTTTTCTCTTTGTGCTAATTAGAGATGCCAGTAAAGTTATGAAAATCGACGCTAATGAGGCTCTAACTTATTCAACAGTGGATTAGTTTGCCTGCATTTGTAACTTGTAATCCGCACATTTCATGTTTGGACTTATCTCGCGAATCTGCCTTAGTGCTTTTAGTTGCGAATAATCGATAAGTAAAATAAATTAAGCGAATGCATTTTCGAGATAATTCGGATTCTTACGTTTTGACGAGTATAATTGAGAAGGCAATCATCGAGATGTTTTGGCTTGCAGCTACAATAGCTACTAGCTTTTCCAAATTTTCTAGAGCGGTATGAAGTATAAAAAACTTGCCGTATTTCATTAATCTGCACATTCCGTCAAAGTAGAAAAAGAAACGAATCCCGCCGAAATCCTGGTATCGGGTCTGAAATTCATGCCAGACCAAACCTCGGAAAAACCGCGTTTTTTTTTCTTTCGATTAACAGATCAATACAAATAAGGAGGTTACATTATTCTCAAGTCAGTTCTATCTAACTTCTACATATCTGCTGCCTGGCTTATTGTAGTAAGTTAGCTCATGGATTAAAATTGCGTTTTCTTCTGGAGGACTTCTCTTGTAAAATGGATGGTTCAGTTTGATATCTTTGAGCAATCATTTTCTTGTTGGCAGAAGCTACGAAAGAAACAATGTGTAAAATTCTGTTTCTAAACCGTTCGATTTTCTAAGTTGAGTCTATTTTACTGAATTTTCAGTGTGAAAGTTGGACTTTGCCCCCCCCCCCCGAATCGAACTAGAGCAGCTGAAATCAGCGACTCAAAATTTTTCGTTTCGATTGCAGCTCGATATCTTCCCCCTTAGAATTGAAAAGTTATGCTGTATCCTAGCTCCCTCTTTGGAAAGATTTATCCTTTCGAGATCCTCCTTTCCTTTGAAAAACTGATGTGGAAGGGGGTGAAGAAGAAAACCTTATACAATGTACAATAAAATTTTTAATAGACGTCTTAACATAGCAATATACGAGAGACCAGTGCTTATTGTTTCAGGGTAAGGTAACTCACAGTTCCTATAAACTTTCTCAAGTGGTACCTTGATGGCATTTTCCTATACAATGAATCCCAGTATTTTGTGTCCAACTGAACTACACCGAATTTATTCTTAATTGCTCCTTCTATTGTCCTGTTTAAAAATAATATTTGTTCACCTGTGGCGTGTCTATCTGCCTGTCTCAAATCCTAAAAACTTGTTCCGGGTAAAATCGGTGGGTCCTAATTCAGTGTATTAAAAGAAACTTCAAGATTTTAGGTATTTTGAAGAAGTCAGGCTCCATACCAAGTGCCCCTTTCTCGCTTGTCTCAGACCTATATTAGTGCGATGGACAATTCCAGAGATTAGCTACCTAGGTACTTCTAAATTTACTCAGATAACTAATGATGGGTTATCTCCGGGAACGTCATCAAAATGTAATATAAAAAAATGTGGAAAAAGAAAAGTAATTGAGAAAAGAAGAAAATTGTAGTCAAGAGTCTAACAGGAGTTTGAAGGAGCTTTGCCAAGTCCAGTTTACAGGATGGTGGCCAGTGCCCTCGTATCCCGACGAAGAGATTAGAAATGCGATGCTAGCGAGGGTACGAAAGGGCAAATAAAAATAAGAAAGTCTTGGAGGTCAAATATTGGAGGAACGTGAAGTTAATGTTAAAGAGTCTTTTACAAGTATGAAGTAGAACGACGCTGTAGCGTAGCTATAACAGGATGTCTACAAAGTCAGAAAGTTAGGAAAAGTCAGGATTTTTGAAAGTAGTTCAGCAAGTCAGGAAAACGTCAGGAAATTTAGATGAATTCACTGAAAGGTCCGAAAAAAATCAGTAAATTACCATTCCATGGAGAATGCTGTAGTAAATCCCATGATATGAATAATTGAAGGCGTGAAGTTCAAATAGTTTACAGGAGAAGCAAAAAACTGTTTCAGCTGAGAAAGAGGTAGGTTTGGCAAAATGGGTGCTCAGCCAGTTCTCTGAAGCTTCATGCACATGTTCATGTACAAATTTTGGGGTTCAATTATGCCTAAGCTGAGAAAATGTGAGTTGACGTTGTGCACATCCTAAGTCCGTGGGGAATGACAAAGCAAAACATCCTAAGTGCCATCAACATCAATGGAGTTCGGATGTTCTGCATGGTTCGCTTACCGGCACATATGCGTGCTGCGATCTTTGGGTTGAAATTAGAACCACTTTGAGGCTCTATAGGCACTTAGGATGTTTAGTATTGTATGGGCGGCGGTTCTTAGAACAGTTTGCATGCACAAAACCACTTTTACAAAAGTTGGCACGTAGGATGTTTTGAACTTCACGCCTTCAAATAAAAATCAAGAAATAATATTATATGGACATAATGAATTCATACGGGAAACCCTTCCCTCCCTTTCTTCACAATTCAGTTCACGCAACGTAACAGTCTTTCGCCAAAGTGGCAAAGTACGAATATGTTTGAATTATTCAGATACAAAAAAGGAGGTTAGGAAAAAATCAAGACAAAAAATTGGAAAATCCGTAGACATCCTGTATAAATAGGTACAGGTGGGGAAAGGTGTTCGCTACCTTTAATCAATTCACGCAAATTATTGTCAAAAAAAACATTACCGAACAACAGATGGTAATATTGTTTATATCACTTGGAAAACTTCGAGGGGGTGTTGCACTTTTTCGAAGTCTGTCTATCTACTCTTGGGAAAGTACTATTACAAAGCTTTAGACAAGGCTACGACGGGCTTAAGAGTCCTATACCAGTCTTGAGAACTCAAGAACACATACGAAAGAGTGCTAAAGAAGTGTCTTGATTGTGCTTGAAAGAATCATTTGAAAGTCGTGAACGAGTTGTGAACAAATTGAGCTTTATGTTCCAACTTGAATATTATATAAAAGCGGAAATAGTTTTCTTTGCTCCACTTGTTATTTTGTACTGGATTTTTTAATCTTACGGGGGTGGGGGGGGGAGCAGAGACTTCCCAGAGCCCGGATTTCCTCTTTACAATCTGACTGCAAGTCAGTGGCGAATCCAAGAAACAATCCTGGAAGGAGCCATTCTGAATGTGTAAATACTGAATGGCTTTATCCCTCTCCCCGTGTTTTTGTATCATTTTTGTGCCCTCCGGACGGTAATGAAATGAGTAAATGAACGAATATTATTCCAAGTTTTGAACGAGTTGTGCTGAATCTTCATAGTTATACAGAAAATGAAGATACAATTCGCAGTGTATCGTCAAATTTTTTCAAACTCACTTGATTGAAACCAAGCAATCGATTCTTGAGCACATTCTTGCAAAGTAGCTAGACCTTTTCGGAGAACGCGGGGAGAATTGCGGCGTAAATGTTTTTTCTCTCATTTCTTCGTGTCTCATGTATTAGGGGAGAGTGAAATATGTGGGGAGGTCAGGTTTTATGTCTTGTGTGCAATATCTTATGTACTTTAATGTCCTTTATGTATTTCGCTTTTTTACTATGTTTTTAGGGTGTGCCAATTCACTTTTTTGTTTCTGTTGTTCATAGCTCTTTCGGCTGTTATCCCATCTTCAGTGGAGTTCCCTAATGTTTCTTTTTGTTGGTTTTGTATTTATAGTAATGTGTAGTATCGTATGGTAAACCTATTGGCGTCTGTTCCTATTGGTTGTCTGTAGTTGTGTAGTTGCGTAGTCTATCCAATCAGAGTGTGTTATGTTATTAATTTGAATAGGTTCTCGCTTTAGAAGTTGATTGTTGTGTTTATTAGATTGTTTTATTTTGGCCTTCATTATTTGAAGGGTAAAGAATCAAAACTCACATTTGCCATTTTACTTCAAGGGCGCAAATAGGCAAAATACTGTACACGGGTGCAGGAGTATCTTTGCAGCGCCTGTGAATGTGCGATATGTATAACATGCGCCCGGAATTGTCGAGGGGTCTGAGGCAGATAAATCTGGGGGCAGTTTCATTTTATTTCTCAGGGACGTCAAAGATACATAATTTTTTCTGGAAAAACATCTTAAGACTCTTCTTCTCCCTGGAGGCATTAGGGATGTGTTTTTCAGCAGAGCCACTACTATTCCTGGGCTTTTAATGAAAGCTGTCCCATGCGCCCATTCTTATATGCCGGTCTGATAAGTCGTATTACAGGCAGAATAAGACATAATTAGACGTAATAATTACACAAGTATAATATCTTATCAGTAGGTGTTTTTTTTCTTTCATAGGAGGGGGAGATCTAGTAAAGAGATTGTTGGCTCAGACTCTTTTGTAGAGGCCAGGCCTAAGGCCAATGTCCCGAGCTGCCTCCCTCTTGCCAGGCCAGCTCACAGTGCGACTGATGATTGTGAAAATTTATGTAACTTAAAATTTTGAACTGTTTGATGAAAGTCTAGCAAACTGGTCCTCCAAAAAACGTATCCAGTAATTTTCTTAGTCGTATTGTTTCGGTGATGCGGATATTACGTCCTACCGACTGCGCCAGTTACAGTCTAGCGACTTTGTTGAAGAAAATAATGAGAAGACTCTCAAAATTCTGACTCGTAATACGATTGGACTTCACATTTACAACATTCTAAGTTAACTTAGATTGATAGAGTAGTGGCGTGACGGAAAAGTTCGTAACGTTAATAGAATCAAAAGCTGATGATATAAAACGAATGCGCTTAACCTAATCTTAACTCTAGTGTTTATAGCCGTAGGAGGAGAGATCAGTAGTTGGTTCAGTACGAAGTCTGATTAAAGTTCAGTAATTACGTGTAACTTTGTCTGAGCTTTTGGGATGGTTCGAAATAACGTATTTTAATATTTACGTTAACTACTTGCTATTATTATCAGTTGAATATCGTGCTTTACTCAGATGCTGGATGTATTTCCGTCTTAAGATGCCTCGAGACCTGCAACTGCATTGGTTGGGCTGTAGTTCTCCTTCCCCGCCGATAAAATTAACGCTGCTGGGCTCGAGCGTATCGAAATTTTGAGAGGAAAAGAGGGATTCAGAAATAAAGAAGCTCGTGGGCTTACACGAAGCTCAGAAGACGGGGAAGGGACATCTGTTTCTTCGACATCCTCATACTGATCTGCGCTGTGCGTGTTTTCATGCAGTAATGCAAGTAGTACGTGTAACTTCTGCTCTTCTTCTCCAGCTCGCTTGTATAATTTCTCGAAGCCTTCAACGATCATTATAAAACAATCCTAAATATCGCCGGAACGCTCCATGCGGCCTCTCGAAAAAGCCGATCGCTCAGTGTTTTCTATACTTGTGTTTACCGTATTTCTTGCGATGGTATGCGCCATTGCAGTTTGTATGCCTACCCCGAGTAATTGGAAATACTACCCAATAAAATTTAATCGCGCGTTATACCTTTCGTGGTCGACCTTCTGGCTGGGATTTTTTTCTTTCAAAACCCCGTCGATTCTGGTCGGCGATTAAAGAATTCCTTAATTAAAACATCAAAACGCGTTGGTTTTACGTATTATTGGAAACATCGGCGATAGTATATCAGAATAATATAATCATTTTCCCCATAAAAATGTACGTCTGCTTGGCAGAATCGGCTGTGTAGATGTCCTGTCCGCACAGTCCATCGCTACCCATTGCCATTCTTACCTGATAGCGTGTCCTCGACGGGCACAATAAAAGGTAATGCGTTTCAAAAAATTTATTCGTACTATTACTGAAAGATATTTTACTCGGAGGGAGAGACTTCTAACGCCGTATAGATTCCTATCAAATCGTCATTATTAGTTTTCTGTCTGACCACTGACGATTTTACATTGGTATGTAATTACTTCTTTCCGCCGCCCCTACCTCGTCCTCTGTCTCCAAACCGAAAAATTCATTATGAGTACTGAATACTCATTGCCGACTGAATTTATTTAATTCGTATTGTATACGCATTTTTTGCACATCCGATTCGAATAAATGTCGTTCCTCCACGTTTCTCGAGATTCGATTTATCTAACCAAAATAATTTTTTCTCCGGCTTCGTGGAATCGAGTCGATTTAGCCCGAAACTGGTCCCGTATGGCCGTGTTTCTTTGAATTCCTAATAGGAAACTTTTATCCGTTTCCGGTATTTCGGACTCGGCCAGCCATACGGTAATAATGTTTCGAGTCGAGCCACAATTTCATTTCTTCAAATTTTCATCCGCAGAGCCGAGCTCGAGATTCATTTACAGCTGAGGCCGCGCCGGTGTCGCTTATGTAAAATTAATATACCATATAATTGTCGTAACCGTCGGTGTTCTGGTGTAGAAAATCCCCGTTCGCCGGTGATCTATATTCCAACAACGTACGGCGGAAAGATGGACATAAACCTAGAAACCAGCATTGAATAAAGAAAGAAAGAAAAAAAAAATGTTCGTACTTGTTACCGCAGAACTTCTTCTCCGTCTTCGGTATTTCGAACCGTTGTTGTCACTAACATGGAACAAAGAGAATTTACTTTGACAAGTTTCCATAAACGATGATTATTGGTATCTATGGTACAACTCTGTGTATATCGAATAAGCCTAATTGATTTTTATAAAGATGTAGCGACGGTTGAAGTCGATAATTACAGGGTGTCCGAAAAGTAAACTTTACATGGCGTATAAATGCTCGGCCAACATGGGGTATGTTTGGTATCTGGTATGAGAATTTGCTCGTTGGTAAGCCCGACCCGAGATATATAATGTGCATGTGCATAGCTGCACACATTCTGCAGCTGGCGCAAAAACTAATGCTCAACTTCTGTGTACCGTGATACTCAAAAGAATTATGTTCCTGGTGTTGCGCGTTCTTTAAATCATTAATTATCAGATTTCATTCGCACTGACCAGACAGTTCACGGAATAAACGGTCGTTTAATTCCGCTAATTTAATTTTGTTTGGCCGGTCGCTTCATTATTTACCTACGTCTCTTATTCCAGACGGTAATTTAGCGACATGTTTGTACTCGTGTTCTTGTCTGAACGCAATAAATTCGGGAATAATGCGCGAATATTATTCATATTTCTCCACTGCGGTTACTGCTGTTGCTATATGGTTGAACACCGAAGATGCGAAACAATGTACCCTGTTTGGCGGCCATTGAGGCTTGTAGGACGTGACTGAATGTCGATCCTCTGTTGATATGAGAGAGCAGGAAAAAGAACATACGAACGTAATCCGCTTGAGAAACAGGGAAGTGTATATGTGGAAAATGGCTTGTAGTGCCTCATTTGTGAACTGTTGGAATTCTGGAAACTTAGCAAGAGATTGAAGATAGAAATGTAGACCTTCTAAGTTCAACATTTTTGCCATTAGCGAATTTGTTCAGTTGCCAGAGAGCTGGCTCTAAAGACCGAAAGCAGAGAAACTGACGTGGACTCGGAACACTACCGGGATAATGGAATTCTCCGTGTCTCTTTCACCTGCTGCAGCGACTCAGTTGGTCCAATTGTTAAATGAATTTCACTAGGCCAAGGGGAAAATTCCAGTTAACTTTCGTGGCCCATTCACCCTTATGCACATTAGCTACTGGGGTGTTACTGTGTGTGACTGCATGAGACTTCAAGCTAAAGGAAAACATGTGGGAGCCCGGCCTCACATACTAGGTGGTGCATGAGAACTCGCACTAATGTAATTTGCCCTATGGTGCATGCTCAGGATGCACCAGCGTATACTATACGTGTTATATTATACAGGTGGACCGTAAGAAAAAAATGTGCAAAACGGTGAAAATCGGGGAGAATCTCAGATGATTTTCGAAGAATTTCATCGAAAATCTTCGGGGAAAATCTCCAATAATTTCCAAGGAATTTTATCGGAAATCTTTGAGAACTATCTTCGGGAAAAATCTCCCATGATTTCCGAGGAATTTTATTAGAAATCTTCGAGAACAATTTTCGGGAAAATTTTCCGATAATTTTTAGAGAATTTCATCGGAATATTTGGAAAAAAACATCGATGTTTTTTGAAGAATTGTATCGAAAATCTTCAGGAAAAATCTCTGACGAATTCCAAAGAATAATTTCATTGATTTCCAAAGAATTTCATCGGAAATTTTTGGGTGGGAAAATTCCGATAATTTCCGAAGAATCTCATCGAAAATCTTCAGAAAAAATTTCCAATATTTTCTAAAAAATAAAAATGCTTCAAAATTCTTCGAGAAAATTTTCGATAATTATTGATGAATTTCATCAAAAATACTCGGGGAGGGGGGGGGGACTCTGATGATTTTTTAAGAATTTCATCAAATATCTGTAGGGAAAATGTTCGATGATCTCCGAAGGATTTCATCGGAAATCTTCATGAGGATCTCCAATGATTTTTAAGGAATTTTATCGTAATTTCCAAAGAATTGAGGCTATTTTCCACTCATCCGATCGGATTAGAGATTTTTTTCGAAGATTTCTGATGAAATTCTTCGGAAATGAACAGAAAATTTTCTTGAAAATTTCCCATGATTCCAGAAGAATTTTATCGGAAATATTTATGAAAAACCTCTTTTTAAATTTCACTGGAGATCTTCGATAAATCTTTGGAAATACCCTCCGCTAATCTTCGGAGAATTTCATCGGTAATCTTCAGAAAAAATTTTCAACGATTTCCAAAGAATTTCATCAAAAGTCTTCGGGAAAAATCTCCGATCCTATCGTATGAGTGGAAAATAGTCTCAATTCTTCGGAAATTACCGTATTTCCCCCCGAAAATTTCCGATGAAATTCCTTAAGAATCATTGGAGATTCTTCTCGAAGATTTCTAATGAAATTCTTCGGAGATCATCGAACACTTTCCCTGAAGATTTTTGATAAAATTCTTCAAAAACCATCGGAGTTTTTCTCTGAATACTTTCGATGAAATTCATAAAAAATTATCGAAAAATTTTCCCGAAGATTTTTGAAGAAATTCTTTGGAACACATAGGAAGTTTTTCTGAAGATTAACGATGAAATTCTACGGAAATCATCCGAGCAACGAAAGCCTGCGGAAGTTATCGAGATTATTCTCAAAGATTTCTGATGAAATTCTTTGGAAATCATCAAAAATTTTTCCTAGAGAAATCCTTCAAAAATCATCAGAGATTACTTCTCGATGATTTCTGATAAAATCCTTTGGAATCATTGGAGATTTTCCCTAAGAATTCCGACAAAATTCTTTTGAAATCATCGGAGTTTTACGATGAAATTTATCAAAAATGATCGTTCATTTTTCTTAATATTTTCGATAAAAATCCTGTGAAATTATCTTTGGTAATCAAAGGAATCTTCTCGAAGATTTCTGATGAAATTCTTTGGAAATCGTCGAAGATTTTTCTTGAAGATTTTCGATGAGATTCTTCGGAAATTATCGGAATTTTCCCCCAAAAATTTCCGATAAATTTCCTTAAAAATGATCGGAGATTCTTCTCGAAGATTTCTAATGAAATTATTCTTTGGAAATCATCGAGGATTTTTCTGAAGATTTTCGATAAAATTCTTCAAAAAGCATCGAAGTTTTTTCCAACTATTCCGATGAAATTCTCTAAAATTTATCGAAAAATTTTCCTGAAAATTGTTGTCGAAGATTTCTGATAAAATTCTTCGGAAATCATCGGCGATTTTTCCCGAAAATAGTTCTCAAAGATTTCTGATAAAATTCCTTGGAAATCATTGGAGATTTTCCCCAAAGATTTTCGATGAAATTCTTAGAAAATCATCTGAGATTCTCCCCGAAGAATATTATTTCATCGTTTTGCACATTTTTTTCTTACGGTCCACCTGCATAATATGACGTATAGTATACGCTAGTGCATCCTGAGCACGCATCATAGGGCAAATTACATTGGTGCGAGTTCTTATGCACCACCCTGTATATTCATTGAAGTTCCGTTGGTGGAGCATATGGTGATGCACACATGCCAAATTGACTCCCCAGACACCGCACCCGTAACCTCGAAAACTGCTCTTTAGAGTATCGCGTCACTGACCGGAGGGGTATTCATTGAGGTTGGACTAAGAGAAAAACTTCTTTGATTTTGGTCATGACATCAACTAGAAAATTAGTATGTCTGTCTACTTATATCTGTTATTTTTTTGTTTCTTTGTTTTTTCATTTATTTTTTGGTTGGTTGATTTGTACCTCAGTCCCGGGCACATCAGTTTTCCTATTGACGTTGTATTAGAACATCACTACGGGTCATTCTCCAGGAACAGGAATTCAGAATATTTTGTTACCAGCTAATTTTAAATCCTAACTTTTTTTTTTTTTGGGGGGGGGGGGTATTTCGGATTAAACAGTAGCATCCGTAACAAATTCCACCAATCCAGTTCATCAGGCAGGACAATTGCCATCTTTGAATGGAAAAAGCATATGGATATATCCATCGCCATGGATATTACCACCACATCTCAGTGTCTGCTATATTTTTTCAATTTTTGTTTCACGTTGTTTTTTCCCAGTAAAGTGGTACCATTATTTAGAAAGATTGAAAGTCTGTGTTTAGAAGTTCAATTTGCTGCCAGTAACTTCACATTTCCAGGAGGGATGGTGGTAAATTCTGTTATCAGGGTTCTTAGTCCATTATCGTAGTCAGTCTTTGAATATGTGACTTATACATTTTTCAGCGCAACAAATGGCAGTACTGTACAGTTTTGATTCCTGAACACAATCCAGGCACCAGATCATAGTCACTGGCATACGTGATCGCACAATCTTCAAAAATTTCGTGGAAAAGGAAATTCTTGAAGCTGTTTTGTCCATAGTTGTGGCTATCAGTGCTTTCGCCCTGGACAAGATGTTATCGTCGTGGACGAAGTCGTCCCCCTACCTAAATTTTGATGCTCCTGATTTGTAAACTAGTTGAGTATTCTCTGCTACCTATAATTATTGAAGGAGAGGGGGGGGGTCTAACAAAAAAGAAATGCTACCCTTATACTTTCAGTTTCCGGAGAATGACCTATATTCTTCCGCTCGAACGGAGGTTGCATTTTGATATAAACATAACGTGTGCATGAGAGATGAAGAATGTATAAGGTATTGCTCAGGAAGGTGAAAGCTTAAGAAGGAGCTATTGTTTGAAACTCTTCCTGACTTAACTATGGATTTTTAAAACGCATTATTAATTATGATCATAACTTTTTCAGGAATCTCGTAGCAACGTTTTTGACTCGAAAAAATTCTATCAGACTTGTTTAAGACTATCCTCGAAAGCTTTCTGGACTCGTTCGAGGCTTTTAAGATTCTATAGTGAATTGTCCAGCAACCTTCAGACTAGTTGAAGACATAGGACTCGCGGAGACTCGTAGACATATTCAGACTTATTTTGTGATTCGTGAAGACTTGTCGAGATAATAGAAACCCAGGCATATCTGAAAGAGTCTTGAACGATTTTGAAAAAAGAGCCTACAGATCTTAAACTCATCTGAATGAGTTTTAAAACGTCCTGTATAAGACAGTTGTAGACCCGGATTGAAATTAAGTGGGGTTTGGTTGGCCGAGTGGATAAGTCGCTGGTCTCGGAATCTGGAGGTCCCGAGTTCGAGCCAAATGTAGCAATTTGCTACATTTCGACCGAGGCCGGTTTTTCGGCCGGAAGAGAAGAGGGCTGAGACAGCCCTAAGAGCCTCCCCGATGTCTCTGAGGTAATGCCCGAAAAAGGCGGATTCCAGGACTCGGGTTGCGAGCAAAATTAGAAAAGAAGCACTCGAGCCCTCCCAGCTGCCTAACCGAATTTTTTTTCGTATCTGTTCAGTAGCTTTTTGTTTACAGTCACGTGTCTGGCTGGTGGCATACGCCGACGTGTTGAAGGCAGAAATGTTCGAAATTCGGCCGCCTCTCAAAATCGGCAGCTTCAAGCCGGTGCTTGTGCCTGTAGGTAAACCCAGTGCTGGACGGGATATCCTAAAAAGTCCTAATCAACTTTGAAATAATCTTGAAACTCCTGACTAGGCTTGAGATAGTCTGGAACTTGTCCGAAAAATCGAAAAGTATTAGTCTTAAACTGGTTTGGAAGCATCTTAAACAAGCCTGGAAGGGTATAAAACAAGCTTGGAAGAGACTAAAATAGTATTTTAGAATCCTTCCGAACATTCAGTACCTTAAACGAAACTTGAATATGTGATCCCGGATAAAAGAAACGTCTTTAGGATCAAAAACAAGTTTTCCAGATACAGGGAGAAGAAACTTTGCACAGCTTGTTCTCGGCCAGCCCGGACCCCATTTGGGGTCTCTGTCCAACTCCGAAAAATGATTTTAGAGTTCGCATACATATCTACCTGGACCCACAAAAACCCTGAACTCGCTGAAAAGCTTTTATTTACCCGGAGTCACACATACATCATTTTAGTTGAGGAGTGACTACAAACGGTACTTACCCATTAGTCCAAAAACACGGATTTCGTGCTACATGCTGAATCTGGTGATCAGTATATGTTCTTGTAATATTTTATTAACATTCAATCTCAAAGAATTATAGTATGTGTGTTTTTTATACAGTGAAAGAGAGATGAGACAGATTTCGGTTGGTATCATCAAATGACTCTTGGTTTCTTTTCAGTTTTCATTTGCGCTGAATTTTGTTCGATGATTTTTGTACTAGTAGCGGAATTTGTTGGTCAAGACGTACCCCGTGCCTGTTTTCGGGCTAAATGTCGACTGTAGCACAGGCCCGTAGCTAGTCGCTTGCGTGTGCCAGGACATGAACCATAAAGGTACAACACTTTTTTTTTTAGCTGTTTCTATTTATTATTTAAATTATTTTGAGATGGGCCAACCCTGGCATTAGCTACGGGCCTGCTGCAGCGTGATGACTCTTCAATAAAATTTTGCACAAGTCATTTTTACGAAAATGCATCCCTCTAATTAGAGCCATCATCCAAGTTCAAATAATTTTTGTCTCGTTCCACCTCAATATTTTTCTTACAAAACCCAAAAATTTTTGATGTTACGAATGGGAGGAGTGCTTAAGCCCTTATCGCCGCTGCGGCCTATTATTTTGATACTAAAACGCCTGGACAACGCTAACGCCGGCTCTGTCTGATCAGAGGAACCTAGTATTGGAAAAACTATAGGTCACTTTTCACGAGGTCGGTGTTAACTTTCCCATTTCTTTCATTTACATACATTTTAGCACTCCCCGTGAGATGAACCTTCATGCACGTCGTTCAATAAATAGTTTCAGATTTCAGATGGACGGGCTTATCAGGCTAACATTATGTATGGAACCCAAGAAACTCCTACGTCTGCAAGAAAGAAAACCCAGAGGCTGTGACACAATAAAATTAGTATCACAAATTTATGAGATTTTTCAAACCCATACAGTCTTGCGTAGTGGGATAAAAGCTTAATTGGGTTTCTTTATGTGCACTTTTCATTGCATTCGCCTAGTTCGAGTGACCGAACTGTTTTATCTCGTTGTAAATTTAATTCCCATTCAATCTGGAGGACAACTAGCGCCCCTACCTCTTCATAAACCTCATCATATAGATATTAAATAATAAATTTTATTATTTATATGATATGACTCTTACGCTAAGATCACTATTGTCAACGGGTTATGGCAAACAGAAAGAGAAAGAGAGAGGAAAAAAAGAATTTGCATACTCTTGAGAATCCGTTAAAAAAAATCAATAAATCAAAACGCCTTGGCTCAGTGCATAATAAAAAATATTCCAGAAGAGATATATTTATACGTAACTGCGTGCAATACAATGATTCCTGATTATCATACGCTGTACTGTTTTGATTACACTAATCATTCGGAAGGGGGAAAAAAACATACTTGAACATTGACAGAAAAATTATATTTCATTTTTATTCCGAAGAGCGCTTGATGCCAGTATGGGTGTTTGTGGTAGTTTTTATCCGAGCAAATTTCACTCGCTTGGAGCTCATCAGAACGAAACTCAAAAAAGCGTAAAAAATTTCCTACAAAACAAGTATACCCATACATATAGAACGGGGAAATTTAAAGCATAAAAAAAAGTTGTCGGAATCTTGCTAATCTCTCAGTTGGCACTGGTGCCAAATAGCGGTTATTTTAGACCTGTCTTTTTTTACCCTTGTATCTATGAAATTGCCCTCCGGAGGGCGTGAAAAAACTAATGGGTAAACATGGATACAATAAACATTCTCAAAAAGTGGTACGTAGGTGCAGTGGCGTTTATAAAATCAGTAAAGAGAGGAAAAACTTTGAAACTCAAAAAGGGATAACTTTTCAATTGTTTAAAAATTTTGTCGAATTTTTAGTTTTCAAAAAATATTTGTCGGTATATTTTTCTTCTTCACCTCCCCAAACTGAAAGTCAAATTTCTTTTCTGAAAATGGAGTACCCTGGACTCCTGTCAGAGACTAGTCAGTCAAAAGCCGAAGTTTCAAGCTGAGTATCGAAAGTTATCTGAAAGGTTGAAACAAATTAGAAATGTGGAAGACACTTCGAAAATCTGAAAGTCGGTAGCAACCGTTAAATTTCGAATTTCAATGACTATTCTGTTTTTACTAGATTCTCTGTTTGATTCAGAGCTTGAAATTTGAGAAAGTTGAACATTTTATTAAAATCTAAAAGTTGAAAGCAAAAGACTTCTTTTCCAATGTCACAAGCTGAATCCGAGATCTAGAACAAAAGTCAAAACTCCATGTGTGTTTTCCATAATAATGAAAGGGAGCTTGAGGCACGGATTCCACTAAACCGATTGACCTGAAACTTTGTAGGTTTTTTTTAAATGTTTTATTTTTTGATTTTATTGGAACCAGTTAGGAGACGAATCAGAGGAAATTCAGAAAAAAATATCACCATGAGTAAATAATGACTACCTTGATGTGTAAAGGAAGTTGTGTGTTCCTCTCAAGTATTCCTAACATCCTGCTAGCTTACCCTCCCAGACTAGGGTATGCTCATGTGAGTGCTTGGGGGATAAGGTTTCAGTGTGCATTTGCAGGGACGAAACTATAAGGGGGTGAAACACCCCTAGTAATTTGGCAGTCGGCAAATTTTGGAACTGTTCATTTGAATTTTTCATTTACCAAGAAGTTCGTTTGTTTATTTCTTTTTTCAATTAAAAAATATTTTGATTGAAAAATCGGTAAATTTTCAAATTAAAAAAAAAACTTTGTCGGCTAATTTTTAGTTTTCAAAAAATATTTGTCGGCAAATTTTCTTTCTCTCCCCCCCCCCCCCAACTGAATGTCAAGTTTCGCCTCTGTAAGTACAGACCGTAATCTATTCTTCATAATTATGTTTCAAAATAGAAAAGGATCGTTCACAAGATACTTGTACAAAGGAAATAGTCAATAAAAATTTATAAGCTATGCATAAGGTTGGAGACGCAAGTTTATAAAAATTATACTTTTTTGTGACTAGAAAACAACAGGGAGGACCCTTTTTACAAAGTTCTTTGCAACTGCTAGGTTGGGATTCAGCATCATCACTATTACTACCGTTACTTTTTTCTTCATCGTCCAATAGGCCTAGTTGATCAAAATCATCTGCATGACAGTTTTCTAAGCTGCCCCGTTTGCAAATAAAATCTCTAAATTCTCCTTTGAAGTCTTGCAGGGTCGATTTCTTTCGAAATTTTCTAATATGGGAAAATAGATTTGTAAGCACTGGTAATTGATCGCTATCCAACCTATCCTTGAGCTCTGGAAATCGATTAGGATCCAAACAACTGAAATCGGCAAATACAGCCTTGTGACTCTGAAATTTGTCCTTTATAGTTGATGAAATAGTGTCTTTTATTCACCCGCGGACTGGCAAGGGAATTGTAAAGGGGGAATACTGGTTGGGGCCCTTCGTTTTCATTTTTTCCCCATTCCTGGAAATAGTCATATTTTGGGTAGGCCCGCAGTCAAAGGGACCCTACTGGGGATTCCCCAATTCCCCCAGCCAGTCCGCGGTTGCTTTTATTTGTGTAAAGACCTCCTATGCGAAATTTGTCGGTTCCATTTGTCATTTGATTATCATTACCCTCGTAATTAAATATTTTCTTTTTCATTCATCGGCGTATTTTTGGAAGCTCGTCTTCTATTTCAAAATCAACCGCAGGCTCAGCTTTTTCCAGTTCTTCATTTATCTTGGAAACATAAAACTTTGTTGAATGTAAAATAACTTCAAACTCGCGTAATCCCTTTGCTAAATCTCTAATTGTATCTTTACCATGTTATAAGCTTTCAACAAAGAGGAGGTGTCTTTTTAAAAATGCGAAGAAAAATTTAAGCCGTGAGGATTCTTTTGAAATTTAGAAAATTGTCCAAAAACGATTTTACTTTTCCTCGGGCTTCCGCACAATACTGTGCAGGTGTTCCAGCTATCTCATTTAAGATAACAAAAGTTCAAGCAACAATCCAGAGTCGGTTATTTTAGCCTATAGTCTAATAATTTTACTTAGGAAATATTTTTTTCTAGCGAGGGCCAAGGGCTGCGGCCGTCAGCTGTATATTTTTACGTCGGAGTTATCCAATTGTGCAACTGAACCGGCCCAGGGGGAGATTTCCCCTTTTCCCCCTGGGTCTACCCGCCCCTGGGCTAAAACAATTTATGGTGGATTTTTTTTTTTCTCTTCCAAGTTGTAGGTCCTTACCTATAGCATTGTTGGTTCTTATGCGTTTATGAGTTCTGCTTACAGTATTGTGGGTTATTACATCATATAGCATTGTTGGTTCTTCTATTTCAGATACCACAGCAACGCTTCGTCTTTCCCAAAAGTAGTTTGGAAGTTTTACCAACCTCTACCCTTGGCTTTCTGCAAAGTTGTACTATTATGGATAGCGGACGTTTTTGTTTTCTTATGCTGTTGATATCCAGTACTGCCATCGCTTCCACTTCCGTGTCTTCATTTTCATGTTTGGGTACTCGTTAACGAAACTCAGTTTTCGTGTCGGTATCCGAGAAACTCGTGTTGACGATCTTTCATTCGGGTTTGGTTTTTTAATTCACGGAGTCTGCTTTTTAATCATAATTCGGTGTTATTTCGGTTTATCATTTCGGTCGCGCGACGTTCTTACTCTTACACATAGGAATGGCCGATGCTGCGTACACCGAAATCGAGACACGAAACTCGTTTGGAATCGCCCGATCTCGTATAATAAAAATCGGTGAAATTAAGTTTTATTCGTTTTTAATTAGTTTCCCGTACATTCCACGAGCGATTATGTAAAAGTAAAATTTATTTCCGAAGAAGCTGGTCGGATTATCTCTCTGTATGAAAGCGTTTTCATGCTTATTGCCGAAGAAGAAACGAACGGCGTTGAATATTTTCGCAATACATTGTATTTTTAATTAGGATTATATCAACGTTAACAACTGGAAGTGAACTTCTATTTTCCGACTAATGGGATGTAGGTTGTATTCATCCTTGATATGATATTGCTTTACATAATACCGTGATAATAACGAAACGGAATTTTTCATTCCACGTAAACTTCTCTCTCTTCCCTTTGTATATATGTAATTTTTTTTCCATCTCGAATTGGCTCTGGATAATCAGAAAACGTTTCTGGATTTAAGGTGAGCCGACAATTAGTGTGGTGAATCGTGTATCCGACAGTTTCTCTCTGAAGTCTCTTAAAGCGCATGAATATACGTGTATAGTTTTTTCCTTTCATTTATTTGTATATGCGTGTGGCGTGCATACATATACATATGTATGCCTGGAAACTGAGTTTAAAACTGAAAGATCTGACAGCTGATGAAGCGAATCGGGTTAAAGTCTGTAGCCGAGGCGCTGCTGCCTGATCTCGGCGTATAATATTGGGCCCACTGCTGTTTCGATGGAATGTTGTACAAAACCGTCGCTCTTTGTATCTCTCTTTTTTCGTTACTGACGTTTGTACTCCCTCTGGGCATGCCAACGTGACCATTAATATTCTAATAATTTATTCTTGCGCGTTGTAATCCGTATACCCAGAATTAAACGCTTTTTCGTCTTCCCGAAAACAGCGCAGCGCTTTTTTCGTCCCGGGTATGTGGGATCATATTACGGGCACCAGATCTGTTATTTTGGACAGTTTATCGCCGAAGAAGCGAAAAATGATTGAAAGGCAAGCGTGGCAAGTAGGTTACGTAGTTGAGCTTCGGTATATGGATTC
Organism: Acanthococcus lagerstroemiae; assembly: GCA_031841125.1. Lineage (NCBI taxonomy): Eukaryota > Metazoa > Arthropoda > Insecta > Hemiptera > Eriococcidae > Acanthococcus > Acanthococcus lagerstroemiae. The sequence goes on from CM063110.1 coordinate 25,390,816, forward strand.
CGAGGAGTAAAGAGGTGCTGAGCACGCGTTGGTAATATACTCTCGATCTAATTAAGCTGGCTCGAGAAGTCGTCAGGCCGAGTCTTATTCTCGTTTCATCAGGTCAGGCTGTTCAGTTTGATGTGATGAAGTGCGTGGCTCGCAGGCTGGCAATTCCACTTTTATAACTTAATTTGTTATTTCCTGCCACCCATACCTCGTTATATAGAATTAGAGTAGATAAGACGGATGTGTTTGCCAGGTATACTGGTTGTCTCCTGAAGGTAGATAATACCAAAACCTACATAGTTGATTACCGGTGGAACTTCGTGTGCAAAAAATGTTGGGTAAACGTGGATCCACTGCTCGGTATTTTGAAAATGTGTGGTGTGATGTGTATGTAAACAAGGTGAAGGACCTTCCACGTGTATCAAACCATTCGTGTTTCCTTTTCGCTGTCACTAACAAGAACACGTGGAGTGGTTCCAAGCCAGAGGTCTGACTCGGGTATCTCAGTTTACAGTGCAAGATCTCTCCTGGTCTTCAGTTGCGGGAAATAAGAGCCACGGACAAACATGGATGATGGGTTCCGATGGAGAAAAAGTCGGGCGTACTGCTACTTAATGACTAGCTACAACATTCAAAACCTTCATGGTGTTATATCGTAAACTTACTTGGGTAGATACTGTAGACATCTTAAAACTTTTGCATTTGTTTCACTGATTTAGATTGTGGCATTTTTTCATGAACGACCCGGAGAGGGCGGTTCCGAGTTGAGTCCCGAAGCATCGGAGATAAGAACAAGAAATGTCCGAATTGAATCCCGTTGTGGCGGGGGATGAGACGAAGGAATATCCGAATTGAGTCCCGTACTGGCAGGCACAAATTTTGCGACGAGGTGTAATCTCGAATTTCTCAGCTCGTGTTCAACGGTCTACATAGACGCAACTTTCCGAAGTGTTCCAACTTTGTTCTCACAGCTTTGCACCATACATGGTTTCAAGAATACAATACGTACGTCCCTCTTGTATTTTCTCTTCTTCTGAGCAAAACAATTGGCGCCTACGAAACAGTCCGCCGAAATGTTGTGAATGAGATCATTGACCTTGGCTTGATCTTGGAACCCTCAGAATTTTTCGTTGATTTCGATCAAGCCATCCATAGTGTAGCGCGTAACGTATGACCTGCTATTTCCACGAAATGGTGTCTTTTATATCTGGGGCAAAGCTGGGGGCGTCGAATCCAGAACCTGTCCTTACCCCCGGTCCTGGAAACTACCCTTTCGAGTATCGCATCAGTGACCGAAGGGACGCTTTGAGGCCGGCCCGAGGCCCCATTTCTTCTTCCCGCAACGGTTCGCGCGTCCTACCAGGGCCACCATGGGGTTCCCTACTGACCAAGGTCTGCACTCCCTGAGCGCTCGCCTGGAATTCAGGTCCCCCACGGTCGGACGCACTGCCTCTTCACTCACCTCTCACCTCCTCGTCTTGGTCTGTGTGTCGACGCAGGCAGGTGGTGACGACGGGTGAGCCCTGCCGGTGGGTCCGCAACACAGCTGCAGCAGCTCTTCTAGGATGGTACAGAGTTCTCCTGAGTTCTCCTCATGTTCGATGGTGTGGGCCGAGCTCGGTGAATCGCCGGCCCTCTGTCTCGACCACTCCGTCTGCATCTTCTTCTTCATGATGGCCGAGACAAAGGCCGACACCCGGTTCCAACTGCTTCCGTTCTTCATAATCTCCGGAACCAGGGTGTCCGGCGCGAGACGGCTGATCACGCCGTCGTCGTCGTTGATGCTTCCTCTTCTTCCGCCGCCGGATCGATCGATCGCTGTTGTGGCCGTCCCGCGCCTCTCCTGCTCCCGGGCCTCACACTCGAACAGGGTGTGCCAAGGTGTGTCCTCCGCCCCTCGATCACACTGTGCGCACACGGGGCCCGGCGCTATCGACATCCGATGTAGGTACGTGCCGAAGCACCCGTGGCCGCTCAGTACTTGGGTGAGGTGGAAGTTCAGCTCTCCGTGCGATCTTCCTACCCATCCATCGAGGTCGCGTATCAGCGCTCGGGTCCACTCGCCTTTGGTCGAATGGGCGAGCGCGTCTTTCCACTTCCGAAGCGTGTCCAGCTGGATGACTCGCTGGACCTGAAGTGCCTCCCGTTTCGTCTTCGCTTTCTTCTTCGCACCGTATACTGCCGCTGGTTCGCCGACTTTGAGTTCGATCGACGGTATACGCGCTAACACGCCTACTGCATCCGAAGAAACAGTGCGGTACGTACTGACACTCCTCATCGCGGCTTTTCGCTGGATTTTCTCAATCTCCGCTCTCCTGTATGGTATATCGATGGCGTCGGCGAATACTGGCGCCCCGTATAGAAGGACCGACATGATGACGTTCCTGTACATCTTTCTTCGCTGCTCTCTCGGCCCCCCTAGGTTCGACATCAGACGGGACAGCTGTCCGGCTACTCGATCCGCCTTCTCAGCTGCCTGTCGAAAGTGCTCTCGGAAATGCAACTTCCCGTCGAACCACAGCCCCAGGTACTTCAGGGCTGTACAGAGCCCAATCTCCACACCTTTTAGGACAAAGGTTCTTACATAAGGCGCGCCTTTTCGCAGTCCTATGTAAAGTCAAATTTATAGGCAGGGACGTACTGAAGAGTTTATCCTGGGGCGAGGAGGAGGGCAAAAATTGTGAACGACCCAACTGACTCAACTCAAAATTTCCAAGTATCAAAGCATCAAAGTAAATTGGATTTTCCCAACTGATGACTCAACTCAAAATTCCCAAATATCAAAGCCAAAAAGAAAAAACTTTTGACTTGTTGGATTTTCCCAACTTCTCCACTCAATTCCCAAGTGTCAAAGGTAGCAAGAAAGAAAATACGTTCACTGACTCATTGGATTTTCCCAAATGATGACTCAACTCGAAATTCCCAAATATCAATGCAAAGAAAAGACTTTTCTTTTGACTTGTTGGATTTTTCCGTGTTTTCGACTGAATTCCCAAGTTTCAAAGCAAGCAAAAAAAAACAACAACAACAACAACTTTTGATTGACTTATTGGATTTTTCCAACTTGCTGACTCAACTCGGAATTCCCAAATATCAAAGTAAAAAAGAAACCTTTTGACTTGTTGGATTTTCCCAACTTCGCCTGACTGAAATGGTAAATTTTCCCAGCTGCTGAGTGAAAAATTCTTAGGGGTGTAGTTGTCCCCTACCCCTATCTGTGCGTCCCTGTTTATAGGTCAAAGAAAAGTCAAATATTTTGATTTTCCAAATTGTGTAGACACCCTGCAAATGTATGACCTTATAGATCTATCGATACCCTTAAACTGAAGTCTCCACCATAATTTTCCAGATTCTAACCACCTTTTTACTTTCATAGCATTTGTCGTTAGATATGCTGCAGCTTCTTCACTTAGGTTCCAGAATTAATTTTAATAGTTATCTTCCCTCCTCCTAAACCATTCAGGCTCCACGAGGGAAAGGCTAATTCTGGTTATTCTAATTTTCCTCGGGTTCCAAATTGTTTACGAGATTCGAAAGTCAATTTTTTGGGCAGGATAGCCAACCAAGCTCTGAGTCGCTAGTTTCGAATATCGTCTCAGATTTTTATCTGACCCCTTCCAGAGCACTATCGTAATACGAATTCAGCTTCTCCGGCGAAAAATTGCACGAAGTATCGAAATTGGGGCGGTTTTGTGTCGTTGATTTCGAATATCGCATCCGATTGTTGATCTGGACTAAATTTAAGCTCCTGTTCTTTTTCAGTTGAGAAATTTTTACGGCCTTATTTTCTATTAGCAACCCTTTGAATAAATAAAACTGTATTTTTACCCTATTCGGTGGCTTTAATTAGAACGGGTGAATTCCGAGTCAATCGTTGCTTGTCCTACGCTCTTGCTACCTCATTGGTCACGCTAGGAGGGACAGGATCCAGAAATTACCCCTAAAATGGAATGCAGCGACCTCGTAAACCTGTAAACCAATTTTCGAATTTTATTCTTTCACGCCCTTCTTCAGGGTCGGTATTAAGACACACAAAAGAAAAAAACTATGAAGTCGTTAACTGACATCGCGCCGCGCTGCACGCCAAAGAGCGCGTTTTCATTTCCATCATTAAATTTTTACACCCTTTCTGCCACAGCTCCACAGGCACACGATACTAAAAAAAAAAGTTTGTGGAGTCATTGACGATATTCGCCGCTCACGATGTTCGAAAAATTTGACCTCCCCCTTCACTTTGCATGTGTAATTTGTATTTGAAGGGTCTGGAAAACCTGGAAAAGTCAGGGACAATCATTTCCGAACAAGAATGGACACCCTGTATTAGATTTATCTTTATAGCAAGATACTGATCATGACAGCAGAACTTACTGCCGAGCAGGATGAGTATGTATAGTTCTTATGAGTATCAGATTCATGGAACTTCCTCGATGAAGCTGGAATGAATTCAGTAAATAGGTGTCATAGATGATTTGAACAGGTTTCGAACTTCCTGTTCTGTTCAGTGGAGTTTCAAGTTTCACGCAGTTGTGTTTTAATGGAAATTGATTGGTATAGTGGTAGTGGAGGAATGATTCTGTGATATTCTGCTTTCTTAAATTAGTGTTATATTTACGGAGTTACAAATTACATTGCTGTCTTGATATCTCCTAACTAAGGTGTATCGTAAATAGGTGCACCTAAATTGGAAATGAACCAGAGATTACAATGACCTTGATGCTGGAGTGGTGATTGAATGAACCTGTGAACGGATATTTGTAAAGCATTGCAAACTGGTTGATCAGTTGTGCGCCGATCAGAGAAATTCTCAAATGACATACGAAGACCCGGTATTCGCCCACCATAATTGATCCTACTATTTCCCGAAAATTCGCGCTATTAACTGAATGACGAAAACGGCGATGGATGCAACGTTCGTCCGCGGAAGAGGCTAACTGTCCATTTGAAAAAGAAAGAAAGAGAGAGAGAGAGAGAGAGAGAGAGAGAGAGAGAAAAAGTGAAGAGATGGTACGATAGAGAAGATTATAATACCAGATTAGGAATTTTTATATCATCCGTTATAGCCGGAGAAATGTTGAACTATTCCCATTCCATTCGTATAAAAGGTGGGGTGCTTATTATGGTTGACAGGCTGTACAAGGTGAATCCTATATGAAGATGGTGATGGAAAGTTTTTAAACATATAATCTCGGGAACCCGCTATGAATATAATATGTCGCCTTCGGATCCTTTGTGAAAGAGACGAAAATAACGCAGTCGGGATATTCTCCAAGATTTTTGTATTCCTATGTTTACTTAACCCGTCGATGATCTATTATCACCATCATTTCGCACCCTGGAAAGTCGCCGCAGCCGAGATATTCACTAAGATTTTCGTATATCTCTGTTTACTTAACCCGCCGATGATCTATTATCGCCACCATTTCGCACCCCGAAAAGTCTCTCGGGTGCCAACGGCTTATCGATCGTGCACGCCTGTAAACGGCGTTTATTCGCCATCCGTTATCATCTGTAATGCCGAACAATACGGGTCTGTGGGTCTCTACAGTATTCCATTCGATTTTGTTCTTTTTTTTTTTTTTTTTTTGAATTTTTCCAACCCGCTATGTGTAGGAAAATGTTTCATTGTCATCGTTTCCGTTTTACCCTAATTCATCAATAGCGAAACCGGTTAAATGAGGATATGAAAAGAAGGCTTATTGGAAACGAAAACGCGCCGAAAAAATTCGCCCTTCGGGGTTTCGAATCATTTAGGATTTATTGTATGCATAGAACCCACACGTGGGACGGTTTGTTTCGTTTTTACCTATAAAAATAGAAGATATCTCGCGCAGCCCAGTTTCGCTCTCCTCTCCGATCTCGCTTTTCGGTACGCCTTTGTCCGCGTGTTTTTTCCATCGGGAATCCATTTGGGTTGACGGTTTTTCTTCGTGTCACGCGGTCTCTAAACCACGGTTTCGCCGTTTTTGTGGGAGCTCGTTGATGTGTTATCACGTAATTCGCTCTTCTCTTTTTGATTTCCCGTTCGGCCGATGATAAAAAGGCCCGCTGGAATTCCAAATCGCCGTCTACCTTTTGTGCCGGAATCGATCAAGGATGATCGCATCATAGCTGGTTCTACCGTAGGTATCGTCTTCGTTGAAGAAAATAAATAATCGATAGCGTCATCTTACGATGTCCTCATTGTTGCTTAGGCTCACAGTAAGATTGTGGGAGCAATATTATGTATTCATTTATCTACCGGATATACTTATGAACTGGACTGGATTGACTCATTCATCGTTGTATTCGGGTTACCGGTAGGGTTATTGTCAGTGATCATGCGAAACTGTATGGAGCTCACTGATCTGGTATTAATGCTCATATCCGTTGTCAGTGATATTGAAAATCGATTTAATCGATAGGTATTTCGCTGTAAGATGTACCTACATCTATATGCAGTCATGCTGAGTGGGTTGAGCACGGCCCGGTAGCATCCACAATCCACATAGTGTAGTGTGTTAACGGAGAGCTGTGTCCTCGACCCGATTGGACCCCAGACTGTTATCAAACACAGGTTCGCTTGGCTGAATAGGGGAATGACACTTTGGCTTTGTTTACATATTTTGCCCCCAAGTTTGATAAAATTGATAAAATCCACAATCCACATAGTGTAGTGTGTTAACAGAGAGCTGTGTCCTCGACCCGATTGGACCCCAGACTGTTATCAAACACAGGTTCGCTTGGCTGAATAGGGGAATGACACTTTGGCTTTGTTTACATATTTTGCCCCCAAGTTTGATAAAATTGATAAAATGACTGAATGATTTTGCGATTTTTTGAAAGTTAATCCGAGTTTTTGGCAATCGGTGTGGAAGAGTTGACTATTATTATCAAATTTAATTAGAAATAACGTAAATTCAAAATACGTAATTCTAAATGTTAAGCTACTTACTAGTATAGTCAATTTTCAAATTGTAATCATTCGCGATAGAATGTTCGAAATTATACGGAAGTTGCTTTATAAAAATGTGAATACCGTTTCCTACAAATTTCATTCTTATCATTTTCCACGTAATTTCACTTATTTTTGAGAAATTTCGACATAAATGGAAAAATTTGTTAACTTCCCATTAGACTATATGTATTTCATTTTGGTTCTTTCTCCCAATATTGATAAGGAGCATTCTGGTGACGTCATCTGTCATTGCTTTAAGCCGGATCCACACTATGCCGATCGGCAAATGCCGAATATAGTCAGGGCATTGAGTTGGCACGGCTTTGTTATGCCGCGCTATGCCGCGCGGCACAAAATTTCGATCGGCAAAATGTAGTGCAAAATGTCGGTCTCACAGGGTTGTTGCCTAACAACTTAACGTCCTCACAGACTCCATCCGAGTTAAGAATCCCCCCTCTTTTTTCTAATTTGCTCTTTACCTGAGTCCTGGAATCCGCCATTCGAGCATTACACCTCGGAGAGGCTGTTAGGGCTGTCTTAGCCCTCTTCCCTTCTGTCAAAAAACCGGCCTAGGTCGAAAATTCTGGCGAGTTGCTATGTGGACTCGAACCCGGGACCTCCGGATTCTGAGACCAGCGCGCTATTTACTCGGCCAACCAGACCTCTATCCGAGTGAAGAATGCTGGTCAATCAAAATTCAGTAGGCGTTTGGGTATACCGAAGGAAAAGGAAATTACGTTGATTCACACTATGCAACGAAGTGCAGCAGATTAAAATGAAGTCTTTCAAATGAAATCAATTCCCAATTCATTTTCTCAAGCTTGCTGATAACGATTGAAAATTAGTATCAATTTTTTCTCGGCAATTTTGTAGGGATGCTAAACACTGCGAACGTCTCTTTGATTGACGGGCATTCTTAACTCGGATGGAGTATATAGTCGGCTTTTGCCGATCGGCACTCGGTAGTGCTGACTTGTCCCGATCAGCATAGTGTGGACAAGCCTTTATATTTGAGTAAATAAATGCTTCTTATTGGGATACCGGAAAACTGATTTTGACTGAGGGACCAATTGCGTGAATCTCAGATGATAATTATATCTATCAATGGTAGATATGACGGGTCATTCTCCAGAAACTGAGAAGTTTCCAGCAAATTCTGAACCCTAACTTTCGCGATTTTTCGGGGTGGAATGGGGAGTTATATTTTGAGTTACACAGTAACAGCCGCCTTGAAGTCCACCAATCCCATTTATCTGACAGGACAATTACTATCTTGTGAATGGAAAATGCATAGGGAGGTGGCCTTCATCGTAGATGTTACTTACCATCTTATCGTAATACCTGTTATATTATTTTGAATTTTTGTTTCAAGTTTTTTCTTTTTCTTCCCCCCTCCCTCCCAAGAAATTAGTATTATTATTCAGAAATATTAAAAGTATAAAAAGTTCAATTTGCTGTCAGTAGGGTTGCTAAACGTCCAGTATTTTACCGGACCGTCCAGTATTTCGTCGACTTGTCCGGTGAAAAGTAAAAACCTTTACCGGACAATAAAAATGCCCGGTATTTTCAAAAATTCGTAAAAAATAAAAAAAAAATTATCATAAATAACGTACTTTTTCGGTATTTTTACGTGTCCTCTGTTTATTTTTCTACGTTTTTGTGAGTTCTTTATGTCTGTGTACTTTTTTCTATATTTTTTATGTAAAAAGTAAATAGAACCCCCTTTTTTTTGCTTGTTGCCAGTAGCGTAGCGTCGGGGGGAGGGGGAGGGACACGTGCCCCTCTTGTATTTTTACATAGTCCTCTAATATCAGCGACTTAAAAAAAAATTCAATTTTTGACTTTTTCTCCCTTGAAACCCTTATTGTGCCCCCCCCCCTTGGGAAACCCCTAGCTACGCCACTGCTTGTTGCAAATGTGTCCGGTATTCAGAGGCGAAACTTGACTTTCAGTGGTGGGGGGGGGGTGAAGAAGGACAATTTGCCGACAAATATTTTCTTTTTACTAAAAATTTACCGACAAAATTTTCTAAGAATTTGAAAATTCACCGATTTTTTAATCAAAATATTTTTTAATTGAAAAAAATAAAAATAAACAAACGTTCTTAGAAAATGAAAAATTCAAATAAACAGTTTCATAATTCATAATTTGCTAACTGTCTAAATTATTGGGGTGTTTACACCCCCCCCCCCCTCATAGTTTCGTCTCTGCAAATGCAGATTGGAACTTTATCCCCCAAGCACTCACATTTGCGCACATGAGCATACCCTAGTCTGGGAGGATAAGGTGGAAGCATGTTAGGAATACTTGAGAGGAACACACAATTTCCTGTACACATAGGGGTGGTCGTTGTTTACTCTTGGTGATTTTTTTTTTCTTCTGAATTTCCTCTGATTCTTCTCCTAAACTGATTCCAATAAAATCAAATCAAATAAATAAATAAATAAATAAATTAATTAATTAATTAATTAAAAAACAAAAAAACTACAAATTTTTCTGTCGATCGTATTAGGGGAATCCGTGCCAGAAGTTCCCTTTCATTCTTATGGGAAAAATACATGGAGTTTTGACTTTTGTTAAAGGAGGCTGAATTAATTCCAGCAGTCTTAAAAAAAGTCCTAAGCAAATCTGAATGACTCATAAAGAGTTCGAAAAAAAAAACCTGAATGAATTTTAAAACAAAATCAAAATGAATTTTGAAGTCAAAAAAAGTCTCAAAAGAGTTGGAATGAGTCGGTATCAACGGAGTCTGCTAATGTTTTGATGCGTCTTACCTTATCGGGTTCAGATGAATCTTTTGAGTTTCGAATAAACCGTAGCAGAGCCTGAATGAGTTTTAATACGATCCAATGAGTGTGAATAAGCAGTAGCAGAATTCAAATGAGTCTTCACGAGCCGTAATAAAATCTGAATCAGTCTCATAAGAGTCCGAATAAGTCCTGAGGAATGGTATGAGAGATCTTGAGCTCCTCCAATATCCTTTTGCTTCTAGATATCACTATTAAGACTTCATCCCTTGCGTATTCTTTTCGTGACTTTCTCATACAACTTTTGAGTCTGTATAGAAGACACCGATGCATTCCCATGGAGAAAAACTGAGTGGAGAACAAAGATACATATCCTGAATATCTTTTTTGATGTCCCGCAAAAAACCGACATAAGCAAACCGCGGGGACAAAGGATGAATATACGGCGCTCAGTTGCCCACTAAATACTTCATTCTATTTGAAATTTTCTTGTCGCTTCTTTCAAATTAAAATTATTAATCTGCGCCTAATGTATCCATGTGTCAAGAAATTTGAGTCATGGTATAATCACCTCGCTAAGATAACTTTTTTGGGATCGAAAAATAGTTCTTAGACATTGTAGAAGAGTTTTACCAGCCTTGCGATTTTGTTCGTTGACCGTACAAAGTAAACTTGGCCACGTGTTTGCCCATCTGTTTCTGATATCTCTGAGCTTGATGACAGGAGTATGTTGGATTTGAAATTTGAATCTTGCCATATTTTTGTGTGCATTCGCAGCCTTCTATATGTATAGGTATTTGTGAAATTGGGCGGTCCACGGGCTCATTCTGCCACTGATTTTGATCCGGCCATGTTCACCATTGGTAACAGTTTCGGTAGTTGTGATTTATCATCATGCCAGAAATTTGAACTGACAAGAATGTACTCGTTGTGTGAATGGTAAAATGAGGAATCTGCTTTCTGATTGATGGTACTCCATGACAGTTTCGATGTTCTTTCATCCGTCAACATCCGTCTAAATTTCTGCAAGTTTGAAGGCACCTAAAAGTGAATAATAAATGGGTGTGAAAATAAATTGGCTCATCGCGGGGTACACATGTAGGTACCTTACCTGAAGTGCCAACTCATTTCCGAAATGCTGAGACATATCGTGGCCCTAGGCGAAGTTGCATGAATTTGTTGCTAGTAATTCGCGGAAAAAGGATTTAACGTGTCAAACTTCATTTCATACGCCGTTTTTCTTTCTGCATCGAACCGAGGGTCGCGTTCAAAATTTGATGTGAATACCTGGATGGCCGAACATGTTACTAGTTGACGAGAAAGTCGGGTCGTTGGACCCATTCCTCACTCGACTGCGATACTTTCAATCAAATTCAAAAATAGTAAAACAGAATTTTATTTTCAGGTTCGTATCGATGTATTGGACAAGAATGACAGTCCGCCTTCCTTCAACGAAATGCCATCTGAATTGTCGATATCGGAAGATTTACCTATTGGCCATGTGGTCACAACTGTCAAAACAACAGATCCAGACACCCCGACCCGGATAACGTATTCGTTGTCGGGAAAGGATGCCGAAAAGTTCAACCTCGACCCGGACACCGGAGTGCTCAGCCTTACAGACTTACTGGACCGTGAAACGAAATCCAAACACAAATTATACATTCAGGCTAGCGACGGTATTCAGAAGACAGAGACCTGCCTCACCATCATCGTAAGTTATCCAATTTTTCTACATACCTTTATAGACCTATTTTTTGTAAATCATTTGCAGATGTGTGCTGAGAAAACCGCGTATATCATGTGTGATCAACAACTGTGATGTCTCAATCGGTGTGTAACGTTTTGGGCTTGAAGGTGAAAACCAACTAACGAGGCTCACGAATGAGTATAGAGTGGCTGAAATGTGAAATGATAGTAATCATTGTCAAGACTGTTTCAAAAATATTTTTGTGGAACTGGCGGTCACGCATTGTGTGCAGACCGCCGCCGTGCCGATGCGATGCGGCGAGTACCAGCTAACGGGAACTCACACAAATGCGAAATGCTTCTATCTAGTATTATAGCTAAGACAAGGCGAACCAATTCTTAAAATAAAAAGCATGCACTCGCAGGTAGGATAAGAGTTATTTATGTATCTCGGTAATGAATGGTGAAGTAGATTTGTGAAATGTCCATTCGGTCTGCACGGTGATCGTTACTCGATAAACATGTTTAATTTTCGTATCTGTCGAGTGGAGGCCATTTCCGTTAGTCGCCATTTGTCCGCACAGGAGAGGACGAAAAAAATTTTTTTATAATTATAAAGTAAGAGCCGTAAGAGCCATCGTTTTTCACGGAAAACTGACTTTAAAGAGCGAAGGCGGGCTGTGCTGTGGCATTTGTTGTGGTTATGGGCTGAAAAAATGGATGTGAGGGGTGGGAATAAGAAGCGTTACATTACAAACGGTCATGGAATGCGTTTGGATTGCGCAATTAATTGCTACGCAGAACGAATATAGGTCTTACATTAGGGATAGACGTGAAACAGCTGAAATATTTTATCATCAGATCTTCAGATCCGAGGAAATTCTCTGGCGTTGGCAAAGAAAAGAAAGGCGGCACCTTCTTGCAGTAGATGCTGGTAAATTTTCTTCTAGGTGGGGTTAAATCTTCCCCAAAGAGAAAAGCCATGCGATTTTTACTCTCTTTCCCCAGCGCAGCATTTATTTTTTTACCGTGATTTATTCCAACAACTTTACTCATTTGCATGTAGCCGAAGCAATGTTCTGTACATATTTTTAATATGGGAGTTTGCTTATTGAGAGGACTGAAAATATAAGGTCCCTGCAGTGTGGGTATTTGGTATCTAGTATTTCCTAAATACTCCTAGGTTGCTCATGGGTGGAGAATTCTGAAAATGTGACCGGCTCCAATGATAGATGATTGCAATACACTAGCATCCTCCTTCTATTGAAGGGCGATAATTTGAAATTCCCGAGATAGCTACTACGTTGAGAGTTATAAATCATATCAGGCCTGAGAGCGACCAAAGATGGCTTATTTCTGCATCCGGATATACTAGTGGCTCTAGCATCACAACTGTGTTCCGTACACTACCTACAGTGTTGTGCACCCACTCCTGTCAGAATGCTACTAGTGGCTCTAGCATCGTGACCATGTTTGGTTCACTTCCTGTAACATTGCCCACCAAAGTAACACTATCGCAACTCTACTAGTAACTCCAGGAAAATCTCAGTTCCCCTTGAGTCCCGTGCTGACAGAAAGTACATCGCAGTTGAGTCCCGCATTTCCCTTCCCACTTAACCAGACTTGACTGGCTGCAAGAATATTTGCAGGTCTCGTTAAAAATACTGGGTCACTGCAAGAATGAAGGCAAAAATTTTCGGCTCAAATATTTCACACATTCGTAACGCGTTAAGGCACCAGTTCCGTATTTCGTCATCGCATCATCTTCAAAGGAGCGATCTTCTACAGGTTGCGGCATCTTGAAGTTTACATGTTGGTAACACTGCTGTATCAAAATCATCTGTCGGGGAGAAACGAAAAATACGCGGTTGGAAAGAGGATGGAATGCCATTAAAAAGAAATTTATTTGGTTTTAAAAATAACATCTATACAATGTTTACCAGTACCTTTTACCAAATTTAGCCTTTTTTCAACACTTTTCAAAACGTTCTCCAACATCGTCGTACTGATCGCCGCGCATTCACCACGAATCCGTTGCTTCAAATCCTCTGAGACACTGGGCACCTCAAAATCCGAACGAAATCGTTGAAATACCGCTACGCAGTCCAAAAGTTACAGTGTGGTGCGCTGTTGGAATGAATGGCATAATTGGTCATTTTTTTGAAGATGATGCTGGCAAAACAGTGACTGTAAATGCGGATCGATACATCGAAATGCTGCAAAATTTTGTCCAGCCTGCCCTGGCACGAAAGAGAATTCTATCCAGAATTTATTTTCAACAAGATTGAGCCACTTCCCGTATCTGCATTAAGACGATTCGTGTTTTAGAGATGTTTGGCACCAGAATCATTTCGAAAAACGGTTTCCCTCTATGGCCCCCAAGATCGCCGGACCTCAACGAATGTGATTTTTTCTTATGGGGACATCTCAAGCAAAAGGTCTATGCCACCAAAGTTCGCGATTTAGAGGATTTAGACTTTAGAGCAACGGATTCGTGATGAATGCGCGGCGGCGATCAGTATGACAATGTTGGAGAACATTTTGAGGTTAAATTTTGTAAAAGGTACTGGTAAACATTGTCTAGATGTTATTTTTAAAATCAAATAAACTTTTTTTAAATGGCATTTCATCCTCTTTCCAACCGCGTATTCTTCGTTTCTTTCCGACCGATGATTTTGATACAGCAGTGTTACCAACATGTAAACTTTAAGATACCGCACCCTGTACGTTATTTGGGTGGAAGAACGGAAGTCCGAAAAAAAAACACGTAAATATGATGCGTTTTCACTTGCACTAGAGTACACTTTTTTCAAGCCTAACAACTGCAACTTCCGAAATCAGGCCTGTGCAAGATGAAACCGACATCCTCGAATAATTGTTTGTGGCCATACTACTTTCACTGATGCGAGTATAGCTTCCTAGAAGTCAATGAAGACAGTAACAGTACTCGGATGAAAAGGATGAAGGAAATGATTTTCAAGTGCTCGTAACGCATGTTCATAAAGTTCAGCACTTTTACCTGGCAGGAGGCAGAAAACTAAAAGGACGTACACATGATTTTCAACTCTGTAGATTACGAACAGCTGGACGTGCGGTGCAGTATTTTTCGGGACTCAACTGAGATGTACCTTTCTTAAACACTGGACTCTGCTGAGAGGTATATCCTTCCGTACCTTCATTTTCGGGACTCAACTGAGTACCGGCCGTGACTCCAGCATAAAGACCATGTTTGGTACACTACCTACAGCACTCAGTGGCGGCAACTTCTGTGTAGCGTATGTAGCAGATGCTACACATGAGATTTTCAACAAAAAAATAGTATAATATTATTATACAATGTGCTAAAGTGAGCGATTAAGTTTCCAAATAAATAACTTTTTTTTTGTTATGCTACACATGGGAAAAATCTAGGTCTCCCCCCCCCCCTCCTGACATCACTGCCCACCCAGAGAACACTATCATATCACTACTAGTGGTTCTAGTATCTTGACCATGTGCCATACACTCCCTATAGCATTGTCCATCCAAGAAACACGGCCACAAGTCTAATAGTGGCTCTAGTATCGCTACCGTGTTCTATGTACTGCCTACAGTGTAACTCACCCACAGAATCCTGTTACGATGCTAATAGAGGCTCTAGCATCGTGACAGTGCTTGGTACACTTCCTACAGCGTTGCTCACCCAAGTAACATATATTCACGACTCTACTAGTGGCTCTAGCATTCGGACTGTGCAAACAACAATAGTGCCGGAACTAAACCTAATTGATAAGCGAACGGTGATGGTTGTATTATAAAGTGAATACGATCACCGTTCGCTCATCAGAAAATACCTACCTATTCGATGCTAGAGCTTCTACAATTTGCACAGTCCCAATTGCGATCGTGTTCCATACACTACTTACAGTGTTGCCCACCCACTGAATCCAGTCAGGACGCTACTAGTGGCTCTAGCATCGTGAATGTGTTTGGTGCATTACCTACAGCGCTGCTCACCTAGGTAACACCATCACCAGTATTGCCAGGTCCCTTTCATAAAAATTCTTGAGATTGTACGATAAAAAATCGTGCGATCATAAAATTTTTCGGGGAATTTTGAAAAATTTTAAACGACCTTTTTTAAACTTGTTTTTCATGTATGTACATATTTTTAATAATCAGATACTCAATGGGTGGAAGCCTGGAAAATACAATGACATTAATTTGGTTGTGTCACATTGATAAACAGGAGCTTACGGGAAGATGACTTTAACAAATTCCTGAAGCACAAACTATACAACAGAATAACTTTAGACAGGAACGAATGGGAACGACTGCGCGAATCCTTCGCCCAATGCTGGGCCAGCGGATACTATAATATACGTAAATATACCTGAAATGTAGAAACATATGTACTTATGTAAACGACCGCTAATAAAGGAATTAATAATAATAATAACACTTGCAAATGTTGGCACGATTGCGTCTTATCAGTGGTATGAATGGGTGATCATGGAGATTTTTCTATTCAAAAGTACACATGATAACCCTTTCATTTCCCCCCGCTAACACCCGCGCAGGTGATTTTGCAGCGCACTCTAGTGCAGGTTTATATCCCAATTAGGCTTTCACACTTCTGGTTTGTTTACATGTATTCTTATCAAACGTGTGGTGAAATGTTGTTATCACAAACACGAATAATATTGAGCGCGATTTTTGTTCATCTTATTCCTTCTGAGTTTTAATGTTATAATAGAAATATTATCGTTATTATTGAAAAATGTGTTTCATAATAGGTGGAACTCCCTCACTGATGTGCCAGCAAACTGGGCCCAAGGACCAAAGAAAATAGAAAAATACTGACATGGCCGAAGATTTCTGAAATTTGTTTTCTAAACGTCCATTAAGTATCTTTACATTAGGTTATTATTCATTGTACAAATTATTGAAGGAAAAGTTTCACCAGCAACGTTGCTAAATGGTGGTATTACTTTCAGTTTCAACGGGATATTTTCTGAATTTATTCCCTTCACTCCATTAAGAAAAGTTCCAATATGTACTTTAGAAGAAAAAGCAGTCTTATTCAAAATCATTTTTTTTTTCACCGTCGTTGTATGGTCGCAATACATTTTTCTTCCGTTTTGAAAACAAATGTCCGAAATCTTCGGCCATATCAGTATTTTCCTATTTCCTCTGGTCCTTGAGCCCAGTATGCTGGCACATCAGTCACTCCCTCAGAAAGCTCCACCTATTATGAACCACATTTTTCAATAATAACGATAATATTTCTATTACGAGTATAACATCAAATTTCAGAAGGAATAAGATGAATGGAAATCGTGCTCCATATCATTCATGTTTGTGATAACAACATTTCACCATAGTTTGATAAGAATACATGTAAACAAACCAAAAGTGTGAAAGCCTTATAGCGATAACACACAGATTGGAATTTTGTTGAGATTACTTGAGCAGAATTTAGCGAGGTAAAGAAAAATTCATAAAAATTTTGTGGAAATTCGTGGGTTTAAAAAAAATTTATGGGTTCGTGTAAAATTCTGGGATTTTTCAAGAACACGTGTGATCTTACAGAATTTCGTGAGACAAGGCAACACTGACTATCGCAACTACTAGTGCCTCTAGCATTGCGACCCTGTTCTGTACACTACATGCAGTGTTACCCAACCACGGAATTCTGTCACGACTCTACTAGTGGCTCTAGCATCGTGACCGTGCTCCGTACACTACCTACAGTGTTGCTCACCCACAGAATCCTGTCAGGACGCTACTAGTGGCTCTAGCATCGCGACCGTCATACACTACCTACAGTGTTACCCACCCAAGGAACCATGTCAGGACGCTACCAGTGGCTCTAGCATCTTAACCTTCTTTGGTACACTAAGTACAATGTTGCTCATTCAAGAAACACTGTCAAAACGACACCAGAGTACTTGGAAAACCCCAGGTGAATATATGCTCTATGTATGTATTTCGCCTTTCCCTAACTGATAATTTGATTTTCACTAGAATGATTCGAAATTCATTCCACGGTCGTCAGAAAGACTAAAATAGCATGTATCTATACTCGAGTATAGGGATTTCAAAAATATAATATTCTGATAAGAGGTCAAATATGCGTTCATAGTATGCTCTTATTTTCGTCAAATATGTTAAAATATTTCCTAAGAATCCAATACTCTCTATCAAAATAGCAATATGGGTATCATTTGAAAGGGAAAATTAATATAGTGATGACATAAGAATCACTAGATCAGATGAGCATTGATTCGAAATTAGTCCAAATTGAAATAGAAGAATAAAGCTGGTCAGTATGTGCAAAATAAACATGTCCTAAGGTAATCTTGCAAAAATCTTTTTTCTGCAGGCGAACGCTGAATACATTTGCCTTTGTTCTAAAGAGGTGGAAAAAAATTTTTATTCGTAAAAATTCACAGTTGTTGCAGTTTTACCTTTTTAGAAGATAAAATAATATTGGAAATATACCGAGATAATGATGGAAAATGACAAAACATTCTTCAATATGCTCTGGGGGGGAAAAAGTGCCAAATTCTCCCTATCTATCTACTTCAACAAATTTTTGCATAGAGTGGGCTATAAAAGAAATGAAGAAAAATTTGAAGCAGGTGTAACTATACCTGGAGAGCGAGGGAAGATGCTTAGGTTTGCAGATGATATTGACTTATTAGCTGAAAGAAGTGTTGATTTAGAAAACATTTCAAATGAAATGGAGAAGATTTTGAGTATAGAATATCGTATGAAAATAAAGAAAACTAAAGTAATAGTATGCAATCGATGTGAACATGATAGCTTAAATATAAAAATTGGTCAGGAAAAAATTGAGGAACTAAGCGAATTTTGCTATTTGGGGGGTAAAATAACAAAAGATGGAAGACGTAAACGGGATATTAGTAGCCGAATAGCACAAGCCAAATTGGCATTTTATCGGAAAAATAATCTTTTCAAATCAAAAAATAAATCTGGAAATCAAAAAATTATTTTTGAAAGTTGATGTTTGAAGTGTAGCCTTGTATGGGTGTGAAACTTGGACCACAAAAAAACCAGAGAAGAATCATAGCTTTTGAGATGAGGTGCTATAGGCGAATACTTATTATCGAATGGACGGATAAGGTAAGAAATGAGAACGTACGTAACAGAGTAGAAGGTAAAATGGATACTTGAAATTGTCTGAAGAGGAGGCGAGACAAACTAATAGGGCATAATTTGAGACACCCAAGAATAATATCACTGTTGTTAGAAGGAAGGGTGGAAGGAAAGAATTGGGTGGGTCGGCAAAGATTCCAGTATGTTCAACAGATAATCGAGGATGTCAAAAGAGTTATTTGGAAATGAAAGAATTCACACAAGATAGGGAAAAATGGAGAGGTGCATCAAACTGGTCGTAAGACTGATAACCGATAACCTTATTATCATCATCATCATCGTCGTCATCATCATTTCAATAGAGAAAAATATTCAAAATAATATTTTTGGAATCCCTACTCGGGTGTTTCCTGACACCCTAAGATGCTAGCGTGTAGTGCAGACAGTATTGTTGAGGCTCCAGATGTGTTCTCCTCAAAGAATTAAAATAGTTACCAACTGCCCTTCTTTGGGGCCGATCACAAATAATGTTTTGTTGTATCCATTCCTTATGACAATTTTTACGTTCAACTGTATTTTCAGGTCACTGATACAAACGACAACCCGCCGGTATTTTCGGAAAGCGTGTACTCATTTGATGTGGCTGAAAATGAGGCTCGTGGCACCAGGATTGGCCAGGTTTCGGCTACCGACGAGGATGAGAATGTAAACGGACAGATTACTTATACGGTGATCTCGGACTGGGCTAACGATGTTTTCTCACTGAACCCACAAACTGGCATTTTTATCTTGACTGCCAAATTGGATTACGAAGAGGTAAGTTATCAGCCTTGAGTTATAAGTTCTCTTTTAAAATGGAAGGGAATTGCAGAGATGGAGTCGAGACCGACATTTGTAAAAAAAATGGAAAACAAGGTTAGGGCACCAGCCAAGTGGTCTTTGAATTGTAGACTAGTATTCCATTTGACATTGGCTTCTTGACGGTGATGAAAATTACTCTGAATTTTACAAGGAGGAACTCTCGTAATTATCATATTTCATTGTGAAGTTTACATGTCGAGCTTTTGGACTGTAAATCTGTTGAGACATTTTGAAATACATGACCTAAAAGATTTCTATTTCAACACTTTCAGTGGAGTCGAAACGGAGAGGAGAACGTGTGTAGGGATACATTGTCCCCTTCCTTCCCCTCCCCCACTCGGAAAAAAATGTGAAATAACCGAAAAAATATGTAGCAAATTGATAAAACGTCGCCTCGAGAGAGTTCAGAGACCAGAATTACGAAATTCGTAGAAAAAATTTACAAGTTTCAAATACAAGAAGATTTTTTTTTGCTTATCGACTTAGATTTAAATTTTCTCCCAAAAACCTTCCAATGGCACTGAACAGTTTAATTTTCCCCGTCAAGCCGGTTATACCTTCTCTCTTGAGTGAATCTTTAATATTGAAGGCTAAAAACAGGACAAGATAAAAAATCTGTTGCAGTATTCGAAATCCTCAACTACCAAAATCTCTTACTTCGATATTTTGTTCGATTTTCAAAGTCAAATCAATTTCGTGAATTGAAGGACAAAATTTTCATTTTGAAGCTTAGGTAATTCGGGGATGGATGAAAAATCTTCGTTTAACAGGATATTGATACTCAGTGAAGCGAAAGCAATGTCAATATAGCATGCTCGATACCTTTTTTTTTAGAAAGTTTAAGGTTAGTGGATCCTCAGCTCCTGTTCGAGAGAGAGAGAGCGAATTTTCGATCCTTCAAGAAACAGGATTTCACCATTAATTTTGCTGGGTTCCCTTTCGGCTGCTTTGGCAATGACATTTTTTTTTCGTGGAAAAATGTACAGTGCATCGTTGGAGCATGAAGTTTTCTCTCAATTTTGTTCTGAAATGTTGCCTGTACCCTTCGGTTTCTAACACTACTCTTTCCCCAATTTCAACTAGATTCCCAAAAAGACAGGGGTGATCCAGCTTTTTGATCCATCTCGTCATGATTTCCTTCCGACGTCTCTGTCTGATGTGTTGATTCTATTGATATACGAGGTATAATTTCAAGTGGACTCGAGCTTCCTCAATAAATCAGGAAACAAATATTAAGAACCAAATCCAGCCTTAAATACGATTACGTACTTGATATTTGATAACTAACGGATAATTACGCAGTTTTCCCTGAACATTCCAACTATACCTCTGCATAACATTCGAGACAACAGGATTCCAGAAATTTCGACTTACAAATTTCACGGTAATTTTCTTGTCCGTCTGCGATGTAGCTTTATTTAAGGATTAAGAAGGTAGTTGACCGGCCCCAGTCGGTTGTACACAATTGGGTGAAGTTTTATCAGTAAACAAGCCTGACCAAAACAACATTAACCCATACACTAATAGCACGATAAACGAATTATAATTGAATAATAAGAATTTCTTTCAGAAAAAAAAATGGGAAACAAAGACCACCGAATCAAAGTCAAATCTGATATGTTAATAAGCATTCGAATGTTTTCGAATAATATCAAAATTATACGCTTATGTCGAATCGGTTTCTCCTTTTACGGATCTTTTTCCCTCAACTGAGTGTCGGCTAGGCGCGGATACTACGGTGCGTGTTACGGCTGCGTTAACACTGCACCGACGTTTTACAGATAAAAACTGGAATTATTCAGCAGACTACTAATACCCTCGTCAAAATGGGGAGAAGTTTAAAATCGAAACGTCAGACGAAAGAAAAAATTATACGCCAGACCCGCCGCACCACACCACGTCGTTTTTGGACTTTCAATTACTACTCTCGGAAAGCCTTCGAACGTCCGACCATGGGAAACGGAAATTGAACTGATTTTCCAAATCGTGTTTACAAACTTAGTTCGGAAAGAGCAAATGCATGAGTAAGATCCTCGACCGATTTGTCTTCTATATCAGTATTTCAAAGACTTTTGTGATCAACCTGACCGGTTAATCGTAGTGAAGGAGGGGGGGGGGCAAGTCTCTAAGATATTTGAATTTCTGGAACGATACGAGATAAGTTCTCAAAAACGTCGAACGTTCTTCACTTAACCCCTCTCCCAGAAATCAGTCCCTTGCTGTCTTGTTGCCTATTACTCACTGTAACTAATGCAGAAAAAATATCAAAATCGAAGAGGCGAGAATCAAAACCGACACTGCCATTTTATTCCAAGCGCGCAAATGGGCAAAACCCTGTACATGAGTGCTGAAGTATCTCTTGCGGCGCCGTTGATGTGCGGTATGTATCTAATATTCGTGGGAAACCCAACTGCCGTGAAATCGACCGTACGGGAAAGGTTGCAGTCGCATAAATTGAAGGGGGCATTTAGCTGGTGTCACTTTTCATTTCCACATGGCCGTTGCATCGTGAAAATTGTTCTAGGTCGACGTGAAACATGAAGAAAACTGTAGTAATGGAATGCACTTTAGAAAGAAAATATACCATACCATGGAAAGGTGGGATATTTAGCACGTTTTGGATTTCGATATATTATCAATATCAAAACCAAAAATATCGATAATATCAATATCAAAATCAGACAAAAAGTATCGTTTCTTCGCTATTTTGTTTTCCTTTCATTTTTGAACGCAATTTTTGTGTCTTTAAAATATTCCTATTTTCTTCAATGATAATAAATTATTTCTTAAAAACAGGAAAAAGAAAATTACAAAATTTTGGGAAATTTTCGAAGAAACTTACTAAATTTTCCTTTTTTTTTTATAGCGTGAGCAATAATAATAACGAAAAATACGAAAACACGAGTATAATTCTTTCAACAATAACTAATTAAAATGTGTTTGAAAATTGAATATTGCATAATGAATAAGAATTAGAATTCTCTGGAAGGACTGAGGGACTTCCAAGTTCTGAAGTTCAGTTCGAGATATTATTTTTCTTTATTGGTACTCAAAGTAAACTTTAATGACGGTATCAATAAACCTGAACTACATCAGCGCTATTTTATGTAACCTAGATTTCAAATATCGATTTTTTTGAGTTATCGATAATACCAGTATCATTTGATATATTTCCCTTCTCTAGTACTACGCTGGATTAAACCAATCAGAATTTTCACCACAAATAAACAGATTAGAATCAAAGTCGACTCATGCCAGAAACAAAAATAATAAGGTTAGAGCGTCAGCTGATGGAGTAAAAAAATAGTTACTGCAAGATGGCCATGGCGAGAAAATCTGTAAAATCATCTGCGATACATACCCAGAGAATCGAAGCTGACACTTGCAAGTGTCAGCTTTGATGATGAAAACAATCTAAATTAAAGTTTGTAGTCTCTGATTTCAATTATTGCATCAAATTTTTGATGTTAACCTTTACTTGGATCCTTAGAGTATAAATCTTACGTCATAATTTTCGTGCTTTCTCTAATTTAAATGGAAAAATTTCTCTTCACAAGCACGTCGTTCGAAACCTTGTGACAAGAAGAGGACAAAGTCGTGGCGACAAACTGAAATATTTTCTTCTTTCACCTCGCAATAAGTTGGAAAACTACTTGAAATTGGTAAAATGGACTCAGTCCAGAACACCGAGGAACTAAGGTATCAGAATTAGGAATTTTGGGCAGTAGCGTAAATGAGGAGAGGGAGGAGATATGTGCACCCCGGCGCACTAGAGCCAGGGAGAGTGAAATTCTAGAATTGGTTAGCAACACTAAAGATCCGAGACAGACAGTTTTGACATTTTCATGCATTTGTTTTGGCACATAAACGAAAAAAACGTTACTGTTTGAGCGTTACTTTTTAGTGCTACTTTGGTGCATCACGAAAAAAAACAACAGATCGAGAGCTTTGGCACACATTAGCGAAAAGAGTATTACTTTTTTAGCGTTATTTCTCCTGATCATACCCTAATAAAAAAAGTTCCATGGAAATTTCTATTAACAACACGGCTACAGACTGTTCGAGCGTTACTTCTATCCGTATGATTTAGCTCTTCATGGTCACAGTTTAGTTCAGTGGTTCAAGTTTCCATAAAAAAATGTTTTCTTCCAGCCATCTTCAGTATGTAATAGAAATTTCTGCGGCAATTTTTTTGATCAGGTCAAATTACTTATCAATTCTTCCATGGATTTTTCCCCCCGGATTATTTCTTGTCGAGAGTCAAGATGCGTGCTTTTTTGCGACCCTCCTCGAGGAACGAGGTTACTTGTTTTCTCTTCTCACTTTATTGCCAGTTCAGTTCACAGTGACCATTACAATCGATTACTAATGAGTCGATATTAAAATCGAGACATGAAAATGCTCTCCCATGGTTGTAGATCCGTCTGCGACATGTTGTTTGTGATGAAGGATCCATCCAACAAAATAAGACTCCTTTAGAGAGAAGAAGGGATTTTTAATTTGTTTTTTTTTCTTTACTTTTTTTATTTTTACTTGTCGAGGCAAAATTTGGACATCACTCTTCATTATCTTATGTACAAAATTATTCAATATCCCCCCCCCCCTGGACGCTACCCCTTCTTGGTTGCAGATTTCGAGTTCTTATTCAATCTCGGATTAGAATCGTTGGATCTAAATTTTATTACGAAAATTATTGTTTTTTTTTTAAATATGTACCTATTTTATGTATTATGTTTTTTTTTTTAATGTTGAGGTAAGAAAATTTCGCGCTCATGAAATGGAAGGGTAAGTAAGCTTTAAGGGTCAAGGGGTACAATTACAATGGAATGGTTGAGTTGGAAAAAAATTCTAGAATTCAGAAAGTATAGGCGCAACTTTCATAATATTGCCATTGCAGTCAGAACTGCAGGAAATAATGAGCTGCTGCTCAGGGTCAGGATAATTATCGAGATTACAACCACATACATTATTCATATTATGTGCATGATTTCTACGTAGCCCGGAGACATGCAAAATTTATACAAACAATAATGATTGTATGCTGAAATTTAAGCTCGATTTAGTTAAGATTTTAGTCGTGTTATTAATTGGAAATACAGGATGAAGTAGCTGACATCTGGTGGTAAAATGAGTTGAAACTGTTGCGAAAACGGAACAAAATTAACTGATCCCACAAGAAACGCACACGCAGAGGCATGTTCGATATTTTTGAAATTCCTGGACAATTAAAATTGGGTGCAACCGATTATCCATGTCATAAACATCAAATCAGGCTCGTAGTTATGATTTTTCAGAAGATGGGGCTCACTGGGGGTTCGCCAAGAACACCCAGATTACGAATTTTTTCAATCAGGAAGAGAGAGAGAAGGGTATAGTGAAATTTGTTTATAAGGAACTTTTTTTTTTCGGAGTTCGTAGATGTCTAAAATTTTAATTTTTTTATTGGAGCTTTATACCCCGAAATTCATTCTTTTCTAAAAGTGTGCCACTGACTCATGTGTCTGTAAAAATTAGTCTTCAAGTCTATTTTATTTTGTCTGTTGAAAGTTGGATTCAAGATCAAGAAACAAACAATATTACAAGATGAGATACCTACTAGTTTTATATTTGAGTTGAAATAATTTTAAATTTAAAATATAAAAAACAAA